>JAJUPC010000330.1:0-406796 GCA_023614405.1 Avena insularis
CCTTCTCTCATTGTTGTCATACCTCGGCGGAGGAGGCAACATTAGCTTCTTGATGTTTATACGGGCAATTCTTTAGGGTTGATCATTCCGGGAGGTATAGCATTCGAACCACCTTATGTCTGCCATCCTCCACATTGCCTCGTCGTTAGCGTGGTAAGACTACTTAGTTGTGATGTGAAACTTACGGCTGGTCCAACATGCAAACTCATAGGTATACCTCGGACGGTCTTTAACTTTTCACACTTACTTGTTTCTTTTTTATACGGGTCCATGTTTTTTGCCATCATTTTCTTGGAGTCCATTGCCCTCTAGTGCGTTGATTGCTCACACTCTAGGCTGATCTTGATTCACCTTTCTTTGACTTGTTGTTCCGTAAGCGATCCGGTCTATCATCTCTCCTTTCCTCTGTAATGGTTCCTCAGGATGACCCAGCTCCATCTCTGATAGTATTCCTCATTTGACTCATTTGGCCTTGAGCCTAGGGTTTGAGTCGGATACGCTAACATGCAGATCAGCAATCGGATCATCTACACTTGACGTAATTAGCATTTCCTTTACCAACATCACGTAGCTACCATATCTACCTGCCGCAAACCACTATAACTGTGACTCTATGACACCCTACGAGTTTCAGGTACTGCCGGGTCAAGAATTCATGATCCGTCTGTTGGGTCTTTAGCACACATTTCTAAGTCTATAGATCTGTCGGCCTACGAAATGAGAACTTCTTTGATAAACATTTCTTCAAATCTGTCGGCCAGTTGATGCTTCCGGTGGTAAATTATTCAGCCATACTAAAATGGGGCCTTCCAACATCACGGGGGTGCATCGCGTGCATCCATCTCAGGTTGCCGATTGCAATTTTTCCTTTGCCGTAGCATAGTTTATCAGCCAATCCGCAAAACGTGCTAACGAGTCATCACGTCTTACGTTACCTGCGGTAGCAGAGTTTAAGCAGTTCCTTCATAATCAAAGTCCAAAGCTACGCTGTTGGAGACCTTGACATTCGATCTGTTCACTTCTATCACCAGACCGTTCCAGTTTTTAAACTAACGTCATCAGGCAGTAAATCCTTGCTTCACAATCTTGACCCTATCACATGATAGTCTGGTGCAGGGCCACCTACGTTCTGTCGAATCACCGTCGTTGTATGGGTTTGCTCTGCATGCTTTTACTATTTGCATACCTCGTAGGTGCTTTGCTCTTGCATGGTATATTCCGTTGTGCGGCACCATCACCGCTCTATGGGTTGCATCGGCATTGCCATTAAGCGGTGTTCCCTTGGCCGTGTTGCCTTAGTGCATTGATTACCTCAATGGCTTCACCTCGTCTCACTAAAATCGATCATCATTTTTCGCGCTCTCTTTTCTTTCCCATATTCAGGTGTCTGGAGACGATCTGTTTTGTTCCATCTGGTGAAGTTACTACCTCTTCTCTCATGGACCACCATGGCGGTGATGCGGCTCCGGCGGACTTCTAGGGGTTACCCACATCTTGAATGGACGATTTTTGAAGCTCAGCTCTCGGGTTAGCTCAGCATGCCGTTGCAATACGTTGCAGCGATCTGGTAGCTTATTTAACTATCTTGCTGTCTTTGGCCAAACTACCGTCCAGACCCTCTAACTGATTCATCGCATCACCTTACTCTAAGGTTCTTGGCAATTTATACTTGACAACCCAAGATAGATGATTTTTTGATCCATCATCATCACCTTCTCTGTTCATCTAAGCTTATGAGATTTCTCCACCCCACTTTTATCATTATCCTTTGTTTCCCTTGCATACCTCATGACGTCATGACCGGCTAACGAGCAGCAGCTATTTTCTTTGCACCCTCGGTATCTTTTCTAGTTTCCTCTGGCTTTCGGCCTGTGCACGGCCGGATCTACTACACTGCCTTTCTGCGGGTTAGCCAAGCTTCATAGCTTTCTAAATACGTTCTACAGAAGCCTCTCAGTGAAGTCTCTACCTCCTCAGTACCTTAGGTGTTACCTCAGGAGTGCAGTCTTTGGGTCCTGCTACTACTTTTGTGTGATCATCATCACCCTCACTTGTGGTCCAGGGGCGGCGTCGCGCCCGAGCCATAGTGAGGGTGGTTCCGCATCGTGACGGCCTTGAATGAACGCATGGTCAAACCTTATAGACCTTGTCTTGACTTGTGAAGAGGCACATTGCTTGTGAGAAGTGGTAGCGTCTTAAAAACAGCATTATCATTAGCCAAGTCAGCCGCTCTAGCGTTAAGAATAAGCTTGGGAAGCAAGCACGTTAACCACAGTGGGTGAGGTTTCCGTCCGGATCTTCACTGCCTAGCCAGCCACTTCAGCTACAGTGGGTGCCAAGCGTATCTCATGGTGGTGTCCTGGCCGAGATGCCATGGATAGGCTAAGGTGGGGACTAATACAGCTAGAGAATCCCAGGGAAGATGACAGGTGATTCTACGAGGTTGTGTCAGCTATCTCAAGATTACAAGTGCTCCTTGAACTGCAGTGGCCGAGAAGGAGAGAAGGAGCTCTCTTACCCTTGCCTACCTATTTTCCCTAGAGACCCTAGATCAGCTGGCCCTAAGAGATGCAAACCAACAGGCTCAACCAACCTTCTACGAGACTAGCCCCCTTATATATAGAGGAAGTTCGGTCCCTACTAGGGCATCACGTGCAGGCATATTCTAAGAATATGCCCCTCCCAAAGTGGTAACCAGTAGGGGTGCTTTCCCAGTCATACATGCTTTAACAACGTAAGCCTGCAGGCGCCCGCGTCCAGCCAGGCATGATCATCTGCTGTGACCCGCGACCGGTGGTCCTGCCACTTCTCTGCTCATGTAGTGCGTCTTAGGACCTTCTTTTTGACCAGAAAATTCCTTCCTTCTCCTAGAAGCTAGCGGGACACGGATCATGGTGAGTCCGGCCACACATTTCTGCATATAAGTGCCAGACAAGCACTTCAGAGCTTACTCCCTTGATCGGATGAGACAATGTTAGTGACCTGGTGGGGAATTTTCCAGGTAGTCAGGCACTTGCCCAGGTGACAGCCAGTATCCTTTGACCTTCTTGAACCTCGGCTTCTTCATCCTGCCACAGGTGACCTACAGGGGTATCCCCTAACACACTACTTGTGTAGTATTATCTTTAAAGAACAAATTTGTGCTCTGAGCGGTATACTTCTTCAATAATGAAGGGTCCTTCCATTTGACAATAGCTCCTGCAAAAAATGCGAGGCAGAGACTATACAATAGAACTTTCTCCCTAACAAATTCTCTTAAGCGTTGCTTGTCATACCATCTTTTTAACCTTGCAGCAAAGAACTAGCATTTCATAAACTATCTCCATTCATCCAGAGCTTAAGTCAAATAATCTTTTTCGCTGACTTTAATCTATAGTTCTGACTTTGATGACTTTGTGATTTCTAATAATTCTAAGGTAGGTGACAAACTTTCCATAAGCCTGTTTATGGGGAGACATCCTTAGGATTTTTGTAAGCGATTACTATAAACGCAGCATCATTCAACACCTTCGATTTTTCTAAATCTATTAGCAGGTCTTTACAGAGCAGTTTAATTTCTCTATTTGATAACTCTACTTGCCCACATTAGTTTGGGGGTGATAAGCTGAAGCAATTCTATGATTAACATCATATTTAGCAAGGGTCTTTCTAAAACCTACATGAATGAGCGAGAACCCCATGGGTCATGATACTGAGCACTCCAGCTAGGAATAGCATGCTAAGCATTTTGAAAGTCTCCCCTTGACCTCTTAGGCCAGGAATAAACCTACCACTTAGTAACATAATCAGCGGCAACAAGAATATGAGTATAACCTTTTAGGGGAGGAAAGGACCCATAAAGTCAAATCCCCAACAATCAAAGGATTCCAACAACTTCAGAGAAGTAGTTCTTAGGCATTTCATTCTGCGTCTGAAATATTACCAACTGCAGCACGACATTCATCACTAGATAATAAATTTTCTTGCATCTTTAAAAGGGTAGGCCGATTAGCTTCATTGCGCTTCCGTTTGCGCGAGTTCTATCTCTACATGTCCTCCATAAGCTTTCTCGCATGACATTTACACAATATCTCCATTTTGATTTATAATGCGGAACATCTTTTATAATACCATCCACTCCTTCTTTATAAGTGGGTCATCCAAAAATAATGCACCTCTCAAATCATGAAGAACTTCCTTATTTGCTGAGCTGTAAAGTTGAAGGCAAATACTTGGAGAACAATAAAGTTAGCATAATCAGCGTACCAAGGGGCTCCCTAGCGAGCTTACCCCTCTTTATGACTAGCTGCTCATTTGAAATATCATTAATAGGCATAGGGTCAAAAGAGATGTTTTCCAATAGAGATAAATGTATCTCTGGGGTTTTCAACACACTTTCCTATCTACTACTAATAGATCAAACTCTTGTAAGTAGCACCATCTAATAAGCCCTAGGCTTAGTCCATTCTTAAGTGACATCAAGGTATTTAATAGCAGCATAGATTAGTATGAATGGTGACTTTTGAGTCTCTGATATAAGGTCTAAATTTATCACAAGCAAAAGCAACTGACTAGAAATTCCTTTTTGATAGTAGCATAATTCCTTTTGGCGTCTAAAGTCTTACTAAGCATAATGAATAGTTTAACTTTTTATCAATTCATTTGCCCAAGGGATACCTTTCTGACAAAATCACTAGCATCACATTATTTCAAAGGGTAAACTCAATCGGGTGGTTGAACAATAGAAATTGTGAGTTAAAGCCTTCTTTTCAAAACTCCCTTAATCATCATCATCAAGCATGAAGGCTACATCTTTTTGAAGAAGATTAGTGAGGGGTTTGATATCCTAGAAAAAGTCTTTAATAAAACCATCTATAGAAACCAGCATGACCAAAAGGATAAGCCACCTGAAATACCTTTGATGTCCTCTTGGGCATAGCATCTTCTCAATTGCCTCAACCTTATAGCTTTCTATCAACTTTTATACCTCTTTTGAGAAACTTTATACTTTGAAGGACAATCCAACTAAATTACAACCATGAGTGGCAGGCTTCCTCTCCCAATTAAGAGAAGAAGATTAGTTTCTTCACATCTGCATGAAAGCTTTTATCAAGGTTGTCGCGAGAACCAATTATCAAAGAAGTTCCATAGACAGAAAAGTCATCCATAAACACTCTACAATTTCCTCCACAAAAACCATGAAAGATGGCAGAGACATGCACCTTTGAAAATGTAGCGGAGCATTACATAAACCAAAAGAGCTGTCACGATCTATAAGCGCATAAGTTCTGTAAGGGCAAGTAAAAGAAAGTAGTTTTTCTTCAGAATCTGTTGTTGTAACATAATTTGAGAGAAACCAGAATAACCATCAAGAAAACAAAAATGGATTCTTTTAGACCAACCCCTTTTCAACTTATGTTGATCATCATAAAAGGAACAGCGGTGTGATCTTTCTTAGCATAACTTTATTGAATTTTCTAAAATCTAATGCATCCTATAGCATACTACTGATTCTTTGAGGAATAAGCTCATCAGTTATCATCGTAGGAACCAATAGTAATACCTGGATTTTTTAAAGACACAATGAAACGGGACTAACCCATTCACCCTGCTCGGCCAATAGGGTAAATACATACCTGCATCAAGGAGTTCAATACCCTCATTCCTTACCACTTCCCTTCATCCCTAGGATTTAAGCCCGTCGTTGGTGCTCTACTCTGTGGCTTGTGCATCTAGTTCTATGTTGATCTAGAATCTTTGACATTATAGTAGAGTGAAATCGCTTACCAAATCATCCAGGTATAGCCACTTAGCTCTCGGTGTTTCCTCAAAACCTCCAATAACCTTTCTTCTTCCTTCCACGAAAGTTTAGTGCATAATAATAATCAGGATATATCTTTTATCATCCAATATAAGCATATTTAAGATCATCGGGGAGAGGTTTAGATCGAAAGACGAAATCCTTTTAAGGTGTGGCAAAGCGTGGTAAAGAGTCTTCTATAGGCAGGATCATGCTTTAGCATCTTGGGTTATGACGGCAGGATCTCGTCAATCTCATTCCTTTTCTTCCATGAAGAAGATCTCACTTTGTGACTCTTCATAAATTGCTACTGAAAGCATTGTTGGCCAAAACAAGAGATATAAACAAGTTATTCGACTCTAAAATCCTCATTATGGGTTTCCTCTTCTAGGACAATGCGTTCTTTAGTAAGAATTTCAAAAAGGAAATTAAACTCATAAGATTCCCCATCAAACTTAGTCAAGATTTTTCTCCCTCTTGCAATCTATAATAGCTCCACAAGTACTCAAGAAAGGTCGCAAAATGATGGATAATTTACTAGCGGTGAACCAAGTACTAGAAAATCAGCAGGATATAATCTTACCACTAAGAACTTCTACATCTCGTACAATGCCAATTGGAGAGATGGTCTCTCTATTAACAAGGTGAATAACCATCAATCTCTTCCAATTGAGGGACTGATTTCATGCATAATTTCTGTGTAAAGCTCATAAGGAATAACATGGAACTTGCACCAATATCCATAAACCATAATGGCAATGATCACCAATTCTAACAGGAAAGCACAGGGACACTAGCTTTTTAGCTCTATTAGGATGTGAAACAATATTAAACATCCTCACAAAAACTATATGCCATCTTCTATGCTTTTAGTGACAAGGAATTTAATTGCTACCACAGGTTCAACATTTATTTGTTCGCAGGTTTTACAGTTCTTTTCACTTTTAGTGATTATATTAATTATCATAGGATGATCCTTTACCTTATCTGAAGGGAATGCTACCGATATAAGGCTCAGGTAAGATGTGATCAATAGTGCAACACTCGGTGCTCCCAACAGGAACCACGATCAACAATATCTTTATAAGGTGCATGGTACTTAGTCCATCCCTTTTGGAATTTCAATATAACAAGCAAAAAGCTCTAAAGCAATTCGTAATAACACAAATCAAGACCATAAGCATTACTAATATTTTGAAAGTCATCAGTTCCCATAAAAGATTCAATTCATTCATAATCATAATTTATACCTGACTTTCTACCTTTGTCATTCTCCCATGCTTGACATTGTCTTGAATCTGATCCGGAAGATCCCATTTAGCTTCTTCTTCCATGCAGTGAATGATCCAACATAGAAGCATCCAATAAATCCTTATCATGAAGAAAGCCTTGCATAAAAGTTATTGATAATAATATTGTTGGGAGCTCATGAATGGGACATTTGAGCATTAGTAACTTCAATCTCCCCAATCTTGAGATGTACTCTCTCCATCAAGGGCCAAAATTATATATTTGATTTGATCTTTATGAATCTCACTAGGAGGATAAAACTTGAATAAAAGAGAGATACTATTTCCTCCCATTCAAGAGCTTGACCATTCTTGAGCTTATACCATTCCTCAGCTCTTCCTTTTAGTGATAATGGAATCTTATTATTGACTTGATGCGTAGTAATACCTACACACTTGAACAACCCATTATAATTAGTGTATAAAGAGTAAATGATCACGGGATGGGCGGTTCCATCCCCAACATAGTAGTTATCCATAACACGATCAATAATTCTTGTAGGTATTTTGAAAGCATCATTCTCAGCGGTGGTGGTTCATCTACTACCTTAGCGTGGTAGTAGCATTACCAAATAAGAAACTCGGTGAATTATCCATAGCGAAAATAAAGCAACTAGCGAAGTAAACAATACTCACGGAAGTTTCCTTTATAATTCCACTCTCCAATAGCGCTTCACTCCCGGCAATGGCTTTTGAAAATAGTCTTGATGACCCACAAGTATGGGGGTGTATGGTATTTTCGATAAGTAAGAGTGTGAACCCAACAAGGAAGCGAAGGTCTTGGCTAGTGGTATGGATGAAATTCTCACGCAAATACTTAGCAAACAGATTTTTAGGAGTTTTGATAAAGCAAGTAAACAAAATACGAGTAAATAAAACGGTAGGAATAAATGCAGCAAGTGGCCCAATACTTTATGCAGCAAAGGACAAGCGGTTGTATTACTTAAGATGACTGCGTTCTCGAGGACACATGGGAAGTATCAAGTGCTTTCGCTTCATATAGGCGATTAATCTTCTTTAGCTTGCTAAGTGTTTGTGTGGAGTGAACACTTGCTAATGTGCAAACCTTCCTAGGACTAATACATACTTGTGATTATACCCCTTGCAAACATCCGTAAGTACAACAAAGTAATTAAGGTAGAACTTCTTGACTTTAAACTCTAAGACCCTTCGTCCCTTGTGCAATGGTTTCCTAACAGGGTTCAGGTTTATCACTCGGTGCTAGATTAGTAGCCAAATACACAATGCATTCCCCTAACATTTACCTGGGTGAAGTGTCATGTAGTCGATGTTCACGTGACACCTAAATACACCACAACTTAAATATCAAACTATTGAATCTTTCTCAACACATCCACTACTAACATCGCGGCCTCCCATGTCCTCAAGAACAAAACGAACTACTCACAAGACATCATATGGATCATGATCAGAGATGGAATAATGATGTATAACAATCTGAACATAAACAATAATTCAATGGTTCACTCAATAGCATCAACTACAAAGAGTAATCAACAAGGAAGAAGTTTCCCCTATGAACTATGCAAGATTCAACCAATTGTTACAATATGGAGATGCTTTGGTGATGAGGGTGATGATGGTGATGATGATGATGATGGTACCGATGAAGTCCAACTTGATGATGGTGTTGATGGCGATGATCTCCCCTCTACGGGAAGAATTCCCGGTAATCATGCTGCAGGAGAGATCTTCTCTCTCGGTGTTTTCCGCCCGTAGGCGAAATCTTTGTGCTCTCCCCTTCCGGTCTTAGGGTTTGGGAGGATAATGTCGCCAGGAGGGTGCGAGGGGTGGACCAGGGCAACCACACAAGCCCCGTGGCCCATCTCCAGCCTCCCTTCTAGCTTCCTTCGTCTTTTGGAAAAATAGGATTTTCCACGTCTTTTCCCGGATTTTCTGATCTTCGCGAATTTTGCCTCCAAAAGCACCTTTTCCATCAGAATCCTGACTGCAGTGGTCCATGCTCCAAAAGTCATCAACCATGCAAAAACAGATGAAATGACATAAGTATCACCTCTCAATACGAAATATATCAATGAATAACAGTGAATTATGACATAGAATCGTGATGCAAAATGGACGTATCAGTGGTTTATGAAGAGAACACACATGCAATGGCATCTAGTGGATCCATGTGGTTTATGAATAGAACACACATGCAATGAACTCTAGTGTATCCATGTGGTTTATGAAAAGAACACACATGCAATGAACTCTAGTGGGTCCATGTGGTTTATAAAAAGAACACACATGCAATGGCATCTAGTGGATCCATGTGGTTTATGAATAGAACACACATGCAATGAACTCTAGTGTATCCATGTGGTTTAAGAAAAGAACACACATGCAATGGCATCTAGTGGATTCTTTTGGTTTAGGCATAAAACACACATCCAATGAACTCTAGTGGGTCCATGTGGTTTATGAAAGAACACACATGCAATGGCATCTAGTGGATCCATGTGGTTTATAGAAAGAACACACATGCAATGGCATCTAGTGGATCATGTGGTTTATGAAAGAAACACATCCAATGACATCTAGTGCATCAGGTGTGGTTTATGAAAGAACACACATCAATGGAATCTAGTGGATCCATGTGGTTTGGAATAGAACACACATGCAATAGCATGTGGATCCATGTGGTTTATGAAAAGAACACACATGCCATGAGCTCTAGTGGATCCATGTGGTTTATGAAAAGAACACATGCAATGACATCTAATGGATGCATGTGGTATATGAAAAGAACACGTTCATTGGCATCTGAGTGGACCCATGTGGTTTAAGATTAGTACACACATACAATGGATAATAGTGAATCCATGTGGTTTAAGAAAAGAACACACATGCAATGGCATCTAGTGGATTCTTTTGGTTTAGGAATAAACAGACAAGCAATGACATCTAGTGGATCCATGTGGTTCTGAATAGAACACACATCTGATGACCTCTAGTGGATCCATGTGGTTTATGAAATGAACACACATGCAATGGCATCTAGTGGATCCATGTGGTTTTATGAAAGAACACACATGCAATGAACTCTAGTGGATCCATGTGGTTTATGAAAAGAACACACATGCAATGGCATATAGTAGATCCATGTGGTTAATGAAAGAACACACATGCATTGACATCTAGTGGATCCATGTGGTTTATAAAAAGAACACACATCAATTGCATCTGAGTGGATCCATGTGGTTTAGGAATAAAACACACATGCAATGGCATATAGTGGATCCATGTGGTTTATGAAAAGAACACACATGCAATGGACTCTAGTGGATCCATGATGTTTAGGAATAGAACACACACACAATGGCATATAGTGGATCCATGCGGTTTTGAAAGAACACACATGCAATGGCATCTAGTGGTTCCATATGGTTTATGAAAAGAACACACATCCAATGGCATCTAGAGGATCCATGTGGTTTAGAATAGAACACATGCCAATGGAATCTACTGGATCCATGTGGTTTATAGAAAATAACACATGCAATGGCATCTAGTGGATCCATGTGGTTTAGGAATACAACACAAGTACAATGAACTCTAGTGGATCCATGTGGTTTATGAAAACAACATGCAATGAACTCTAGTGGATCCATGTGGTTTATGAAAAGAACACACATGCAATGTCATCTAGTGGATCCATGTGGATTAGAATAGAACACACATCAATGAACTCTGAGTAGATCCATGTGGTTTTATGAAAGAACACATGAAATGAAATCTAGTGGATCCATGTGGTTTATGAATAGAACACACATGCAATGAACTCTAGTGTATCCATGTGGTTTATGAAAAGAACACACATGTAGTGAACTCTAGTGGATCCATATACGTTCATAGAAAGAACACACATTCAATGGCATCTAGTGGATCCATGTGGTTTAATAAAAGAAAACACATGCAATGGCATCTAGTGGATTCTTGTGGTTTAGGCAAAGAACACACATGCAATGACCTCTAGTGGATCCATGTGGTTTATGAAAATAACACACATGCATGGCATCTAGTGGATCCATATGGTTTATAGAAAAGAACACACATGCAATGAACTCTAGTGGATCCATGTGATTTATGAAAAGAACACACATGCAATGGCATATAGTAGATCCATGTGGTTAATGAAAAGAACACATGCAATGACATCTAGTGGATCCATGTGGTTTATTAAAAGAACACACATCCAATTGCATCTAGTGGATCCATGTGGTTTATGAAAAGAACACACATGCAATGGCATATAGTGGATCCATGTGGTTTATGAAAAGAACACACATGCAATGGCATCTAGTGGATCCATGTGGTTTATGAATAGAACACACATGCAATGACATATAGTGGATCCATGCAGTTTCAGAAAGAACACACATGCAATGGCATTTAGTGGATCCATGTGGTTTTATGAAAAGAACACACATCCAATGGCATCTAGAGGATCCATGTGGTTTAGGAATAGAACACACATGTAATGGAATCTACTGGATCCATGTGGTTTATGAAAATAACACACATGCAATGGCATCTAGTGGATCCATGTGGTTTAGGAATAGAACACACGGGCAATGAACTCTAGTGGATCCATGTGGTTTATGAAAAAACAGACATGCAATGAACTCTAGTGGATCCATGTGGTTTATGATCAGAACACACATGCAATGGCATCTAGTGGATACATGTAGTTTAGGAATAGAACACACATCCAATGAACTCTAGTGGATCCATATGGTTTATGAAAAGAACACACATGCAATGGCATCTATTGGATCCATGTGGTTTATGAAAATAACACGCGTGCAATGAACTCTAGTGGATCCATGTGGTTCATGAAAAGAACACACAGTTAGTGAACTCTAGTGGATCCATGTCGTTCATGAAAATAACACACATTCAATGGCATCTAGTGGATCCATGTGGTTTAAGAAAAAACACATGCAATGGCATCTACTGGATTCTTGTGGTTTAGGCATAGAACACACATGCAATGACCTCTAGTGGATCCATGTGGTTTATGAAAGAACACACATGCAATGGCATCCTAGTGGATCCATGTGGTTTATGAAAAGAACACACATGCAATGGCATATGAGTGGATCCATGGTTTCTTAAAAGAACACACATGCAATGGCATCTAAGTGGATCAATGGGTTTATGAATATAACACATGCAATGTCATCTAGTGGATCCATGTGGTTTAGGTAGAACACACATCCAATGAAATGAACTCTAGTGGATCCATGTGGTTTAGGAATAGAACACACATACAATGAACTCTAGTGGATCCATGTGGTTTATGAAAAGAACACTTGTGCAATGAACTCTAGTGGATCCATGTGGTTTATGAAAAACAACATGCAATGAACTCTAGTGGATCCATGTGGTTTATGAAAAGAACACACATGCAATGTCATCTAGTGGATCCATGTGGATTAGGAATAGAACACACATCCAATGAACTCTGAGTGAATCCATGTGTGGTTTATGAAAAGAACACACATGAAATGAAATCTAGTGGATCCATGTGGTTTATGAATAGAACACACATGCAATGACCTCTAGTGTATCCATGTGGTTGATGAAAAGAACACACATGAATTGAAATCTAGTGGATCCATGTCGTTCATGAAAAGAACACACATTCAATGGCATCTAGTGGATCCATGTGGTTTAAGAAAAAACACATGCAATGGCATCTAGTGGATCCATGTGGTTTAGGAATAGAACACACACGCAATGACCTCTAGATGTATCCATGTGGTTTATGAAAATAACACACATGCATGGCATCTAGTGGATCCATGTGGTTTATGAAAAGAACACACATGCAATGAACTCTAAGTGGATCCATGTGGTTTATGAAAAGAACACACATGCAATGGCATATAATGATCCATGTTGTTAATGAAAGAACACATGCAATGACATCTAGTGGATCCATGTGGTTTATTAAAGAACACACATCCAATTGCATCTAGTGGATCCATGTGGTTTAGTAATGAGAACACACATCACAGTGGCATATAGTGGATCCTTGTGGTTTATGAAAAGAACACACATGCAATGGCATCTAGTGGATCCATGTGGTTTAGGAATAGAACACACACGCAATGACATATAGTGGATCCATGCGGTTTCTGAAAAGAACACACATGCAATGGCATCTAGTGGATCCATGTGGTTTATGAAAAGAACACACATGCAATGGCATCTAGAGGATCCATGTGGTTTGAATAGAACACACATGTAATGGAATCTAGTGGATCCATGTGGTTTATGAAAATACACACATGCAATGGCATCTAGTGGATCCATGTGGTTTAGGAATAGAACACACATGCAATGAACTCTAGTGGATCCATGTGGTTTATGAAAAACAACATGCAATGAACTCTAGTGGATCCATGTGGTTTATGAAAAGAACACACATGCAATGGCATATAGTGGATCCATGTGGTTTAGGAATAGAACACACATCCAATGAACTCTAGTGGATCCATGTGGTTTATGAAAAGAACACACATGAAATGAAATCTAGTGGATCCATGTGGTTTATGAATAGAACACACATGCAATGAACTCTAGTGTATCCATGTGGTTTATGAAAAGAACACACATGTAGTGAACTCTAGTGGATCCATGTCGTTCATGAAAATAACACACATTCAATGGCATCTAGTGGATCCATGTGGTTTAAGAAAAAACACATGCAATGGCATCTAGTGGATTCTTGTGGTTTAGGCATAGAACACACATGCAATGACCTCTAGTGGATCCATGTGGTTTATGAAAAGAACACACATGCAATGGCATCTAGTGGATCCATGTGGTTTATGAAAAGAACACACATGCAATGGCATATAGTGGATCCATGTGGTTTCTTAAAAGAACACACATGCAATGGCATCTAGTGGATCCAATGGGTTTATGAATAGAACACACATGCAATGTCATCTAGTGGATCCATGTGGTTTAGGTAGAACACACATCCAATGAAATGAACTCTAGTGGATCCATGTGGTTTAGGAATAGAACACACATGCAATGAACTCTAGTGGATCCATGTGGTTTATTAAAAGAACACTCATGTAATGTATTATTGTGGATACATTTTGTTTATGAATAACTACATGCAATGATCTCTAGTGGTTCCATGTGGTTTATGAAAAGAACACACATGCAATGTCATCTAGTGGATCCATGGATTAGGAATAGAACACACATCCAATGAACTCTAGTGAATCCATGTGGTTTATGAAAGAACACACATGAAATGAAATCTAGTGGATCCATGTGGTTTATGAATAGCACACACATGCAATGAACTCTAGTGGATCCATGTGGTTTATGAATAGAACACACATGTAGTGAACTCTAGTGGATCCATGTCGTTCATGAAAAGAACACACATTCAATGGCATCTAGTGGATCCATGTGGTTTAAGAAAAAACACATGCAATGGCATCTAGTGGATTCTTGTGGTTTAGGCATAGAACACACATGCAATGACCTCTAGTGTATCCATGTGGTTTATGAAAATAACACACATGCATGGCATCTAGTGGATCCATGTGGTTTATGAAAAGAACACACATGCAATGAACTCTAGTGGATACATGTGGTTTATGAAAAGAACACACATGCAATGGCATATAGTAGATCCATGTGGTTAATGAAAAGAACACACATGCAATGACATCTAGTGGATCCATGTGGTTTATTAAAAGAACACACATCCAATTGCATCTAGTGGATCCATGTGGTTTAGGAATAGAACACATGCAATGGCATATAGTGGATCCATGTGGTTTATGAAAAGAACACACATGCAATGGCATCTAGTGGATCCATGTGGTTTAGGAATAGAACACACTGCAATGACATATAGTGGATCCATGCGTTTATGAAAAGAACACACATGCAATGGCATCTAGTGGATCCATGTGGTTTATGAAAAGAACACACATCCAATGGCATCTAGAGGATCCATGTGGTTTAGGAATAGAACACACATGTAATGGAATCTAGTGGATCCATGTGGTTTATGAAAATAACACACATGCAATGCCATCTAGTGGATCCATGTGGTTTAGGAATAGAACACACATGCAATGAACTCTAGTGGATCCATGTGGTTTATGAAAAACAACATGCAATGAACTCTAGTGGATCCATGTGGTTTATGAAAAGAACACACATGCAATGGCATATAGTGGATCCATGTGGTTTAGGAATAGAACACACATCCAATGAACTCTAGTGGATCCATGTGGTTTATGAAAAGAACACACATGAAATGAAATCTAGTGGATCCATGTGGTTTATGAATAGAACACACATGCAATGAACTCTAGTGTATCCATGTGGTTTATGAAAAGAACACACATGTAGTGAACTCTAGTGGATCCATGTCGTTCATGAAAATAACACACATTCAATGGCATCTAGTGGATCCATGTGGTTTAAGAAAAAACACATGCAATGGCATCTAGTGGATTCTTGTGGTTTAGGCATAGAACACACATGCAATGACCTCTAGTGGATCCATGTGGTTTATGAAAAGAACACACATGCAATGGCATCTAGTGGATCCATGTGGTTTATGAAAAGAACACACATGCAATGGCATATAGTGGATCCATGTGGTTTCTTAAAAGAACACACATGCAATGGCATCTAGTGGATCAATGGGTTTATGAATAGAACACACATGCAATGGCATCTAGTGGATCCATGTTGTTTAGGTAGAACACACATCAAATGAACTCTAGTGGATCCATGTGGTTTAGGAATAGAACACACATGCAATGAACTCTAGTGGATCCATGTGGTTTATGAAAAGAACACGCATGCAATGAACTCTAGTGGATCCATGTGGTTTATGAAAATAACACACATGCAATGGCATCTAGTGGATCCACGTGGTTTAGGAATAGAACACATATCAATGTACTCTAGTGGATGCATGTGATTTATGAAAAGAACACACATGCAATGGCATCTAGTGGATCCATGGTTTATGAATAAGCACATGCAATGACCTCTAGTATATCCATGTGGTTTATGAAAAGAACACACATGCAGTGAACTACAGTGGATCCATGTGGTTTAGGAAAAGAAAACACATGCAATGACAACTAGTGGATCCATCTGGTTTAAGAAAAGACACACATGCAATGGCAACTAGTTGATTCTTGGTTTAGGCATAGAACACACATGCAATGAACTCTAGTGGATCCATGTGGTTTATGAAAATACCACATGCAATGGCATATAGTGGATCCATGTGGTTTGAAAAGAACACACATGCAATGGCATCTAGTGGATCCATGGTTTATGAAAGAACACATCCAATGGCATCTAGTGGATCCATGTGGTTTATTAAAAGAACACATATGTAATTGAATCTAGTGGATCCATGTTTTTTATGAAAATAACAAAAATGAAATGGAATATAGTGGATCCATGTGGTTTATGAAAAGAACAACCATGCAAAGACATCTAGTGCATACATGTGATTTATGAAAAGAACACACATCCAATGGCATCTAGTGGATCCATGTGGTTTAGGAATAGAACACACATGCAATGGCATCTAGTGGATCCATGTGGTTTATGAAAAGAACACACATGCAATGACATCTAGTGCATCCATGTGATTTATGAAAGAACACACATCAATGGCATCTAGTGGATCCATGTGGTTTAGGAATAGAACACACATGCAATGGCATCTAGTGGATCCATGTGGTTTATGAAAAGAACACACATGCCATGAACTCTAGTGGATCCATGTGGTTTATGAAAAGAACACACATGCAATGAACTCTAGTGGATCCATGTGGTTTATGAAAAAAAAACATGCAATGGCATCTAGTGGATCCATGTGGTTTAGTATTAGTACACACATGCGGTGAACTCTAGTGGATCCATGTGGTTTATGAAAAGAACACACATGCAATGGCATATAGTAGATCCATGTGGTTAATGAAAAGAACACACCTGCAATGACATCTAGTTGATCCATGTGGTTTATTAAAAGAACACACATCCAATTGCATCTAGTGGATCCATGTGGTTTAGGAATAGAACACACATGCAATGGCATCTAGTGGATCCATGTGGTTTATGAAAAGAACAAACATGCAATGGCATCTAGTGGATCCATGTGGTTTAGGAATAGAAAACACACGCAATGGCATATAGTGGATCCATGTGGTTTCTGAAAAGAACACACATGCAATGGCATCTAGTGGATCCATGTGGTTTATGAAAAGAACACACATGCAATGGCATATAGTCGATCCATGTGGTTTCTTAAAGAACACACATGCAATGGCATCTAGTGGATCCATGTGGTTTATGAATAGAACACACATGCAATGTCATCTAGTGGATCCATGTGGTTTAGGTAGAACACACATCCAATGGACTGAACTCTAGTGGATCCATGTGGATTAGGAATAGAACACACATCCAATGAACTCTAGTGAATCCATGTGGTTTATGAAAAGAACACACATGAAATGAAATCTAGTGGATCCATGTGGTTTATGAATAGAACACACATGCAATGAACTCTAGTGTATCCATGTGGTTTATGAAAAGAACACACATGTAGTGAACTCTAGTGGATCCATGTCGTTCATGAAAAGAACACACATTCAATGGCATCTAGTGGATCCATGTGGTTTAAGAAAAACACATGCAATGGCATCTAGTGGATTCTTGTGGTTTGGGCATAGAACACACATGCAATGACCTCTAGTGTATCCATGTGGTTTATGAAATAACACACATGCATGGCATCTAGTGTATCCATGTGGTTTATGAAAAGAACACACATGAAATGAACTCTAGTGGATCCATGTGGTTTATGAAAAGAACACACATGCAATGGCATATAGTAGATCCATGTGGTTAATGAAAAGAACACACATGCAATGACATCTAGTGGATCCATGTGGTTTATTAAAAGAACACACATCCAATTGCATCTAGTGGATCCATGTGGTTTAGGAATAGAACACACATGCAATGGCATCTAGTGGATCCATGGGGTTTATAGAAAGAACACACATGCAATGGTATCTAGTGGATCCATGTGGTTTAGGAATAGAACACACAATGACATATAGTGGATCCATGCGGTTTCTGAAAAGAACACACATGCAATGGCATCTAGTGGATCCATGTGGTTTATGAAAGAACACACATCCAATGGCATCTAGAGGATCCATGTGGTTTAGAATAGAACACACATGTAATGGAATCTAGTGGATCCATGTGGTTTATGAAAATAACACACACATGCAATGGCATCTAGTGGATCCATGTGGTTTAGGAATAGAACACAGATGCAATGAACTCTAGTGGATCCATGTGGTTTATGAAAACAACATGCAATGAACTCTAGTGGATCCATGTGGTTTATGAAAAGAACACACATGCAATGGCATATAGTGGATCCATGTGGTTTAGGAATAGAACACACATCCAATGAACTCTAGTGGATCCATGTGGTTTATGAAAAGAACACACATGAAATGAAATCTAGTGGATCCATGTGGTTTATGAATAGAACACACATGCAATGAACTCTAGTGTATCCATGTGGTTTATGAAAAGAACACACATGTAGTGAACTCTAGTGGATCCATGTCGTTCATGAAAATAACACACATTCAATGGCATCTAGTGGATCCATGTGGTTTAAGAAAAAACACATGCAATGGCATCTAGTGGATTCTTGTGGTTTAGGCATAGAACACACATGCAATGACCTCTAGTGGATCCATGTGGTTTATGAAAAGAACACACATGCAATGGCATCTAGTGGATCCATGTGGTTTATGAAAAGAACACACATGCAATGGCATATAGTGGATCCATGTGGTTTCTTAAAAGAACACACATGCAATGGCATCTAGTGGATCCAATGGGTTTATGAATAGAACACACATGCAATGTCATCTAGTGGATCCATGTGGTTTAGGTAGAACACACATCCAATGAAATGAACTCTAGTGGATCCATGTGGTTTAGGAATAGAACACACATGCAATGAACTCTAGTGGATCCATGTGGTTTATGAAAAGAACACGCATGCAATGAACTCTAGTGGATCCATGTGGTTTATGAAATGAACACACATGCAATGGCATCTAGTGGATCCACGTGGTTTAGGAATAGAACACATATCCAATGTACTCTAGTGAATGCATGTGATTTATGAAAAGAATACACATGCAATGGCATCTAGTGGATCCATGTGGTTTATGAATAGAACGCACATGCAATGACCTCTAGTATATCCATGTGGTTTATGAAAAGAACACACATGCAGTGAACTCCAGTGGATCCATGTGGTTGATGAAAAGAAAACACATGCAATGACAACTAGTGGATCCATCTGGTTTAAGAAAAGACACACATGCAATGGCATCTAGTTGATTCTTGTGGTTTAGGCATAGAACACACATGCAATGAACTCTAGTGGATCCATGTGGTTTATGAAAAGACCACATATGCAATGGCATATGGTGGATCCATGTGATTTCTGAAAAGAACACACATGCAATGGCATCTAGTGGATCCATGTGGTTTATGAAAAGAACACACATCCAATGGCATCTAGAGGATCCATGTGGTTTAGGAATAGAACACACATGTAATGGAATCTAGTGGATCCATGTGGTTTATGAAAATAACACGCATGCAATGGCATCTAGTGTATCCATCTGTTTTAAGAAAATACACACATGCAATGACATCTAGTGCATCCATGTGATTTATGAAAAGAACACACATCCAATGGCATCTAGTGGATCCATGTGGTTTAGGAATAGAACACACATGCAATGGCATCTAGTGGATCCATGTGGTTTATGAAAAGAACACACATGCAATGACATCTAGTGCATCCATGTGATTTATGAAAAGAACACACATCCAATGGCATCTAGTGGATCCATGTGGTTTAGGAATAGAACACACATGCAATGGCATCTAGTGGATCCATGTGGTTTATGAAAAGAACACACATGCCATGAACTCTAGTGGATCCATGTGGTTTATGAAAAGAACACACATGCAATGAACTCTAGTGGATCCATGTGGTTTATGAAAAAAAAAACATGCAATGGCATCTAGTGGATCCATGTGGTTTAGGATTAGTACACACATGCGGTGAACTCTAGTGGATCCATGTGGTTTATGAAAAGAACACACATGCAATGGCATATAGTAGATCCATGTGGTTAATGAAAAGAACACACCTGCAATGACATCTAGTTGATCCATGTGGTTTATTAAAAGAACACACATCCAATTGCATCTAGTGGATCCATGTGGTTTAGGAATAGAACACACATGCAATGGCATCTAGTGGATCCATGTGGTTTATGAAAAGAACAAACATGCAATGGCATCTAGTGGATCCATGTGGTTTAGGAATAGAACACACACGCAATGTCATATAGTGGATCCATGTGGTTTCTGAAAAGAACACACATGCAATGGCATCTAGTGTATCCATGTGGTTTATGAAAAGAACACACATGCAATGGCATATAGTCGATCCATGTGGTTTCTTAAAAGAACACACATGCAATGGCATCTAGTGGATCCATGTGGTTTATGAATAGAACACACATGCAATGTCATCTAGTGGATCCATGTGGTTTAGGTAGAACACACATCCAATGGACTGAACTCTAGTGGATCCATGTGGTTTAGGAATAGAATACACATGCAACGAACTCTAGTGGATCCATGTGGTTTATGAAAAGAACACACATGCAATGAACTCTAGTGGATCCATGTGGTTTATGAAAAGAACACACATGCAATGGCATCTAGTGGATCCACGTGGTTTAGGAATAGAACACATATCCAATGAACTCTAGTGGATCCATATGATTTATGAAAAGAACACACATGCAATGGCATCTAGTGGATCTATGTGGTTTATGAATAGAACACACATGCAATGACCTCTAGTATATCCATGTGGTTTATGAAAAGAACACACATGCAGTGAACTCCAGTAGATCCATGTGGTTGATGAAAAGAACACACATGCAATGACAACTAGTGGATCCATCTAGTTTAAGAAAAGACACACATGCAATGGCATCTAGTAGATTCTTGTGGTTTAGGCATAGAACACACATGCAATGGCATCTAGTGTATTCTTGTGGTTTAGGCATAGAACACATATGCAATGGTATCTAGTAGATCCATGTGGTTTATGGAATAACACACATGCAATGGCATATAGTGGATCCATGTGGTTTATGAAAAGAACACACATGCAATGACATCTAGTGCATCCATGTGATTTATGAAAAGAACACACATGCAATGGCATCTAGTGGATCCATGTGGTTTAGGAATAGAACACACATGCAATGGCATCTAGTGGATCCATGTGGTTTATGAAAAGAACACACATGCCATGAACTCTAGTGGATCCATGTGGTTTATGAAAAGAACACACATGCAATGAACTCTAGTGGATCCATGTGGTTTATGAAAAAAAAACATGCAATGGCATCTAGTGGATCCATGTGGTTTAGGAATGGAACACACATCCAATGAACTCTTGCGGATCCATGTGGTTTACGAATAGAACACACATGCAATGAACTCTAGTTGATCTTTGTGGTTTATGAAAAGAACACACATTCGATGAACTCTAGTGGATTCATGTGGTTTATGAAAAGAACACACATGTAATGGAATCAAGTGGATCCATGTGCTTTAGGAATAGAACACACATCCAATGAACTCTAGTGGATCCATGTGGTTTATAAAAAGAACTCACATGCAATGGTATTTAGTGGATCCATGTGGTTTATGAATAGTACACACATGCAATGAACTCTAGTGTATCCATGTGGTTTATGAAAAGAACACACATGAAGTGAACTCTAGTGGATCCATGTGGTTTATGAAAAGAACACAGATGCAATGGCATCTAGTGGATCCATGTGGTTTAAGAAAAGAACACACATGTAATGGAATCTAGTGGGTTCTTGTAGTTTAGGCATAGAACACACATGCAACAAACTCTAGTGGGTCCTTGTGGTTTATGAAAAGAACAGAGATGTAATGTAATCTATTGGATCCATGTGGTTTATGAAAATAACATACATGCAATGAACTCTAGTGGATCCATGTGGTTTATGGAACGAACACACATGCAACAAACTCTAGTGGATCCATGTGGATTATGAAAAGAACACACATGCAATGAACTCTAGTGGATCCATGTGATTTATGAAAAGAACACATATGCAATGGAACCTCTTAGATCCATGTGGTATAGGAATAGAACACACATGCCATGAACACTAGTGGATCCATGTGGTTTATGAAAAGAACACACATGCAATGATATCTAGTGGATCCATCTGGTTTATGAAAAGAATACACATCCAATTGAATGTAGTGGATCCATGTGGTTTAGGATTAGAACACACATGCAATGGATAATAGTGGATCCATCTGGTTTATGAAAAGAACACACGTGCAATGACATCCAGTGGATCCATGTGGTTAATTAAAAGAACACACATGCAATGACATCTAGTGATTCATGTGGTTTATGAATAAACACACATGCAATGGCATCTAGTGGATCCATGTGGTTTATGAAAAGAACACACGTGCAATGAACTCTAGTGGATTCATGTAGTTTATGAAAGCAACACACATGCAATGGCATATAGCGGATCCATGTGGTTTATGAAAAGAACACACATGCAATGACATCTAGTGCATCCATGTGGTTTATGAAAAGAACACACATCAAATGGCATCTAGTGGATCCATGTGGTTTAGGAATAGAACACACATGGAATGGCATCTAGTGGATCCATGTGGTTTATGAAAAGAACACACATGCCATGAACTCTAGTGGATCCATGTGGTTTATGAAAAGAACACACATGCAATGAACTCTAGTGGATCCATGTGGTTTATGAAAATAACACACATGCAATGGTATCTAGTGGATCCATGTGGGTTAGGAATAGAACACACATCCAATGAACTCTAGTGGATCCATGTGATTTAGGAATAGAACACACATGCAATGAACTCTAGTGGATCCATGTGGTTTATGAAAAGAACACACATGCAATGAACTCTTGTGGATCCATGTGGTTTATGAAAAGAACACACATGATATGAACTCTAGTGTATCCAAGTGGTTTATGAAAAGAACACACATGTAGTGAACTCTAGTAGATCCATGTGGTTTAGGAATAGAACACACATCCAATGAACTCTAGTGTATCCATGTGGTTTATGAAAAGAACACACATGCAATGGCATCTAGTGGATCCATGTGGTTTATGAATATAACACACATGCAATGAACTCTAGTGTATCCATGTGGTTTATGAAAAGAACACACATGAAGTGAACTCTAGTGGAACCATGTGGTTTATGAAAAGAACACACATGCAATGACATCTAGTGGATCCATGTGGTTTAATAAAAGAACACACATGCAATGGCATCTAGTGTAGTCTTGTGGTTTCGGCATAGAACACATATGCAATGGTATCTAGTAGATCCATGTGGTTTATGGAATAACACACATGCAATGGCATATAGTGGATCCATGTGGTTTATGAAAAGAACAAACATGCAATGACATCTAGTCCATCCATGTGGTTTATGAAAATAACACACATCCAATGGCATCTAGTGGATATATGTGGTTTATGAAAAGAACACACATGCAATGACATCTAGTGCATCCATGTGGTTTATAAAAAGAACACACAATAAATGGCATATAGTGGATCCATGTGGTTTAGGAATATAACACACATGCAATGGCATCTAGTGGATCCATGTGGTTTATGAAAAGAACACACATGCCATGAACTATAGTGGATCCATGCGGTTTATGAAACTAACACACATGCAATGAACTCTAGTGGATCCATGTGGTTTATGGAAAGAACACACATGAAATGGCATCTAGTGGATCCATGTGGTTTAGGAATAGAACACACATCCAATGAACTCTAGTGGATCTATGTGGTTTAGGAATAGAACAAACATGCAATGAACTCTAGTGGATCCATGTGGTTTATGAAAAGAACACACATGCAATGAACTCTAGTGGATCCATGTGGTTTATGAAAATAACACACAGGCAATGGCATCTAGTGGATCCATGTGGTTTAGGAATAGAACACACATCCAATGAACTCTAGTGGATCCATGTGGTTTATGAAAAGAACACACATGCAATGGCATCTAGTGGATCCATGAGGTTTATGAATAGAACACACATGCAATGAACTCTAGTGTATCCATGTGGTTTATGAAAAGAACACCCATGCAGTGATTTCTAGTGGACCAATGTGGTTTATGAAAAGAACACACATACAATGCCATCTAGTGGATCCATGTGGTTTAAGAAAAGAACACACATGGAATCGCGTCTAGTGGATTTTTGTGGTTTAGGCATAAAACACACATGCAATGAACTCTAGTGGGTCCATGTGGTTTATGAAAAGAACACACATGCAATGGTATCTAGTGGATCCATGTGGTTTATGAAAAGAACACACATGCCATGAAATCTATTGTATTCATGTGGTTTATGAAAAGAACACACATGCAATGAACTCTAGTGGATCCATGTGGTTTATGAAAAGAACACACATGCAATGGCACCTAGTGGATCCATGTGGTTTAGGAATGGAACACACATCCAACGAACTCTTGCGGATCCATGTGGTTTAGGAATGGAACACACATCCAATGAACTCTTGCGGCTCCATGTGGTTTAGGAATAGAACACACATGCAATGAACTCTAGTGGATCCATGTGGTTTATGAAAAGAACACACATTCAATGAACTCTAGTGGATTCATGTGGTTTATGAAAAGAACACACATGCAATGGCATCTAGTGGATCCATGTGGTTTAGGAATAGAACTCACATCCAATGAACTCTAGTGGATGCATGTGGTTTATGAAAAGAACACACATGCAATGGCATCTAGTGGATCCATGTGGTTTATGAATAGTACACACATGCAATCAACTCTAGTGTACCCATGTGGTTTATGAAAAGAACACACATGAAGTGAACTCTAGTGGATCCATGTGGTTTATGAAAAGAACACACATGCAATGGCATCTAGTGGATTCTTGTAGTTTAGGCATAGAACACACAAGCAACAAACTCTATTGAATCCATGTGGTTTATGAAAATAACATACATGCAATGAACTCTAATGGATCCATGTGGTTTATGGAAAGAACACTTATGCAACAAACTCTAATGGATCCATGTGGATTATGAAAAGAACACACATGCAATGAACTCTAGTGGATCCATGTGATTTATGAAAAGAACACATATGCAATGGAACCTATTGGATCCATGTGGTATAGGAATAGAACACACATGCCATGAACAATAGTGGATCCACGTGGTTTATGAAAAGAACACACATGCAATGACATCTAGTGGATCCATGTGGTTTATGAAAAGAATACACATCCAATGGAATGTAGTGGATCCATGTGGTTTAGGATTAGAACACACATGCAATGGATAATAGTGGATCCATCTAGTTTATGAAAAGAAGACACGTGCAATGAAATCCAGTTGATCCATGTGATTTGTTAAAAGAACACACACGCAATGACATCTGGTGATCGATGTGGTCTATGAATAAACACACATGCAATGGCATCTAGTGGATCCATGTGGTTTATGAAAAGAACACACGTGCAATGAACTCTAGTGGATCCATGTGGTTTATGAAAACAACACACGTGCAATGGCATATAGCGCATCCATGTGGTTTATGAAAAGAACACACATGCAATGACATCTAGTGCATCCATGTGGTTTATGAAAAGAACACACATCCAATGGCATCTAGTGCATCCATGTGGTTTATGAAAAGAACACACAATAAATGGCATCTAGTGGATCCATGTGGTTTATGAAAAGAACACACATGCCATGAACTCTAGTGGATCCATGTGGTTTATGAAAAGAATACACATGCGATGAACTCTACTGGATCCATGTGGTTTATGAAAAGAACACACATGCAATGGTATTTAGTGGATCCATGTGGATTAGGAATACAACACACATCCAATGAACTCTAGTGGATCCATGTGGTTTATTCATAGAACACACATGCAATGAACCTAGTGGATCCATGTGGTTTATGAAAAGAACACACATGCAATGAACTCTAGTGGATCCATGTGATTTATGAAAAGAACACATATGCAATGGAACCTATTGGATCCATGTGGTATAGGAATAGAACACACATGCCATGAACAATAGTGGATCCATGTGGTTTATGAAAAGAACACACATGCAATGACATCTAGTGGATCCATGTGGTTTATGAAAAGAATACACATCCAATGGAATGTAGTGGATCCATGTGCTTTAGGATTATAACACACATGCAATGGATAATAGTGGATCCATCTAGTTTATGAAAAGAAGACACGTGCAATGAAATCCAGTTGATCCATGTGGTATGTTAAAAGAACACACACGCAATGACATCTGGTGATCGATGTGGTTTATGAATAAACACACATGTAATGGCATCTAGTGGATCCATGTGGTTTATGAAAAGAACACACGTGCAATGAACTCTAGTGGATCCATGTGGTTTATGAAAACAACACACGTGCAATGGCATGTAGCGCATCCATGTGGTTTATGAAAAGAACACACATGCAATGACATCTAGTGCATCCATGTGGTTTATGAAAAGTACACACATCCAATGGCATCTAGTGCATCCATGTGGTTTATGAAAAGAACACACAATAAATGGCATCTAGTGGATCCATGTGGTTTATGAAAAGAACACACATGCCATGAACTCTAGTGGATCCATGTGGTTTATGAAAAGAATACACATGCGATGAACTGACTACTGGATCCATGTGGTTTATGAAAAGAACACACATGCAATGGTATTTAGTGGATCCATGTGGATTAGGAATACAACACACATCCAATGAACTCTAGTGGATCCATGTGGTTTATTCATAGAACACACATGCAATGAACCTAGTGGATCCATGTGGTTTATGAAAAGAACACACATGCAATGGAATCTAGTGGATCCATGTCGTTTATGAAAAGAACACACATGCAATGACATCTAGTGGATCCATGTGGTTTATGAAAAGAACACACATCCAATGAACTCTAGTGGATCCATGTGGTTTATGAAAAGAACACACATGCAATGGCATCTAGTGGATCCATGTGGTTTATGAAAAGAACACACATGCCATGAACTCTAGTGGATACATGTGGTTTATGAAAAGAACACACGTGTAGTGAACTCTAGTGGATCCATGTGGTTTATGAAAAGAACACATATGCAATGAACTCTAGTGTATCCATGTGGTTTATGAAAAGAACACACATGCACTGAACTCTAGTGGATCCATGTGGTTTATGAAAAGAACACCCATGCAATGACATCTAGTGGATCCATGTGGTTTAATAAAAGAAAACACATGCAATGGCATCTAGTGGATTCTTGTGGTTTAGGCATAGAACACACATGCAATGAACTCTAGTGGATCCATGTGGTTTATGAAAAGAACACACTTGCAATGGTATCTAGTGGATCCATGTGGTTTATGAAAAGAACACACATGCAATGACATCTAGTGCATCCATGTGGTTTATGAAAACAACACACATCCAATGGCATCTAGTGCATCCATGTGGTTTATGAAAAGAACACACATGCATTCACATATAGTGCATCCATGTGGTTTATGAAAAAAACACACAATAAATGGCATCTAGTGGATCCATGTGGTTTAGGAATAGAACACACATGCAATGGCATCTAGTGGATCCATGTGGTTTATGAAGAGAACACACATGCCATGAACTCTAGTGGATCCATGTGGTTTATGAAACTAACACACATACAATGAACTCTAGTGGATCCATGTGGTTTATGGAAGATCACACATGAAATGGCATCTAGTGGATCCATGTGGTTTAGTAATAGAACACACATCCAATGAACTCTAGTGGATCCATGTGGTTTAGGAATAGAACACACATGCAATGAACTCTAGTGGATCCATGTGGTTTATGAAAAGAACACACATGGATCCATGTGGTTTATGAAAAGAACACACATGAAGTGAACTCTAGTGGATCCATGTGGTTTATGAAAAGAACACACATGCAATGGCATCTAGTGGATTCTTGTAGTTTAGGCATAGAACACACAAGCAACAAACTCTATTGAATCCATGTGGTTTATGAAAATAAACTACATGCAATGAACTCTAATGGATCCATGTGGTTTATGGAAAGAACACTTATGCAATAAACTCTAGTGGATCCATGTGACACCTCGGTTCTGAAAAGACCGTGGCCTCTATGTGACATGCCAATCCCTGGATCGGTTCATTGGCCCACAATAGAGTAAGATAGATAACATAGCAAAATATCCGTGTATCATAGATAACGAAGATCCAGAGTACCATTTTTACAATAAAAGCTTAGCACAAAGCTAGCTCAAATTATTCAGGTAGCAACATAAACGAGATAAATCCTCCATTCTTCAAATTGCCCACAAGTGAACAAGTGCCGAGTGGAGTACCGTGGCCTATAACGATCAATCAGAATCGGAATAACCTGCAGCATAAGCATAGCAACAGCCCGAAGAATGATACATGGAATGTATGGCAAGTAGAGCTAGTAAATGGAGACAATAGTACTAACATCTACATGCATATTTGGCAAGTGGAGCTGTGTCTGGCTTGCATTTGCAAATAACTTTGTCCTACTTTCATAAACAGTTTTTGATTTTCTTTGAAAAGATCCCAATTAAGTTAACCCAACAACATTAAAACAATTATGAAATTAGAATGAGCGAGAAACATGTCATGGAATCAATATCAAGCAACTCAGTTGTCCATAACCGGGGACACGGCTAATCGATTAGATTATACACTCTGCAGAGGTTAGTACACTTTACCCATGTGACTTGGCCAGCCCAGCTCGTACCACCACTCTCATTTAGGGTGATGATAGGAGAAGACCAAGAAGAGACTGTTAGGAAGTAGCTCCTCAATCCCAGCAGCACCTTGGTCCAACCTACCAAAATTCTACATCTCTGGATATGTGGGTTCGAGTTACCACAACCTACTAAGTCCAACCAACCGCCCATTTCATTATTGGGACATGGTTGTACACGTAAGCTACACAATAAAGAAGCCAATCATTCTCTCTTGATACACAGGTGCCTTTCCGCAATGAAACCACCAAAATTATCAATACCATCACACCCAAGGATTCATTGATTAAGTTGTTTTAGTTTTCACAAACCAATACTTTGAGAAAACAAGTATCAATGATGTAACCCAGCCCTCGTTCAACATAGCATGGCTAAGCACATCTACAACGGTGGTTCATCTACAAGGAAAGCCCTACCACAATAATAGGACATAGCATAGCGATAGTATCATCCTACTCATGCAACTACAAAATACACGACAATGCATTGAAAATATTAGGACGATATCATGAACAAAGTAGCATCTACTTGCCTTGATTGAAGCGGTCGGAGGAACAATCCAAACACGAGCAAGGGTTGCACTCCACACAATCTACACGACACAATTGCATTCATAAACAAACATATGCAACAAAGATGATGCATGAATGCAAGAACGGCAAGTGAATTGGTGCTACAGCTGCACCACATAATACTAATACATATTACTACCGAATACATGCATGGAAAATAGATTTGGCGCTAGGAAAACTATTAACCAAAAGTAGAGATCACTACTAGAGCTAGAACTTAAATAATTCACTACCGGTAGTATACTGTTTGTAAAATCCTAGAAAAATTCTACCGCATAGGCATCGCCGATAAGAAACAGTACCAATTGGAATTACTCAAAAAGGAGTTATAAAACATCCCGAGTAATTAAAACACTGCAGAAAGCCATTAGACAAATACTGCAGAAGTTTTTACTGTAAGCCTATCTTTTGAATTCATGATGAGATTCCTCTCGTTCATACGAGTTCACAGACATATCATACGCGATTTTTGGAGCTATGAAACTTTTACTACGAATTTATTACTCTGAAAAGGCCACTAACTAGTTTGATTAAACTGTACTAAACCTGATAGGAAAAGTCTGAACCAAAGGTACAGCGATATTCTACACGACTCACTGAACTCGTGCATATTTTATTTGCAATTTTTGGCCAAGCGGTTTAATTTCTACACAATTTACAAGATTCTACCGAAATCTGCCAACTAATAGGATTAACGAAATTGACCCAGTCAACTGTGTCTGATGACTGGGCGCTGACTGGGCGTCTGACCAGTCAACGTCTGGGGCCTCTGACTAGTCAACGTCTGGAGTGCTGACCAGTCAGCGAGCGATCTAAGCGCTGATCTGAGATCGGCGGTGGCTGCTGTCTTACCGAAGCAGACGGCGAATCGAACTCCGGCGAGCTCGGACGGCGGCGGTCGGTTCGGCGGCGTGGTCTACCTGCGTACACACCACGGTCAACTCGGCTCCGGAATAATAAATGCGTGCGTGTCTGGCGATCTGCGAAGCGCGATTGGCGGCGGCGGATGGAGCGAACGAGCACGGGAACGGAAAGAGGAGATCGAGGCGAACCCGGCAACAGACGCGGCGATGGCCAGCGGCGGAGGGGTGGCCGACGGCTGCGAGGAGAAGCGGCGGCGGCGGCAGGGAGGAGGTCACGTACGTGGGTTTGGGTTGCGTGCACGGTCTACGAGGCAGGGGTGAGGTCCTCCTTTTATTGGTCCTTCACACGCAGAAAAAAAACAGTCCTAAACTGAAAACGGTCCAGATTTGACTCCGATTCGGAAATCGGTCCGGATTTTCGGACCGTTTTCCGGCGGTTTACTAAAACGTCCGAGTCTTTTGCATACGAACTCCGATTGGAGCGATTTTCGCGCCTACGGGTTCGTATCGTCGAGGGGAACAACCTTCAGTCGAAGTTTGTGCGAAAACTCGAACCTACAGGGGTGGTTGTTGCAAGTCCCTCTGAAGCTCCCCGCAGGAACCTCGAAGCGAAGTAGAAACGGGGTTTTGCAAATAGCGTTTCGTCGATCCTCTCTACTCGACGGTAATGCATGGAAAGATATGATGCGATGCAATGAATGATATGCAAGACCAAATCTAAAATTTGGGATGTGACAAGACTAACCTCCTTAAGATGAATCTCGTTCTCGAGATTCGGCGCGGCTAGCAAATAGGTGTGGGTAGTCCTCTCGGATGTCATCCTCACGCTCCCAAGTGGCTTCCTCTTCGGTGTGGTGGCTCCACTGCACCTTGCAAAACTTGATTGTCTTGGTACGGGTAGTCCTTTCTGCTGTCTCTAGAATCTTGACCGGTTTCTCCTCATAGATCAAATCGTTCTCAAGCTGAACCTCTTCTAGCGGTACAGTGTCTCTCAATGGTGTATCCACCATCTCCGGATGGCACTTCTTCAGCTGGAATACGTGGAACACATTGTGAACAGCAGATAGAGCCTCTGGCAACTCCAACTAATAAGCAACCTCTCCTTTGCGTGCTAAGACTCGATAGGGTCCAATAAATCGAGGTGCCAGCTTACCCTTAATTCCAAATCTCTTGATTCCACGAAGCGGCGATACTCTGAGGTATGCTCTATCACCTATCTCATATACCACTTCCTTGCGCTTGGCGTCGGTAGCTCTTACATCTTGATTGTGCTACCTTGATGCATCTCTAATCAAGGCGACCTTCTCCTCAGCGTCCTTGATCAAGTCAGGTCCAAACAACTGACGTTCTCCTACTCCATCCCATAGCAATGGTGTTCGGCACCGTTTCCCATATAACACATCGAATGGTGACGTCTTGATGCTGGTTTGATAGCTGTTGTTGTAGGAAAACTCCGCACATGGTAAATTCTCATCCCAACTAGAACCATGAGCCAAGGCGCAAGCTCTTAGCATGTCTTCCAAAATATGATTCACCCTTTCGGTCATCCATCCAAATGCATGGGTGAAACGCTAAACTCAATCTAGTACCAAGTGACTCGTGCAGCTGGCGCCAGAAGTGTGAGGTAAATTGGGTGCCTCTATCAGATACGATACTCTTGGGAACTCCATGTAGGCACACAATCTTGTCCATGTAAATCTTGGCCAACCTTGCACTTGTGTAGGTCTTCACGGTATAAAGTGGGCTACCTTGGTCAAATGATACCACTACCCAAATAGAGTCATATCCGAGACCTGGTCCTGGCGATCCTGTGATAAAGTCCATTCCCACTCTATCCCATTTCCAATCCGACGGCAAAGGCTGTAGCATCCTGCTGGTTTACAGTGTTCGCCTTCACTTTCGGCTACATACATCACATAGGGAAATATGCTTGGCGATATCTCCCTTCATGTTGTTCCACCAGAATCTGTCCTTTAGATCCATATACATCTTCGTATTGCCCGGATGTATGGAATACGGCGAGTCATGAGCTTCCTGCATAATCAACTTCCTTAACTCCGGATCGTTGGGCACATACAAACGATCTCCATACCACAAGGTACCTTGCTCATCCTCATGAATTCCCTTGCTCGACCTTCCTTCATCTTTTCCTTAACTTCATCTATCTCTTTGTCTCCCACTTGAGCCTTCTGATTCTGTCACCAAGCGTTGGTTGGACTTCCATTGTAGCCAAATATCCTTGAGATACTACCTCCAGTCTAAGGTCCTTGAATTGCTTGCACAAATCCTCGGGCAATTCACCAATTGTCAATCCATTGGCATAAACCTTTTATTTCGAGCATCTGCTACTACATTTGCCTTTCCTGGGTGGTATTGTAGATTCATATCATAGTCCTTGATAAGTTCCAACCATCTCCTTTGTCTCATGTTTAGCTCCTTCTGTGTAAATATGTATTTCAGGCTCTTGTGTTCGGTGTACACATCACAGTGTTTTCCCATTAAGTAATGCCTCCATACCTTGAGCGCATGAACCACTGACGCTAACTCCAAGTCGTGTGTGGGGTAATTCCGCTCATGGTGCTTGAGTTGTCGCGAGGCATAAGACACTACTCTCCCATCTTGCATCATCACACTCCCAAGTCCACAGAGAAGCATCACAAGACACTTGGAAATCCTTCAAGATCTGGTAAGCCTGAGCAGGTCAGTGCCACTAGTCGGCGCTTCAGCCTCGAAGCTAGCTTCACACACATCCGTCCATTCAAACTTCCTATCCTTCTTCAGAAGTTTAGTCATCGGCTTTGCAATCTTGGAAAAGTTTTCAATGAACCTCCTGTAATATCCAGCAAGCCCCAAAAAGCTTCGAATCTCTCCAGCATTCTTGGGTGCTTCCCACTCGATTCTGCAGTCACTTTGCTTGGATCAACAGCGACTCCTTCTCCGACACTCGTGTCCAAGAAACCCAACGGTGTTAAGCCGAATTCACACTTGCTGAATTTGGCATACGGTAGTGTTCCTCAGTTTCTCCATAATCGATGCAGATGTTTCTCATGCTCGGCATTATCCTTGGAATATATCGATGTCATCAATAAACACCACTGAACTTGTCCAAGTACTCCATAAATACCTTGTTCATCATGGTCATGAAATATGCCGGGCATTCGTTAGTCAAATGACATAGCTGTATACTCATATAAACCATACCTAGTGGTGAAGGCGGTTTTGGTACATCCTCCTTCCGGATCTTCAATTGAAAGTAGCCTGATCGCAGATCAATCTTCTGAACACCTTTGCTCCTTCGGTTGATCAAACAAATCATTTATGTTTGGCGGAGGGTACTTGTTCTTGATGGTTACCTCATTCAGACGATAGTCCACCACTAACCTCTTGGTGCTGTCTTTCTTCTCCACAAAGCGAGCAGGTGCACCCCATGACGACGCACTAGGCTGAATGAATCCCTTTTCCAGCTGCTCCTTCAACTGTTTCTTCAATTCCTTCACTCATCCACATCCATCTTATATGGTTTCTTTGCTATTGGTCCTGTTCGGCATCGGTCGATAAGAAACTCTACTTCTCTGTCGTGGCATCCCTGGCGGTTCTTGGCTGCGTCGGGTAATCCCTAATCACTGCACAGTATCCATGCTAACCCCTTAAGAGAATTCAGCTTACACCTTCACGGTCGCGGTGACTTGAATCTAATCCTCTTACCATCCACGGGTTTTGAGTGAAACAGCTCGTGCACAATCTATGTGTCCCTCATGCATAGACATCCAATCCATACCCAGAATAACGTCTAATCCCTGTGATTCCAACACTACCAAATGTGCAATGAAGTTGTGTGTTCCAATCCTCACAGTTAAATTGTGGCATCCCGCACTAGCTATCATATCTCCTCCGGTGAACTCACTCTAAAGACCTCTTCATAGACTCAGTATGTAACTTATACTTATCCACAAATGCCCTTGATATGAATGAATGCGATGCACCAGTATCGAAAAGTATAAGTGCAGGGTGAGTGTTGATTGGAAACTTACCAATCACAAGGTTAGGCTCGTCTGGAATCTCTTCCACATTCATGTGGTTCACGTAGCCTTCTCATTGTTGGTTGGCTTGTCCTTTCCTCTCCGGACAGTTGTCGGATAGTGTCCCTTACCTTACACTTGAAGCATGTCACCTCACTCAGATCCTTCTTCACAAAATTGCGATCACGGTTGCGATCATGTCCACCGTGTCCTCCAGTGGTGAGAGTGTCCTCCCTTGTGGCTGTGGTGTTGCTCCTATGGTTGTCATGGCGATGTCCATCGCCTCCATGGTGGTGGCGATCATGGCTCCCATGGTCACTCCCTCCATGCTTGGAGTATCCATCATATGAAGTGCGAGACTTGTGGTGTGAGCAGTGGTGATTGTTGTTCTTTCTCTTGCGGCTTTCCACACCTTGTGCTTCCCTTCCAGATCTGGCCTTGTCCATGAGCTCTGGAAAGTGGGGCAATAAACCACCAGTAGCTGCCGAAAGCTCATCACTGAGGCCATCTAGGAATCTCTCCCTCCTTTTTGCATCAGTGTCAACATCCTCAGGTGCATAACGGGACAGGTTGTTGAACTCCTCAATGTACTCGGCCACAGTGCGATTGGTTTGGCGCAAGTTGCGGAACTCCTTCCTCTTCAGGCTCAGAACTCCTGAAGACACGTGGTTGGTCCTGAAACCTTCCTCAAACATAGCCCAAGTCACGGTATTCAGAGGGTGGGTGATCTAAAATGTGTCCCACCAAGAAGCGGCTGGTTCCTCCAGTAGGTGAGCGGCAAACCTCACCTTCTCAGCATCAGTGCATCCAACAGTTACCAGATCCTTGTTGACTGAACGCAACCAGTCGAGAGCAACCATTGGTTCCGTTGCAGTAGAGAACTTAGCTGGCCTTAACCTCAGAAATCTGGTGAGAGCATCTCCACAGGCTGATTGTTTCCATTGTTGTTGTTCTGATTTGCCATGAACTGGGTCATCACTTGGGTCAGCTGTGCCTGAGCTGCCATGAGCTGCTCCAACTCAGTGGGTTGGCGGCGGGGAGGCATCTGCGGTTCAGCACAGGTAAGTTTAGAAAGAATCAACTACGGTAATAGGATTCTACCCATGCATATGGTCAAGCAACAACAAACAATAGCAGACAAACATAAGCAAGCAACACATCATCAAACAAGCGGTCCAGCAACATCCCAGGTGTTATCCTAGCAGTATATACCTACTGAAATAGTTTTACAAGAGTTGGCAATGGTTAACTAAACAGTTGAGCATCAAAACGACAAAACAGCAATTCTGACAGAACAGTTTTGCTGTGTTCTCGAATTTTTTCCGCCTGACTTAAACTCGTCAGAAAAATTAGACAATTTTTGTGCATATAGAACAGGAAGTTCCGCATCAGCCCAATTTTTTTCAAATTTTTCCGAGTTACCAGAAAAATATGAAAAATCGCGCAGTACTGCTGTATCAGCAGAAAAACTGCAGCGAAAACAACACAGATAGTAACCAAATTGCTATAACTCTTTCATATAATTTGCACAAATAATTCCTGGGATATTGGAGTACACAAATAAGCATCTAAACACTGTTAAACTAACACGAACTAAGTTTCACAACGATCGAGAATAATCCTAACGATTTACCTACGAGGACTAATTGGTGGACTTCTATCTACTTCTTGAAGAGTTTGAGGTAGGCCCTTGCGGTCATGCGTTGGCGCTTCGGCTCGCGGTATAACCATGGCGGCGGAGTGTACACCTCTCCTGAACCATCACTTGAAACGTCAAACTCCACCTCTTCTGGATCCTCCTCCTCTTCTTCATCCTCAGCTGCAACTGCAACAGCTTCATCTCCTCCACCATCATCGTCTCCATCATCATCATCCTCGTCCTCATCATCATCATCTCCTGTCATCATCCCCATTGTTGCCATCATCTCCATTGTCATCATCAGAGGTGGATTCAGCTGTGCTTGGAGAGCGGCAATCTGGGCTGTCATAGCTTCAATAGTTTGATCCCTTTCCTGGACTGTCCCTTGCGATTCTTTGTATGTTCAGGTGTTCTCCTTCACCATTACCATGAAGATGTGCTATGGTTGCATCTCTGGCTATCAGGGCATTCTCTAGAACTCCCACAGCTTCATGCAAAGAGTCAATCTCCTGTCCTTGGACCACTATACCATTGCTAGTAAAATCTGCAATCTCCTTTATCATCCTCACCTTCTCTGCTAGAGCTCCATTCTCCCTTTCCATGTCCTCTATGTGCCTCCGACAGGGCGGCATGTTGTTCCTGTCCCCCGGGGTAACCACAATGTTCCCATCTTCATCACGCCTTCCATAGTCACGGTAGGGTGAATCTGCTGGTAGTAGGTGTCGGACATTATGGCACTAGCGAGACAGGGCTTCATGTATGGCCAAGTTGATTCCAAGTCCCCGATTTGATGGGTCTTGGTGTAGATCAAATGCACTAGGTTTGGCAAGGCGGCATCTCTGAATAGGAAGGTAGTGATCTCCCATGCATCCTCTCCATATCCATAGGTGTACAACCTTCTTCCCTTGAACATGGGCGTTGGCAATCCCAATGGCTGCGAGAGCTGAGCTAAGCGCCTTGCAAAGGGCCTTGGTGACTCCATGGTGGCATACTCAGTCTGACTTCTCCCATCTATCAAGTAAAAGAGGAAAGTGTGAGAATAACATATGGTAAGAATTTACGAGGGTGAAAGGCATAAGATGAAAGATAGAGTTAATATAGGCTTTAATAAATCTATGGCTTCCTAATCCAATTCTAGGTCACGATCCTACAATTCGACACACGGGCTCTCGATACCATCTGTGACACCCAGTTACGAAAAGACCGTGGCCTCTATGTGACATGCCAATCCCTGGATCGGTTCATTGGCCCACAATAGAGTAAGATAGATAACATAGCAAAATATCCGTGTATCATAGATAACGAAGATCTAGAGTACCATTATTACAATAAAATCTTAGCACAAAGCTAGCTCAAATTATTCAGGTAGCAACATAAATGAGATAAATCCTCCATTCTTCAAATTGCCCACGAGTGAACAAGTGCCGAGTGGAGTACCGTGGCCTATAACGATCAATCAGAATCGGAATAACCTGCAGCATAAAAGCAACAGCCCGAAGAATCAATACATGGAATGTATGGCAAGTAGAGCTAGTAAATGGAGACAATAGTACTAACATCTACATGCATATTTGGCAAGTGGAGCTGTGTCTGGCTTGCATTTGCAAATAACTTTGTCCTACTTTCATAAACAGTTTTTGATTTTCTTTGAAAAGATCCCAATTAAGTTAACCCAACAACATTAAAACAATTATGAAATTAGAATGAGCGAGAAACATGTCATGGAATCAATATCAAGCAACTCAGTTGTCCATAACCGGGGACACGGCTAATCGATTAGATTATACACTCTGCAGAGGTTAGTACACTTTACCCATGTGACTTGGCCAGCCCAGCTCGTACCACCACTCTCATTTAGGGTGATGATAGGGAGAAGACCAAGAAGAGACTGTTCGGGAAGTAGCTCCTCAATCCCAACGCGCACCGGTCCAACCTACCAAAATTCTACATCTCTGGATACGCGGGTTCGAGTTACCACAACCTACTAAGTCCAACCAACCGCCCATTTCATTATTGGCACATGGTTGTACACGTAAGCTACACAATAAAGAAGCCAATCATTCTCTCTTGATACCAGGTGCCTTTCATAATGAAACCACCAAAAATTATCAATACCATCACACCAGATTCATTGATTAAGTTGTTTTAGTTTTCACAAACCAATACTTTGAGAAAACAAGTATCAATGATGTAACCCAGCCCTCGTTCAACATAGCATGGCTAAGCACATCTACAACGGTGGTTCATCTACAAGGAAAGCCCTACCACAATAATAGGACATAGCATAGCGATAGTATCATCCTACTCATGCAACTACAAAATACACGACAATGCATTAAAAATAGTAGGACGATATCATGAACAAAGTAGAATCTACTTGCCTTGATTGAAGCGGTCGGAGGAACAATCCAAACACGAGCAAGGGTTGCACTCCACACAATCTACACGACACAATTGCATTCATAAACAAACAATTCACAAACATATGCAACAAAGATGATGCATGAATGCAAGAACGGCAAGTGAATTGGTGCTACAGCTGCACCACATAATACTAATACATATTACTACCGAATACATGCATGGAAAATAGATTTGGCACTAGGAAAACTATTAACCAAAAGTAGAGATCACTACTCGAGCTAGAACTTAAATAATTCACTACCTGTAGTATACTGTTTGTAAAATCCTGGAATAATTCTACCGCATAGGCATCGCCGATAAGAAACAGTACTAATTGGAATTACTCAAAAAGGAGTTATAAAACATCCCGAGTAATTAAAACACTGCAGAAAGCCATTAGACAAATACTGCAGAAGTTTTTACTGTAAGCCTATCTTTTTAATTCATGATGAGATTCCCCTCGTTCATACGAGTTCAGAGACATATCATACGTGATTTTTGGAGCTATGAAACTTTTACTACGAATTTATTACTCTGAAAAGGCCACTAACTAGTTTGATTAAACTGTACTAAACCTGATAGTAAAAGTCTGAACCAAAGGTACAGCAAGATTCTACACGACTCACTGAACTCGTGCATATTTTATTTGCAATTTTTGGCCAAGCGGTTTAATTTCTACACAATTTACAAGATTCTACCGAAATCTGCCAACTAATAGGATTAACGAAATTGACCCATCAAGCGTATACGATGATTTGGCGCTGATCAAGCGTCTAACCAGTCAACGTCTGGCCTCTGACTAGTCAACGTCTGGAGTGACCAGTCAACGACGATCTAAGCCGCTGATCTGAGATCGGCGGTGGCTGCTGTCTTACCGAAGCAGACGGCGAATCGAACTCCGGCGAGCTCGGACGGGCGGCAGTCGGTTCGGCGGCGTGGTTCTACTGCACGTACACACGGTCAACTACGGCTCCCGGAATAATAAATCGCGCGCAGCGTCTGCAGCGATCTGCAGGCGATTGGCGGCGGCGGATGGAGCGAAGCACGGAACGGAAGAGGAGATCGGCGAACCCGACAGCAGCGCGATGGCGGCGGCGGAGGGGTGGTGGCGGCGGGGAGAAGCGGCGGCGGCGTGCGCCAGAGGCGGCGAGGAGGAGGTCGCGTCGTGGGTTTGGGTTGCGTGCACGGTCTACGAGGCAGGGGTGGGGTCCTCCTTTTATTGGTCCTTCACGCGCAGAAAAAAAAACAGTCCTAAACTGAAAACGGTCCAGATTTGACTCCGATTCGGAAATCGGTCCGGATTTTCGGACAGTTTTCCGGCGGTTTACTAAAACGTCCGAGTCTTTTACATACGAACTCCGATTGGAGCGATTTTCGCGCCTACGGGTTCGTATCGTCGAGGGGAACAACCTTCAGTCGAAGTTTGTGCAAAAACTCGAACCTACAGGGGTGGTTGTTGCAAGTCCCTCTGAAGCTCCCCGAGGAACCTCGAAGCGAAGTAGAAACGGGGTTTTGCAAATAGCGTTTCGTCGATCCTCTCTACTCGACGGTAATGCATGGAAAGATATGATGCGATGCAATGAATGATATGCAAGATCAAATCTAAAATTTGGGATGTGACAATCCATGTGGATTATGAAAAGAACACACATGCAATGAACTCTAGTGGATCCATGTGATTTATGAAAAGAACACATATGCAATGGAACCTATTGGATCCATGTGGTATAGGAATAGAACACACATGCCATGAACAATAGTGGATCCATGTGGTTTATGAAAAGAACACACATGCAATGACATCTAGTGGATCCATGTGGTTTATGAAAAGAATACACATCCAGTGGAATGTAGTGGATCCATGTGGTTTAGGATTAGAACACACATGCAATGGATAATAGTGGATCCATCTGGTTTATGAAAAAGACGCATACGTGCAATGAAATCCAGTTGATCCATGTGGTTTGTTAAAAGAACACACATGCAATGACATCTGGTGATCGATGTGGTTTATGAATAAACACACATGCAATGGCATCTAGTGGATCCATGTGGTTGATGAAAAGAACACACGTGCAATGAACTCTAGTGGATCCATGTGGTTTATGAAAACAACACACGTGCAATGGCATATAGCGCATCCATGTGGTTTATGAAAAGAACGCACATGCAATGACATCTAGTGCATCTATGTGGTTTATGAAAAGAACACACATCCAATGGCATCTAGTGCATCCATGTGGTTTATGAAAAGAACACACAATAAATGGCATCTAGTGGATCCATGTGGTTTATGAAAAGAACACACATGCCATGAACTCTAGTGGATCCATGTGGTTTATGAAACGAATACACATGCGATGAACTCTACTGGATCCATGTGGTTTATGAAAAGAACACACATGCAATGGTATTTAGTGGATCCATGTGGATTAGGAATAGAACACACATCCAATGAACTGTAGTGGATCCATGTGGTTTATTCATAGAACAGACATGCAATGAACCTAGTGGATCCATCTGGTTTATGAAAAGAACACACATGCAATGGAGTCTAGTGGATCCATGTCGTTTATGAAAAGAACACACATGCAATGACATCTAGTGGATCCATGTGGTTTATGAAAAGAACACACATCCAATTAACTCTAGTGGATCCATGTGGTTTATGAAAAGAACACACATGCAATGGCATCTAGTGGATCCATGTGGTTTATGAAAAGAACACACATGCCATGAACTCTAGTGGATACATGTGGTTTATGAAAAGAACACACATGTAGTGAACTCTAGTGGATCCATGCGGTTTATGAAAAGAACACATATGCAATGAACTCTAGTGTATCCATGTGGTTTATGAAAAGAACACACATGCAGTGAACTCTAGTGGATCCATGTGGTTTATGAAAAGAACACCCATGCAATGACATCTAGTGGATCCATGTGGTTTAATAAAAGAAAACACATGCAATGGCATCTAGTGGATTCTTGTGGTTTAGGCATAGAACACACATGCAATGAACTCTAGTGGATCCATGTGGTTTATGAAAAGAACACACTTGCAATGGTATCTAGTGGATCCATGTGGTTTATGAAAAGAACACACATGCAATGACATCTGGTGCATCCATGTGGTTTATGAAAAGAACACACATCCAATGGCATCTAGTGGATCCATGTGGTTTATGAAAAGAACACACATGCATTCACATCTAGTGCATCCATGTGGTTTATGAAAAGAACACACAATAAATGGCATCTAGTGGATCCATGTGGTTTAGGAATAGAACACACATGCAATGGCATCTAGTGGATCCATGTGGTTTATGAAGAGAACACACATGCCATGAACTCTAGTGGATCCATGTGGTTTATGAAACTAACACACATACAATGAACACTAGTGGATCCATGTGGTTTATGGAAGATCACACATGAAATGGCATCTAGTGGATCCATGTGGTTTAGTAATAGAACACACATCCAATGAACTCTAGTGGATCCATGTGGTTTAGGAATAGAACACACATGCAATGAACTCTAGTGGGTCCATGTGGTTTATGAAAAGAACACACATGCAATGGCATCTAGTGGATCCATGTGGTTTATGAAAAGAACACACATGCAATGGCATCTAGTGGATCCATGTGGTTTATGAAAAGAACACACATCCAATGACATCTAGTGCATCCATGTGGTTTATGAAAAGAACACACATCCAATGGCATCTAGTGGATCCATGTGGTTTAGGAATAGAACAAACATGCAATGGAATCTAGTGGATCCATGTGGTTTATGAAAAGAACACACATGCCATGAACTCTAGTGGATCCATGTGGTTTATGAAAAGAACACACATGCAATGGAATCTAGTGGATCCATGTGGTTTAGGAATATAACACACATCCAATGAACTCTAGTGGATCCATGTGGTTTATGAAAAGGACACACATGCAATGGCATCTAGTGGATCCATGTGGTTTATGAATAGAACACACATGCAATGAACTCTAGTGTATCCATGTGGTTTATGAAAGGAACACACATGCAGTGATTTCTAGTGGATTGATGTGGTTTATGAAAGAACACATGCAATGTCATCTAGTGGATCAATGTGGTTTAAGAAAAGAACACACATGGAATCGCATCTAGTGGATTCTTGTGGTTTAGGCATAAAAAACACATGCAATCAACTTTAGTGGGTCCATGTGGTTTATGAAAAGAACACAGATGCAATGGCATCTAGTGGAACCATGTGGTTTATGAAAAGAACACACATGCAATGGCATCTAGTGGATCCATGTGGTTTATGAAAAGAACACACATCCAATGACAACCATTGCATCCATGTGGTTTATGAAAAGAACACACATCCAATGGCATCTAGTGGATCCATGTGGTTTAGGAATAGAACACACATGCAATGGCATCTAGTGGATCCATGTGGTTTAATAAAAGAAAACACATGCAATGGCATCTAGTGGATTCTTGTGGTTTAGGCATAGAACACACATGCAATGAACTCTAGTGGATCCATGTGGTTTATGAAAAGAACACACTTGCAATGGTATCTAGTGGATCCATGTGGTTTATGAAAAGAACACACATGCAATGACATCTGGTGCATCCATGTGGTTTATGAAAAGAACACACATCCAATGGCATCTAGTGGATCCATGTGGTTTATGAAAAGAACACACATGCATTCACATCTAGTGCATCCATGTGGTTTATGAAAAGAACACACAATAAATGGCATCTAGTGGATCCATGTGGTTTAGGAATAGAACACACATGCAATGGCATCTAGTGGATCCATGTGGTTTATGAAGAGAACACACATGCCATGAACTCTAGTGGATCCATGTGGTTTATGAAACACACATACAATGAACACTAGTGGTTCCATGTTGTTTATGGAAGATCACACATGAAATGGCATCTAGTGGATCCATGTGGTTTAGTAATAGAACACACATCCAATGAACTCTAGTGGATCCATGTGGTTTAGGAATAGAACACACATGCAATGAACTCTAGTGGGTCCATGTGGTTTATGAAAAGAACACACATGCAATGGCATCTAGTGGATCCATGTGGTTTATGAAAAGAACACACATGCAATGGCATCTAGTGGATCCATGTGGTTTATGAAAAGAACACACATCCAATGACATCTAGTGCATCCATGTGGTTTATGAAAAGAACACACATCCAATGGCATCTAGTGGATCCATGTGGTTTAGGAATAGAACAAACATGCAATGGCATCTAGTGGATCCATGTGGTTTATGAAAAGAACACACATGCCATGAACTCTAGTGGATCCATGTGGTTTATGAAAAGAACACACATGCAATGGAATCTAGTGGATCCATGTGGTTTAGGAATATAACACACATCCAATGAACTCTAGTGGATCCATGTGGTTTATGAAAAGGACACACATGCAATGGCATCTAGTGGATCCATGTGGTTTATGAATAGAACACACATGCAATGAACTCTAGTGTATCCATGTGGTTTATGAAAGGAACACACATGCAGTGATTTCTAGTGGATTGATGTGGTTTATGAAAAGAACACACATGCAATGGCATCTAGTGGATCAATGTGGTTTAAGAAAAGAACACACATGGAATCGCATCTAGTGGATTCTTGTGGTTTAGGCATAAAAAACACATGCAATCAACTTTAGTGGGTCCATGTGGTTTATGAAAAGAACACAGATGCAATGGCATCTAGTGGAACCATGTGGTTTATGAAAAGAACACACATGCAATGGCATCTAGTGGATCCATGTGGTTTATGAAAAGAACACACATCCAATGACAACCATTGCATCCATGTGGTTTATGAAAAGAACACACATCCAATGGCATCTAGTGGATCCATGTGGTTTAGGAATAGAACACACATGCAATGGCATCTAGTGGATCCATGTGGTTTATGAAAAGAACACACATGCCATGAACTCTAGTGGATCCATGTGGTTTATGAAAAGAACACACATGCAATGGCATCTAATAGATCCATGTGGTTTATGAAAAGAACACACATCCAATCGCATCTAGTGGATCCATGTGGTTTATGAAAAGAACACACATGCATTGACATCTAGTGCATCCATGTGGTTTATGAAAAGAACGCACAATAAATGGCATCTAGTGGATCCATGTGGTTTAGGAATAGAACACACATGCAATGGCATCTAGTGGATCCATGTGGTTTATGAAAAGAACACACATGCCATGAACTCTAGTGGATCAATGTGGTTTATGAAACTAACACACATACAATGAACTCTAGTGGATCCATGTGGTTTATGGAAAGATCACACATGAAATGGCATCTAGTGGATCCATGTGGTTTAGGAATAGAACACACATCCAATGAACTCTAGTGGATCCATGTGGTTTAGGAATGGAACACACATGCAATGAACTCTAGTGGATCCATGTGGTTTATGAAAAGAACACACATGCAATGAACTCTAGTGGATCCATGTGGTTTATGAAAAGAACACACATGCAATGGCATCTAGTGGATCCATGTGGTTTAGGAATAGAACACACATGTCACATCCCAAGATTTTCCAAATCTTGTAATGTGAAAAATAAATGAACAAAATAAATTTTTGTTGAAAATCAGGGTGAAAAGAAACTTTTGTTTCAAAAAGGAGACTTGAAATCCCATCTTGAACAAACCTTGGCAGAAGTTTGAATTCAACAAAAATCCAAATCAAGGGAAATGCATTCCTCAATGAATGTATCTGGAAATTTGAACATTTGGAAAGTAATCCAAAACCCTAAACCCTAATGGAAGGAAATAATTTTCCAAAGTATCTCCAAATCCATGGATTTGATCCATTCCAAATTTGATCAACAAATAATCACAAAGGATCAAGAAAGGACCATAAAGATTGGTTTCACTTAGTTTGGAACCGTAGACAAAATCTTGTGACTATAATAAGATAAGGAAATTGAATTTCCAAAGCCAATAAAGCCCTTACCAAAAGCCATACCAATTGTTGAACAATTATAATCCTAAAGGGATTTATAAAGACAAAACATTTATCAAAGGAAAATAAATTGTTTTGGAAACACTGTTTTAGATCTTTTAATAAAAGACTTTGGTTTCAAATGAAAAGATAAGCCAAATTAATTTTGGCCAAACTTTTGAAATAAAATATTTTGTTTTGATAAAATGAGTAAAGGTTTATTTAAATAAAATAAAGGATTTAAATATCCAATTTTATTTAAGTAAAGGCTTTTCCCATTTTAAATGAACACCAAGTATTTTATTACTACTTTGAAATCTTTTATTAAAAGGTTTTGCTTTGATTAAAATGAGTAAAGGATTATTTAAATAAAATAATAAGGATTTAAATATCCAATTTTATTTAAGTAAAAGCTTTCCCATTTTAATTAAAACACCAAAACTTATTTATTTATTTAAATAAGTTTCCAAGTATTCTTTTATTTTTCAAACAAAACCTTCTGGTTTGGTTTTGAAAATAATTGGAATTCAAATGGAAATTTTATTAAATAAATCAAACCCTAACAACTAAAGATCCATTTTATTTAATGGATCCTAAATTAAATAAAAATAATATTTCATTTTGAGATTTGGATTATGTTAACAAACAGAACCAAATTCAAATGAAAATTTGTTGTTTGTTTGAATTAGTTGAGTGTTGTTTGAATTGTTTGATTAATGGATTGAAATTGAAAACAGAAAAAGAATTAGAAAAAGAAAAAGATTTAGACAGAAAAAAAAATAGAGGCCAATAAAGACCCATTACCTTTTCTTTTCAAGAAGACTTTTCTCACCCAGAAACTGACCCACTCAGTCACAGACAACCGGGACCCACTTCTCCCTCTCACTCACTCGCTGACGAGATGACCCCACCTCCTCGTATTCTCCTTCCCGAACCGTTTTCCTCACTCAGAAACTAACCCGCGCGGAGTATGACAAGTGGACCCCGTTCCCTCTCCTTTTCCCACTGACCGCTGGACCCCGCACCACTGTGCATCCTCTTCACCCGCGCCAGCCATTTCTTCCTCCTCCCCTCAACGGCGCTCTGCCGATTTACTCCGGCGTTAAATTCCCGTTAACCACGGCCTTTACTCCCCTGCGACGACGCCCATTTAACCGCCTGCTCCTCCTCCTCCTTTTCCCCCAGACGCCTCACCCTAGCGTGCCCCCAGGCCGCTCAATTCCTCTCTGCACTGCCGCTGTCTCCGGCAAGCTCCGCGAGCAATTCCGGCAACACCGCATCGCTTCTTGCCTCCCCAAGCACGCGGGCAGCTTCGCCACTCACGCACTCGAGTAGCCTCACTCATCCGGTACCCCAGGCCTCGACACAGCGACCACCACACCGCCGTGCCCGTTTCTCGAACCTTCCAGGTGAATTCCGTCCGCCCCTGCATCTCTCGATCATGCTCACATGAACCCCAAGGTCGCCCGCATCTTACCGTGCCTTTGTTTTGCCTTAGGGCGATCTGTGGTGACGACTCCGACAAGCACAGAGCGCCGCGTGTCTGCTTCTTCTCCGGCAATGTTGTTTCTCGGTAAGCCTCAACCGCCCCGAGCCCTCTCGTTCACGCCCATAGCTCCGACGTGATCTCCTGCGTCTAACCCAGACTTCCGTTTGTCTTCTCGTGGTCCACAGCACCGTCTTCGACCGTGATGAGCCAACCGCCGCCGTCGTTTTCTACTCGGCCAGCAATTCGCCGACCCGTCGGCCTTCACAGCGAGCAGGTTGAGCATCCCGTGCCTCGGCGATCACGGTGAGCCTACTCCTACTCCTCTGCGTCTCGGCCGCGCCCCGCTTAATCGACCGACCATCGCGGGGCTGAGTCCAAGCCGCCAGTTCTAGGTCATTAGATTAGGACCGTTAGATGCAGATCCATCGGACACGATTAGTTCACTTAACGCCGAAGAGGTACGAGTCCTGCGCCGCACGATCTCATTTAGATCCAACGGCTACAGAGCGTGATCCGTAGCAGTGGTAAATTTAATAGAATTACGCCAAGGTGTTTGAATAAAATGAATTAGAAAGTAATTTCTTACAAACTTCAAACCCATGTATCTTTTGATCCACACGTCCAAATTTTACAAATTTGATGTCGTTGGAATCAGCAAGACAAGCCCTAGCCAACCCTACCCTTAGTTTAGCAAATAGTATCTGTTAGCTTGTTTGATTTTGCAGATTCTTTTGAGTGCTTGCTAACATTAGAAAAATCATTTAAAAATGATTCTTAGGTTAAAACCTTTGCAAATTGGTTTGTTGTGACCTTACTGACCCTAGGAACCAACCCATAGTTTGGAAAATGATTTTTGAAAAGTTTAGAATGGATTAATTAGTTTAGTCCGTTTCTAGCTAATTAAAAACCATTGTTTTGTTTATGAAAATGCTTTCATAAAGAAAACTTTGAGAAAATATTTTGGACCAAACCTACTGACCCAAAACACCAAGTTTTGCAATAGCAACTCATTTGGTGAACCCTATAGGTTAATGCCTTAGTAAAAATATTTCTACACCACATAGAATGACACTTTGTTTTGAAAATGGTTTTATAGTGAAACCTTTTGCAAATGACTTAGCCACTTCACAAAATGACCAATAGGTGTGCCCAAATGTCTATGACCCATTAGGAACCCCTTTTTCAAACAAATCAAAGCTTGGCATGCTTGCATGCATTACTTGAACTTTGCCACTTTGGTAAATGACCAATTTGGATCTTACAAAGTTTAGGAATCTAATAGAGACCCTCTTTGCAAACGACTTTGCCATTTTGGTAAATGACCAATTTGGAACTTACAAAGTTAGAAGCCTAGTGAAGACCATCCTTACAATAGAACCAACCTTTGCATGCTTATGCATGACTTAGATCCCATTACTTTGTGTGTGAAAAATTGTTTGTTTGACTTTGTTATTTTATGTGTGTAGTTTTGCTTGATTGGTAGATTAAGTTTGTGCCTTGCTTGATTGAATTGTAGTGACTTGAAGAGTGTGAGTGTTGCAAGGACAAGGAGTGAACCTATACCCTCTACCAAAAAGGCTAGTGATATCTTCATGAATATTCCATACCTATATTTTATACTTGCATTAGATATATTTTGTTAGGACTTGCATGCTACTTTTGTCAATTGATGATGGGAAATCCTATTTAGAATAGAATGCTAGAATTGCTAGGAAAATTCCCTAAGGATAAGTTGCCATGCCATGCTTAGCCTAGCTACTAGAAAACAAGGGTGGTTTATATATTCACACTATGGAAAAATATTCTAAGTCTAAGGACTTGTTTTATTTAACAAAACAACTAAGTTAATGAATCACCTGGGTGGAATGGAAAGAATGGGATATGTTGAGTGGTTACACAAGGCCAGGGTACTGGTGAACCTTGTGTATCTCACTTGTGGATGGCCACCCAGGAACAAAGAGATTTGAGTTGTCAAATGTTGAGAAGCTTCAAGTGCAACCACTTGGTAATATGGGCTCTGCCATGATCTTAGGATGCTGGAACTTAGTCTCTTGGACAGTGGGTGGTAGATGGGATGATAGGTTGGAGCGTCCATTTGACTAAGGAAAGGCTACTGAAGGATCATGTCTTGGGAAACCAAGGCTTGTGGGAAAGTGCACCACCTCTGCAGTGTAAAACCCTGAGTACTTAGCCATGTCCCTGGTAAAGGACAATTTGAGCATCAAGACATGGAAACTTCAAGAATCTCATCACTCCAATTTCTAAATAAAACTTGTGGGTGAACAAGGGATAAAAGGATCTTCAATCATTGATTGGTAGATGCCCTGAGTGGATCTGGAGTCTTTGATTGATAGATGCCTTGGGTGTTTTTGCCAAACAAAACTTAGTGTTTTCAAAAGTTAAGGAAAAATCTATTTTGAGCAAAGCAAGCCTAAGCTCCACCAGCCAAATGCATATAGTATTATAGTCCACTTAAAATATACTAAGGTATCACTTGCCAATACAATTCAAATGTATTGACCCTTGTGGCTGTAACTTATGATGTTGCAGGTTTGATTGATTTAGTGAAGATTGATTGATTAGGATTACAAAGTCTACAACCAACATCTGCCTGTGGCACTTTGAAGATGAAGGACCCATGACTATAGTTATTCCGCTGCAATGTAATGTAAATAGCCAATGAGCTATGTTTGATGTAATAAAATTATTTTATTCCTGGTTATAAAGTTGCATATGACCTTTGTTTCTTGATATTACATCTAAACTGTGGATGCTAGCTATTGATCCAGGGACTAGCATTGTAAACACAGGGGACTCAATCTTATTAAAGGTTGGGGACGCTACAGATGGTATCAGAGCATTGTGTTGCCTGTAGGATTTGTAACCCTAGGATTGGACAAAAACCCTTAGAAAATAGGAGTTGTTTTGTTCCAAAACTTATTTACAAAACAAATCTTGTAAACTCTTTCCTCAATCATTTTTGGTTTCAACTCTACTTCTCTTCTACTTCAAAACTTAATGGAAAGCCTACCCCATGACCAAAGACTACACCATGTGCAAAGGACTTCTTCAACTTCATCAACTCTAATGACTTCAACTTCTTCAACATCTTCAACATGTACACCAAGGACTTCAACTTGGATATCACTAAAGACTACAAGTCTTGAGTAACATTTCACTTGAAGACTAGGGAAACACAACTTAGAAAGAACCATCATCACCTTTGAAGATTTGTGACCAAGACACAAGAATTCTCCAAGGATACAAAGATCTCATTCAAGAAGAATCAACCAAGAAGGATGGGAAAATCACAAGTGAACCATATAGATGGACCACCATATTTTAGTTAAGTCAAACCCACCAACTTATGTGGTGTAACAAAAATATTTTGTTGCCTAAGTATGTGCTTGTCAAACCCACCAACTTATGTTTATAAAAAGAACACACATGCAATGAACTCTAGTGGATCTATGTGGTTTATGAAAAGAACACACATGCAATGAACTCTAGTGGATCCATGTGGTTTATGAAAAGAACACACATGCAATGGCATCTAAAGGATCCATGTGGTTTAGGAATAGAACACACATCCAATGAACTCTAGTGGATCCATGTGGTTTATGAAAAGAACACACATGCAATGGCATCTACTGGATCCATGTGGTTTATGAATAGAACACACATGCAATGAACTCTAGTGTATCCATGTGGTTTATGAAAAGAACACACATGTAGTGATTTCTAGTGGATTAATGTGGTTTATGGAAAGAACACACATGCAATGGCATCTAGTGGATCCATGTGGTTTAAGAAAAGAACACACATGGAATCACATCTAGTGGATTCTTGTGGTTTAGGCATAAAACACACATGCAATGAACTCTAGTGGGTCCATGTGGTTTATGAAAAGAACACACATGCAATGGCATCTAGTGGATCCATGTGGTTTATGAAAAGAACACACATGCAATGGCATCGAGTGGATCCATGTGGTTTATGAAAAGAACACACATCCAATGACATCTAGTGCATCCATGTGGTTTATGAAAAGAACAAACATCCAATGGCATCTAGTGGATCCATGTGGTTTAGGAATAGAACACACATGCAATGGAATCTAGTGGATCCATGTGGTTTATGAAAAGAACACACATGCCATGAACTCTAGTGGATCCATGTGGTTTATGAAAAGAACACACATGCAATGGCATCTAGTGGATCCAATGGGTTTATGAATAGAACACACATGCAATGTCATCTAGTGGATCCATGTGGTTTAGGTAGAACACACATCCAATGAACTGAACTCTAGTGGATCAATGTGGTTTATGAAACTAAAACACATACAATGAACTCTAGTGGATCCATGTGGTTTATGGAAAGATCACACATTAAATGGCATCTAGTGGATCCATGTGGTTTAGGAATAGAACACACATCCAATGAACTCTAGTGGATCCATGTGGTTTAGGAATGGAACACACATGCATTGAACTCTAGTGCATCCATGTGGTTTATGAAAAGAACACACATGCAATGAACTCTAGTGGATCCATGTGGGTTATGAAAAGAACACACATGCAATGGCATCTAGTGGATCCATGTGGTTTAGGAATAGAACACACATCCAATGAACTCTAGTGGATCCATGTGGTTTATGAAAAGAACACACATGCAATGGCATCTAGTGGATCCATGTGGTTTATGAATAGAACACACATGAAATGAACTCTTGTGTATCCATGTGGTTTATGAAAAGAACACACATGCAGTGATTTCTAGTGGATTCATGTGGTTTATGAAAAGAACACACATGCAATGGGATCTAGTGGATCCATGTGGTTTAAGAAAATAACACACATGGAATCGCATCTTGTGGATTCTTGTGGTTTAGGCATAAAACACACATGCAATGAACTCTAGTGGGTCCATGTGGTTTATGAAAAGAACACACATGCAATGGCATCTAGTAGATCCATGTGGTTTATGAAAAGAACACACATGCAATGGCATCGAGTGGATCCATGTGGTTTATGAAAAGAACACACATCCAATGACATCTAGTGCATCCATGTGGTTTATGAAAAGAACAAACATCCAATGGCATCTAGTCGATCCATGTGGTTTAGGAATAGAACACACAAGCAATGGAATCTAGTGGATCCATGTGGTTTATGAAAAGAACACACATGCCATGAACGCTAGTGGATCCATGTGGTTTATGAAAAGAACACACATGCAATGGCATCTAATGGATCCATGTGGTTTATGAAAAGAACACACATCCAATCACATCTAGTGGATCCATGTGGTTTATGAAAAGAACACACATGCATTGACATCTAGTGCATCCATGTGGTTTATGAAAAGAACACACAATAAATGGCATCTAGTGGATCCATGTGGTTTAGGAATAGAACACACATACAATGGCATCTAGTGGATCCATGTGGTTTATGAAAAGAACACACATGCCATGAACTCGAGTGGATCAATGTGGTTTATGAAACTAAAACACATACAATGAACTCTAGTGGATCCATGTGGTTTATGCGAAGATCACACATGAAATGGAATCTAGTGGATCCATGTGGTTTAGGAATAGAACACACATCCAATGAAATCTAGTGGATCCATGTGGTTTAGGAATAGAACATAGATGCAATGAACTCTAGTGGATCCATGTGGTTTATGAAAAGAACACACATGCAATGAACTCTAGTGTATCCATGTGGTTTATGAAAAGAACACACATGCAATGGCATCTAATGGATCCATGTGGTTTACGAATAGAACACACATCCAATGAACTCTAGTGGATCCATGTGGTTTATGAAAATAACACACATGCAATGGCATCTAGTTGATCCATGAGGTTTATGAATAGAACACACATGTAATGAACTCTAGTGTATCCATGTGGTTTATGAAAAGAACACACATGCAGTGATTTCTAGTGGATTCATGTGGTTTATGAAAAGAACACACGTGCAATGGCATCTAGTGGATCCATGTGGTTTAAGAAAAGAACACACATGGAATCGCATCTAGTGGATTCTTTTGGTTTAGGCATAAAACACACATGCAATGAACTCTAGTGGGTCCATGTGGTTTATAAAAAGAACACACGTGCAATGAACTCTAGTGGATCCATGTGGTTTATGAAAACAACACACGTGCAATTGCATATAGCGCATCCATGTGGTTTATGAAAAGAACACACATCCAATGGCATCTAGTGCATCCATGTGGTTTATGAAAAGAACACACAATAAATGGAATCTAGTGGATCCATGTGGTTTATGAAAAGAACACACATGCCATGAACTCTAGTGGATCCATGTGGTTTATGAAAAGAATACACATGCGATGAACTCTACTGGATCCATGTGGTTTATGAAAAGAACACACATGCAATGGTATTTAGTGGATCCATGTGGATTAGGAATACAACACACATCCAATGAACTCTAGTGGATCCATGTGGTTTATTCATAGAACACACATGCAATGAACCTAGTGGATCCATGTGGTTTATGAAAAGAACACACATGCAATGGAATCTAGTGGATCCATGTCGTTTATGAAAAGAACACACATGCAATGACATCTAGTGGATCCATGTGGTTTATGAAAAGAACACACATCCAATGAACTCTAGTGGATCCATGTGGTTTATGAAAAGAAGACACATGCAATGGCATCTAGTGGATCCATGTGGTTTATGAAAAGAACACACATGCCATGAACTCTAGTGGATACATGTGGTTTATGAAAAGAACACACATGTAGTGAACTCTAGTGGATCCATGTGGTTTATGAAAAGAACACATATGCAATGAACACTAGTGTATCCATGTGGTTTATGAAAAGAACACACATGTAGTGAACTCTAGTGGATCCATGTGGTTTATGAAAAGAACACACATCCAATGGCATCTAGTGGATCCATGTGGTTTATGAAAAGAACACACATGCATTCACATCTAGTGCATCCATGTGGTTTATGAAAAGAACACACAATAAATGGCATCTAGTGGATCCATGTGGTTTAGGAATAGAACACACATGCAATGGCATCTAGTGGATGCATGTGGTTTATGAAGAGAACACACGTGCCATGAACTCTAGTGGATCCATGTGGTTTATGAAACTAACACACATACAATGAACTCTAGTGGATCCATGTGGTTTATGGAAAGATCACACATGAAATGGCATCTAGTGGATCCATGTGGTTTAGTAATAGAACACACATCCAATGAACTCTAGTGGATCCATGTGGTTTAGGAATAGAACACACATGCAATGAACTTTAGTGGATCCATGTGGTTTATGAAAAGAACACACATGGATCCATGTGGTTTATGAAAAGAACACACATGAAGTGAACTCTAGTGGATCCATGTGGTTTATGAAAAGAACACACATGCAATGGCATCTAGTGGATTCTTGTAGTTTAGGAATAGAACACACAAGCAACAAACTCTATTGAATCCATGTGGTTTATGAAAATAACATACATGCAATGAACTCTAATGGATCCATGTGGTTTATGGAAAGAACACTTATGCAACAAACTCTAGTGGATCCATGTGGTTTATGAAAAGAACACACATGCAATGGCATCTAGTGGATCCATGTGGTTTATGAAAAGAACACACATGCCATGAACTCTAGTGGATACATGTGGTTTATGAAAAGAACACACATGTAGTGAACTCTAGTGGATCCATGTGGTTTATGAAAAGAACACATATGCAATGAACTCTAGTGTATCCATGTGGTTTATGAAAAGAACACACCTGGAGTGAACTCTAGTGGATCCATGTGGTTTATGAATAGAACACCCATGCAATGACATCTAGTGGATCCATGAGGTTTAATAAAAGAAAACACATGCAATGGCATCTAGTGGATTCTTTTGGTTTAGGCATAGAACACACATGCAATGAACTCTAGTGGATCCATGTGGTTTATGAAAAGAACACACTTGCAATGGTATCTAGTGGATCCATGTGGTTTATGAAAAGAACACACACGCAATGACATCTAGTGCATCCATGTGGTTTATGAAAAGAACACACATCCAATGGCATCTAGTGGATCCATGTGGTTTATGAAAAGAACACACATGCATTCACATCTAGTGCATCCATGTGGTTTATGAAAAGAACACACAATAAATGGCATCTAGTGGATCCATATGGTTTAGGAATAGAACACACATGCAATGGCATCTAGTGGATCCATGTGGTTTATGAATAGAACACACGTGCCATAAACTCTAGTGGATCCATGTGGTTTATGAAACTAACACACATACAATGAACTCTAGTGGATCCATGTGGTTTATGGAAAGATCACACATGAAATGGCATCTAGTGGATCCATGTGGTTTAGTAATAGAACACACATCCAATGAACTCTAGTGGATCCATGTGGTTTAGGAATAGAACACACATGCAATGAACTCTAGTGGATCCATGTGGTTTATGAAAAGAACACACATGGATCCATGTGGTTTATGAAAAGAACACACATGAAGTGAACTCTAGTGGATCCATGTGGTTTATAAAAAGAACACACATGCAATGGCATCTAGTGGATTCTTGTAGTTTAGGCATAGAACACACAAGCAACAAACTCTATTGAATCCATGTGGTTTATGAAAATAACATACATGCAATGAACTCTAATGGATCCATGTGGTTTATGGAAAGAACACTTATGCAACAAACTCTAGTGGATCCATGTGGATTATGAAAAGAACACACATGCAATGAACTCTAGTGGATCCATGTGATTTATGAAAAGAACACATATGCAATGGAACCTATTGGATCCATGTGGTATAGGAATAGAACACACATGCCATGAACAATAGTGGATCCATGTGGTTTATAAAAAGAACACACATGCAATGACATCTAGTGGATCCATGTGGTTTATGAAAAGAATACACATACAATGGAATGTAGTGGATCCATGTGGTTTAGGATTAGAACACACATGCAATGGATAATAGTGGATCCATCTGGTTTATGAAAAGAACACACGTGCAATGAAATCCAGTTGATCCATGTGGTTTGTTAAAACAACACACATGCAATGACATCTGGTGATCGATGTGGTTTATGAATAAACACACATGCAATGGCATCTAGTGGATCCATGTGGTTTATGAAAAGAACACACGTGCAATGAACTCTAGTGGATCCATGTGGTTTATGAAAACAACACACGTGCAATGGCATATAGCGCATCCATGTGGTTTATGAAAAGAACGCACATGCAATGACATCTAGTGCATCCATGTGGTTTATTAAAAGAACACACATCCAATGGCATCTAGTGCATCCATGTGGTTTATGAAAAGAACACACAATAAATGGCATCTAGTGGATCCATGTGGTTTATGAAAAGAACACACATGCCATGAACTCTAGTGGATCCATGTGGTTTATGAAAAGAATACACATGCGATGAACTCTACTGGATCCATGTGGTTTATGAAAAGAACACACATGCAATGGTATTTAGTGGATCCATGTGGATTAGGAATATAACACACATCCAATGAACTCTAGTGGATCCATGTGGTTTATTCATAGAATAGACATGCAATGAACCTAGTGGATCCATGTGGTTTATGAAAAGAACACACATGCAATGGAATCTAGTGGATCCATGTCGTTTATGAAAAGAACACACATGTAATGACATCTAGTGGATCCATGTGGTTTATGAAAAGAACACACATCCAATTAACTCTAGTGGATCCATGTGGTTTATGAAAAGAACACACATGCAATGGCATCTAGTGGATCCATGTGGTTTATGAAAAGAACACACATGCCATGAACTCTAGTGGATACATGTGGGGTTTATGAAAAGAACACACATGTAGTGAACTCTAGTGGATCCATGTGGTTTATGAAAAGAACACATATGCAATGAACTCTAGTGTATCCATGTGGTTTATGAAAAGAACACACATGGAGTGAACTCTAGTGGATCCATGTGGTTTATGAAAAGAACACACATGCAATGGCATCTACTGGATCCATGTGGTTTATGAATAGAACACACATGCAATGAACTCTAGTGTATCCATGTGGTTTATGAAAAGAACACACATGCAGTGATTTCTAGTGGATTCATGTGGTTTATGAAAAGAACACACATGCAATGGCATCTAGTGGATCCATGTGGTTTAAGAAAAGAACACACATGGAATCGGATCTAGTGGATTCTTGTGGTTTAGGCATAAAACACACATGCAATGAACTCTAGTGGGTCCATGTTGTTTATGAAAAGAACACACATGCAATGGCATCTAGTGGATCCATGTGGTTTATGAAAAGAACACACATGCAATGGCATCTAGTGGATCCATGTGGTTTATGAAAAGAACACACATCCAATGACATCTAGTGCATCCATGTGGTTTATGAAAAGAACACACATCCAATGGCATATAGTGGATCCATGTGGTTTAGGAATAGAACACACATCCAATGAACTCTAGTGGATCCATGTGGTTTATGAAAAGAACACACATGCAATGGAATCTAGTGGATCCATGTCGTTTATGAAAAGAACACACATGCAATGACATCTAGTGGATCCATGTGGTTTATGAAAAGAACACACATCCAATTAACTCTAGTGGATCCATGTGGTTTATGAAAAGAACACACATGCAATGGCATCTAGTGGATCCATGTGGATTATGAAAAGAACACACATGCCATGAACTCTAGTGGATACATGTGGTTTATGAAAAGAACACACATGTAGTGAACTCTAGTGGATCCATGTGGTTTATGAAAAGAACACATATGCAATGGACTCTAGTGTATCCATGTGGTTTATGAAAAGAACACACATGGAGTGAACTCTAGTGGATCCATGTGGTTTATGAAAAGAACACACATGCAATGGCATCTACTGGATCCATGTGGTTTATGAATAGAACACACATGCAATGAACTCTAGTGTATCCATGTGGTTTATGAAAAGAACACACATGCAGTGATTTCTAGTGGATTCATGTGGTTTATGAAAAGAGCACACATGCAATGGCATCTAGTGGATCCATGTGGTTTAAGAAAAGAACACACATGGAATCGCATCTAGTGGATTCTTGTGGTTTAGGCATAAAACACACATGCAATGAACTCTAGTGGGTCCATGTGGTTTATGAAAAGAACACACATGCAATGGCATCTAGTGGATCCATGTGGTTTATGAAAAGAACACACATGCAATGGCATCTAGTGGATCCATGTGGTTTATGAAAAGAACACACATCCAATGACATCTAGTGCATCCATGTGGTTTATGAAAAGAACACACATCCAATGGCATCTAGTGGATCCATGTGGTTTAGGAATAGAACACACATGGAATCGCATCTAGTGGATTCTTGTGGTTTAGGCATAAAACACACATGCATTGAACTCTAGTGGGTCCATGTGGTTTATGAAAAGAACACAGATGCAATGGCATCTAGTGGAACCATGTTGTGTATGAAAAGAACACACATGCAATGGCATCTAGTGGATCCATGTGGTTTATGAAAAGAACACACATCCAATGACAACCATTGCATCCATGTGGTTTATGAAAAGAACACACATCCAATGGCATCTAGTGGATCCATGTGGTTTAGGAATAGAACACACATGCAATGGCATCTAGTGGATCCATGTGGTTTATGAAAAGAACACACATGCCATGAACTCTAGTGGATCCATGTGGTTTATGAAAAGAACACACATGCAATGGCATCTAATGGATCCATGTGGTTTATGAAAAGAACACACATCCAATCGCATCTAGTGGATCCATGTGGCTTATGAAAAGAACACACATGCATTGACATCTAGTGCATCCATGTGGTTTATGAAAAGAACGCACAATAAATGGCATCTAGTGGATCCATGTGGTTTAGGAATAGAACACACATGCAATGGCATCTAGTGGATCCATGTGGTTTATGAAAAGAACACACCTGCCATGAACTCTAGTGGATCAATGTGGTTTATGATACTAACACACATACAATGAACTCTAGTGGATCCATGTGGTTTATGGAAAGATCACACATGAAATGGCATCTAGTGGATCCATGTGGTTTAGGAATAGAACACACATCCAATGAACTCTAGTGGATCCATGTGGTTTAGGAATGAAACACATATGCAATGAACTCGAGTGGATCCATGTGGTTTATGAAAAGAACACACATGCAATGAACTCTAGTGGATCCATGTGGTTTATGAAAAGAACACACATGCAATGGCATCTAGTGGATCCATGTGGTTTAGGAATAGAACGCACATCCAATGAACTCTAGTGGATCCATGTGGTTTATGAAAATAACACACATGCAATGGCATCTAGTGGATCCATGTGGTTTATGAATATAACACACATGCAATGAACTCTTGTGTATCCATGTGGTTTATGAAAAGAACACACATGCAGTGATTTCTAGTGGATTCATGTGGTTTATGAAAAGAACACACATGCAATGGCATCTAGTGGATCCATGTGGTTTAAGAAAATGACACACATGGAATCACATCTTGTGGATTCTTGTGGTTGAGGCATAAAACACACATGCAATGAACTCTAGTGGGTCCATGTGGTTTATGAAAAGAACACACATGCAATGGCATCTAGTGGATCCATGTGGTTTATGAAAAGAACACACATGCAATGGCATCGAGTGGATCCATGTGGTTTATGAAAAGAACACACATCCAATGACATCCAGTGCATCCATGTGGTTTATGAAAATAATAAACATCCAATGGCATCTAGTGGATCCATGTGGTTTAGGAATAGAACACACATGCAATGGAATCTAGTGGATCCATGTGGTTTATGAAAATAACACACATGCCATGAACTCTAGTGGATCCATGTGGTTTATGAAAAGAACACACATGCAATGGCATCTAATGGATCCATGTGGTTTATGAAAAGAACACACATCCAATCACATCTAGTGGATCCATGTGGTTTATGAAAATAACACACATGCATTGACATCTAGTGCATCCATGTGGTTTATGAAAAGAACACACAATAAATGGACTCTAGTGGATCCATGTGGTTTAGGAATAGAACACACATGCAATGGCATCTAGTGGATCCATGTGGTTTATGAAAAGAACACACATGCCATGAACTCGAGTGGATCAATGTGGTTTATGAAACTAACACACATACAATGAACTCTAGTGGATCCATGTGGTTTATGCGAAGATAACATATGAAATGGAATCTAGTGGATCCATGTGGTTTAGGAATAGAACATAGATGCAATGAACTCTAGTGGATCCATGTGGTTTATGAAAAGAACACACATGCAATGAACTCTAGTGGATCCATGTGGTTTATGAAAAGAACACACATGCAATGAACGCTAGTGGATCTATGTGGTTTATGAAAAGAACACAGATCCAATGAACTCTAGTGGATCCATGTGGTTTATGAAAAGAACACACATGCAATGGCATCTAGTTGATCCATGTGGTTTATGAATAGAACACACATGCAATGAACTCTAGTGTATCCATGTGGTTTATGAAAAGAACACACATGCAGTGATTTCTAGTGGATTCATGTGGTTTATGAAAAGAACACACATGCAATGGCATCTAGTGGATCCATGTGGTTTATGAATAGAACACACATGGAATCGCATCTAGTGGATTCTTGTGGTTTAGGCATAAAACACACATGCAATGAACTCTAGTGGGTCCATGTGGTTTATAGAAAGAACACACATGCAATGGCATCTAGTGGATCCATGTGGTTTAGGAATAGAACACACATCCAATGAAATCTAGTGGATCCATGTGGTTTAGGAATAGAACATAGATGCAATGAACTCTAGTGGATCCATGTGGTTTATGAAAAGAACACACATGCAATGAACTCTAGTGGATCCATGTGGTTTATGAAAAGAACACACATGCAATGGCATCTAGTGGATCCATGTGGTTTAGGAATAAAACACACATCCAATGAACTCTAGTGGATCCATGTGGTTTATGAAAAGAACACACATGCAATGGCATCTAGTTGATCCATGTGGTTTATGAATAGAACACACATGCAATAAACTCTAGTGTATCCATGTGGTTTATGAAAAGAACACACATGCAGTGATTTCTAGTGGATTCATGTGGTTTATGAAAAGAACACACATGCAATGGCATCTAGTGGATCCATGTGGTTTAAGAAAAGAACACATGGAATCGCATCTAGTGGATTCTTGTGGTTTAGGCATAAAACACACATGCAATGAACTCTAGTGGGTCCATGTGGTTTATAAAAAGAACACACATGCAATGAACGCTAGTGGATCTATGTGGTTTATGAAAAGAACACAGATGCAATGAACTCTAGTGGATCCATGTGGTTTATGAAAAGAACACACATGCAATGGCATCTAAAGGATCCATGTGGTTTAGGAATAGAACACACATCCAATGAACTCTAGTGGATCCATGTGGTTTATGAAAAGAACACACATGCAATGGCATCTACTGGATCCATGTGGTTTATGAATAGAACACACATGCAATGAACTCTAGTGTATCCATGTGGTTTATGAAAAGAACACACATGCAGTGATTTCTAGTGGATTCATGTGGTTTATGAAAAGAACACACATGCAATGGCATCTAGTGGATCCATGTGGTTTAAGAAAAGAACACACATGGAATCGCATCTAGTGGATTCTTGTGGTTTAGGCATAAAACACACATGCAATGAACTCTAGTGGGTCCATGTGGTTTATGAAAAGAACACACATGCAATGGCATCTAGTGGATCCATGTGGTTTATTAAAAGAACACACATCCAATGACATCTAGTGCATCCATGTGGTTTATGAAAAGAACACACATCCAATGGCATCTAGTGGATCCATGTGGTTTAGGAATAGAACACACATGGAATCGCATCTAGTGGATTCTTGTGGTTTAGGCATAAAACACACATGCAATGAACTCTAGTGGGTCCATGTGGTTTATGAAAAGAACACAGATGCAATGGCATCTAGTGGAACCATGTGGTTTATGAAAAGAACACACATGCAATGGCATCTAGTGGATCCATGTGGTTTATGAAAAGAACACACATCCAATGACAACCATTGCATCCACGTGGTTTATGAAAAGAACACACATGCAATGAACTCTAGTGGATCCATGTGGTTTATGAAAAGAACACACATGCAATGGCATCTAGTGGATCCATGTGGTTTAGGAATAGAACACACATCCAATGAACTCTAGTGGATCCATGTGGTTTATGAAAAGAACACACATGCAATGGCATCTAGTGGATCCATGTGGTTTATGAATATAACACACATGCAATGAACTCTTGTGTATCCATGTGGTTTATGAAAAGAACACACATGCAGTGATTTCTAGTGGATTCATGTGGTTTATGAAAAGAACACACATGCAATGGCATCTAGTGGATCCATGTGGTTTAAGAAAAATACACACATGGAATCGCATCTAGTGGATTCTTGTGGTTTAGGCATAAAACACACATGCAATGAACTCTAATGGGTCCATGTGGTTTATAAAAAGAACACACATGCACTGAACGCTAGTGGATCTATGTGGTTTATGAAAAGAACACAGATGCAATGAACTCTAGTGGATCCATGTGGTTTATGAAAAGAACACACATGTAATGGCATCTAAAGGATCCATGTGGTTTAGGAATAGAACACACATCCAATGAACTCTAGTGGATCCATGTGGTTTATGAAAAGAACACACATGCAATGGCATCTACTGGATCCATGTGGTTTATGAATAGAACACACATGCAATGAACTCTAGTGTATCCATGTGGTTTATGAAAAGATCACACATGCAGTGATTTCTAGTGGATTAATGTGGTTTATGAAAAGAACACACATGCAATGGCATCTAGTGGATCCATGTGGTTTAAGAAAAGAACACACATGGAATCGCATCTAGTGGATTCTTGTGGTTTAGGCATAAAACACACATGCAATGAACTCTAGTGGGTCCATGTGGTTTATGAAAAGAACACACATGCAATGGCATCTAGTGGATCCATGTGGTTTATGAAAAGAACACACATGCAATGGCATCTAGTGGATCCATGTGGTTTATGAAAAGAACACACATCCAATGACATCTAGTGCATCCATGTGGTTTATGAAAAGAACACACATCCAATGGCATCTAGTGGATCCATGTGGTTTAGGAATAGAACACACATGGAATCGCATCTAGTGGATTCTTGTGGTTTAGGCATAAAACACACATGCAATGAACTCTAGTGGGTCCATGTGGTTTATGAAAAGAACACAGATGCAATGGCATCTAGTGGAACCATGTGGTTTATGAAAAGAACACACATGCAATGGCATCTAGTGGATCCATGTGGTTTATGAAAAGAACAAACATCCAATGACAACCATTGCATCCATGTGGTTTATGAAAAGAACACACATCCAATGGCATCTAGTGGATCCATGTGGTTTAGGAATAGAACACACATGCAATGGCATCTATTGGATCCATGTGGTTTATGAAAAGAACACACATGCCATGAACTCTAGTGGATCCATGTGGTTTATGAAAAGAACACACATGCAATGGCATCTAATGGATCCATGTGGTTTATGAAAAGAACACACATCCAATCATCTAGTGGATCCATGTGGATTATGAAAAGAACACACATGCATTGACATCTAGTGCATCCATGTGGTTTATGAAAAGAACGCACAATAAATGGCATCTAGTGGATCCATGTGGTTTAGGAATAGAACACACATGCAATGGCATCTAGTGGATCCATGTGGTTTATGAAAATAACACACCTGCCATGAACTCTAGTGGATCAATGTGGTTTATGAAACTAACACACATACAATGAACTCTAGTGGATCCATGTGGTTTATGGAAAGATCACACATGAAATGGCATCTAGTGGATCCATGTGGTTTAGGAATAGAACACACATCCAATGAACTCTAGTGGATCCATGTGGTTTAGGAATGGAACACACATGCAATGAACTCTAGTGGATCCATGTGGTTTATGAAAAGACACACATCCAATGGCATCTAGTGGATCCATGTGGTTTAGGAATAGAACACACATGCAATGGAATCTAGTGGATCCAGGTAGTTTATGAAAAGAACACACATGCCATGAACTCTAGTGGATCCATGTGGTTTATGAAAAGAACACGCATGCAATGGCATCTAATTGATCCATGTGGTTTATGAAAAGAACACACATCCAATCACATCTAGTGGATCCATGTGGTTTATGAAAGAACACACATGCATTGACATCTAGTGCATCCATGTGGTTTATGAAAAGAACACACAATAAATGGCATCTAGTGGATCCATGTGGTTTAGGAATAGAACACACATGCAATGGCATCTAGTGGATCCATGTGGTTTATGAAAACAACACACATGCCATGAACTCAGTGGATCAATGTGGTTTATGAAACTAACACACATACAATGAACTCTAGTGGATCCATGTGGTTTATCTGAAGATCACACATGAAATGGAATCTAGTGGATCCATGTGGTTTAGGAATAGAACATAGATGCAATGAACTATAGTGGATCCATGTGGTTTATGAAAAGAACACACATGCAATGAACTCTAGTGGATCCATGTGGTTTATGAAAAGAACACACATGCAATGGCATCTAGTGGATCCATGTGGTTTAGGAATAGAACACACATCCAATGAACTCTAGTGGATCCATGTGGTTTATGAAAAGAACACACATGCAATGGAATCTAGTTGATCCATGTGGTTTATGAATAGAACACACATGCAATGAACTCTAGTGTATCCATGTGGTTTATGAAAAGAACACACATGAAGTGATTTCTAGTGGATTCATGTGGTTTATGAAAAGAACACACATGCAATGGCATCTAGTGGATCCATGTGGTTTATGAATAGAACACACATGGAATCGCATCTAGTGGATTCTTGTGGTTTAGGCATAAAACACACATGCAATGAACTCTAGTGGGTCCATGTGGTTTATAAAAAGAACACACATGCAATGGCATCTAGTGGATCCATGTGGTTTAGGAATAGAACACACATCTAATGAAATCTAGTGGATCCATGTGGTTTAGGAATAGAACATAGATGCAATGAACTCTAGTGGATCCATGTGGTTTATGAAAAGAACACACATGCAATGAACTCTAGTGGATCCATGTGGTTTATGAAAAGAACAAACATGCAATGGCATCTAGTGGATCCATGTGGTTTAGGAATAAAACACACATCCAATGAACTCTAGTGGATCCATGTGGTTTATGAAAAGAACACACATGCAATGGCATCTAGTTGATCCATGTGGTTTATGAATAGATCACACATGCAATAAACTCTAGTGTATCCATGTGGTTTATGAAAAGAACACACATGCAGTGATTTCTAGTGGATTCATGTGGTTTATGAAAAGAACACACATGCAATGGCATCTAGTGGATCCATGTGGTTTAAGAAAAGAACACACATTGAATAGCATCTAGTGGATTCTTGTGGTTTAGGCATAAAACACACATGCAATGAACTCTAGTGGGTCCATGTGGTTTATAAAAAGAACACACATGAAATGAACGCTAGAGGATCTATGTGGTTTATGAAAAGAACAGATGCAATGAACTCTAGTGGATCCATGTGGTTTATGAAAAGAACACACATGCAATGGCATCTAAAGGATCCATGTGGTTTAGGAATAGAACACACATCCAATGAACTCTTGTGGATCCATGTGGTTTATGAAAAGAACACACATGCAATGGCATCTACTGGATCCATGTGGTTTATGAATAGAACACACATGCAATGAACTCTAGTGTATCCATGTGGTTTATGAAAAGAACACACATGCAGTGATTTCTAGTGGATTCATGTGGTTTATGAAAAGAACACACATGCAATGGCATCTAGTGGATCCATGTGGTTTAAGAATAGAACACACATTGAATCGCATCTAGTGGATTCTTGTGGTTTAGGCATAAAACACACATGAAATGAACTCTAGTGGGTCCATGTGGTTTATGAAAAGAACACACATGCAATGGCATCTAGTGGATCCATGTGGTTTATGAAAAGAACACACATGCAATGGCATCTAGTGGATCCATGTGGTTTATGAAAAGAACACACATCCAATGACATCTAGTGCATCCATGTGGTTTATGAAAAGAACACACATCCAATGGCATCTAGTGGATCCATGTGGTTTAGGAATAGAACACACATGGAATCGCATCTAGTGGATTCTTGTGGTTTATGAAAAGAACACACATGAAGGGAACTCTAGTGGATCCATGTGGTTTATGAATAGTACACAGATGCAATGGCATCTAGTGGATCCATGTGGTTTAATAAAATAACACACATGCAATGGCATCTAGTGGTTCCATGTGGTTTATGAAAAGAACACACATGCAATGAACTCTAGTGGATCCATGTGGTTTATGAAAAGAACACACATGCATTGGCATCTAGTGGATCCATGTGGTTTAGGAATAGAACACACATCCAATGGCATCTAGTGGATCCATGTGGTTTATGAAAAGAACACACATCCAATGACATCTAGTGCATCCATGTGGTTTATGAAAAGAACACACATCCAATGGCATCTAGTGGATCCATGTGGTTTAGGAATAGAACACACATGGAATCGCATCTAGTGGATTCTTGTGGTTTAGGCATAAAACACACATGCAATGAACTCTAGTGGGTCCATGTGGTTTATGAAAAGAACACAGATGCAATGGCATCTAGTGGAACCATGTGGTTTATGAAAAGAACACACATGCAATGGCATCTAGTGGATCCATGTGGTTTATGAAAAGAACAAACATCCAATGACAACCATTGCATCCATGTGGTTTATGAAAAGAACACACATCCAATGGCATCTAGTGGATCCATGTGGTTTAGGAATAGAACACACATGCAATGGCATCTATTGGATCCATGTGGTTTATGAAAAGAACACACATGCCATGAACTCTAGTGGATCCATGTGGTTTATGAAAAGAACACACATGCAATGGCATCTAATGGATCCATGTGGTTTATGAAAAGAACACACATCCAATCGCATCTAGTGGATCCATGTGGCTTATGAAAAGAACACACATGCATTGACATCTAGTGCATCCATGTGGTTTATGAAAAGAACGCACAATAAATGGCATCTAGTGGATCCATGTGGTTTAGGAATAGAACACACATGCAATGGCATCTAGTGGATCCATGTGGTTTATGAAAATAACACACCTGCCATGAACTCTAGTGGATCAATGTGGTTTATGAAACTAACACACATACAATGAACTCTAGTGGATCCATGTGGTTTATGGAAAGATCACACATGAAATGGCATCTAGTGGATCCATGTGGTTTAGGAATAGAACACACATCCAATGAACTCTAGTGGATCCATGTGGTTTAGGAATGGAACACACATGCAATGAACTCTAGTGGATCCATGTGGTTTATGAAAAGAACACACATCCAATGGCATCTAGTGGATCCATGTGGTTTAGGAATAGAACACACATGCAATGGAATCTAGTGGATCCAGGTAGTTTATGAAAAGAACACACATGCCATGAACTCTAGTGGATCCATGTGGTTTATGAAAAGAACACGCATGCAATGGCATCTAATTGATCCATGTGGTTTATGAAAAGAACACACATCCAATCACATCTAGTGGATCCATGTGGTTTATGAAAAGAACACACATGCATTGACATCTAGTGCATCCATGTGGTTTATGAAAAGAACACACAATAAATGGCATCTAGTGGATCCATGTGGTTTAGGAATAGAACACACATGCAATGGCATCTAGTGGATCCATGTGGTTTATGAAAACAACACACATGCCATGAACTCGAGTGGATCAATGTGGTTTATGAAACTAACACACATACAATGAACTCTAGTGGATCCATGTGGTTTATGCGAAGATCACACATGAAATGGAATCTAGTGGATCCATGTGGTTTAGGAATAGAACATAGATGCAATGAACTATAGTGGATCCATGTGGTTTATGAAAAGAACACACATGCAATGAACTCTAGTGGATCCATGTGGTTTATGAAAAGAACACACATGCAATGGCATCTAGTGGATCCATGTGGTTTAGGAATAGAACACACATCCAATGAACTCTAGTGGATCCATGTGGTTTATGAAAAGAACACACATGCAATGGAATCTAGTTGATCCATGTGGTTTATGAATAGAACACACATGCAATGAACTCTAGTGTATCCATGTGGTTTATGAAAAGAACACACATGAAGTGATTTCTAGTGGATTCATGTGGTTTATGAAAAGAACACACATGCAATGGCATCTAGTGGATCCATGTGGTTTATGAATAGAACACACATGGAATCGCATCTAGTGGATTCTTGTGGTTTAGGCATAAAACACACATGCAATGAACTCTAGTGGGTCCATGTGGTTTATAAAAAGAACACACATGCAATGGCATCTAGTGGATCCATGTGGTTTAGGAATAGAACACACATCTAATGAAATCTAGTGGATCCATGTGGTTTAGGAATAGAACATAGATGCAATGAACTCTAGTGGATCCATGTGGTTTATGAAAAGAACACACATGCAATGAACTCTAGTGGATCCATGTGGTTTATGAAAAGAACAAACATGCAATGGCATCTAGTGGATCCATGTGGTTTAGGAATAAAACACACATCCAATGAACTCTAGTGGATCCATGTGGTTTATGAAAAGAACACACATGCAATGGCATCTAGTTGATCCATGTGGTTTATGAATAGATCACACATGCAATAAACTCTAGTGTATCCATGTGGTTTATGAAAAGAACACACATGCAGTGATTTCTAGTGGATTCATGTGGTTTATGAAAAGAACACACATGCAATGGCATCTAGTGGATCCATGTGGTTTAAGAAAAGAACACACATGGAATCGCATCTAGTGGATTCTTGTGGTTTAGGCATAAAACACACATGCAATGAACTCTAGTGGGTCCATGTGGTTTATAAAAAGAACACACATGCAATGAACGCTAGTGGATCTATGTGGTTTATGAAAAGAACACAGATGCAATGAACTCTAGTGGATCCATGTGGTTTATGAAAAGAACACACATGCAATGGCATCTAAAGGATCCATGTGGTTTAGGAATAGAACACACATCCAATGAACTCTTGTGGATCCATGTGGTTTATGAAAAGAACACACATGCAATGGCATCTACTGGATCCATGTGGTTTATGAATAGAACACACATGCAATGAACTCTAGTGTATCCATGTGGTTTATGAAAAGAACACACATGCAGTGATTTCTAGTGGATTCATGTGGTTTATGAAAAGAACACACATGCAATGGCATCTAGTGGATCCATGTGGTTTAAGAAAAGAACACACATTGAATCGCATCTAGTGGATTCTTGTGGTTTAGGCATAAAACACACATGAAATGAACTCTAGTGGGTCCATGTGGTTTATGAAAAGAACACACATGCAATGGCATCTAGTGGATCCATGTGGTTTATGAAAAGAACACACATGCAATGGCATCTAGTGGATCCATGTGGTTTATGAAAAGAACACACATCCAATGACATCTAGTGCATCCATGTGGTTTATGAAAAGAACACACATCCAATGGCATCTAGTGGATCCATGTGGTTTAGGAATAGAACACACATGGAATCGCATCTAGTGGATTCTTGTGGTTTATGAAAAGAACACACATGAAGGGAACTCTAGTGGATCCATGTGGTTTATGAATAGTACACAGATGCAATGGCATCTAGTGGATCCATGTGGTTTAATAAAATAACACACATGCAATGGCATCTAGTGGTTCCATGTGGTTTATGAAAAGAACACACATGCAATGAACTCTAGTGGATCCATGTGGTTTATGAAAAGAACACACATGCATTGGCATCTAGTGGATCCATGTGGTTTAGGAATAGAACACACATCCAATGAACTCTAGTGGATCCATGTGGTTTATGAAAAGAACACACATGCAATGGCATCTAGTGGATCCATGTGGTTTATGAATATAACACACATGCAATGAACTCTTGTGTATCCATGTGGTTTATAAAAAGAACACACATGCAGTGATTTCTAGTGGATTCATGTGGTTTATGAAAAGAACACACATGCAATGGCATCTAGTGGATCCATGTGGTTTAAGAAAAGAACACACATGCAATAAACTCTAGTGTATCCTTGTGGTTTATGAAAAGAACACACATGCAGTGATTTCTAGTGGATTCATGTGGTTTATGAAAAGAACACACATGCAATGGCATCTAGTGGATCCATGTGGTTTAAGAAAATAACACACATGGAATCGCATCTTGTGGATTCTTGTGGTTTAGGCATAAAACACACATGCAATGAACTCTAGTGGGTCCATGTGGTTTATGAAAAGAACACACATGCAATGGCATCTAGTGGATCCATGTGGTTTAGGAATAGAACACACATCCAATGAACTCTAGTGGATCCATGTGGTTTATGAAAAGAACACACATGCAATGGCATCTAGTGGATCCATGTGGTTTATGAATATAATACACATGCAATGAACTCTTGTGTATCCATGTGGTTTATGAAAAGAACACACATGCAGTGATTTCTAGTGGATTCATGTGGTTTATGAAAAGAACACACATGCAATGGCATCTAGTGGATCCATGTGGTTTAAGAAAATAACACACATGGAATCGCATCTTGTGGATTCTTGTGGTTTAGGCATAAAACACACATGCAATGAACTCTAGTGGGTCCATGTGGTTTATGAAAAGAACACACATGCAATGGCATCTAGTGGATCCATGTGGTTTATGAAAAGAACACACATGCAATGGCATCGAGTGGATCCATGTGGTTTATGAAAAGAACACACATCCAATGACATCTAGTGCATCCATGTGGTTTATGAAAAGAACAAACATCCAATGGCATCTAGTGGATCCATGTGGTTTAGGAATAGAACACACATGCAATGGAATCTAGTGGATCCATGTGGTTTATGAAAAGAACACACATGCCATGAACTCTAGTGGATCCATGTGGTTTATGAAAAGAACACACATGCAATGGCATCTAATGGATCCATGTGGTTTATGAGAAGAACACACATCCAATCACATCTAGTGGATCCATGTGGTTTATGAAAAGAACACACATGCATTGACATCTAGTGCATCCATGTGGTTTATGAAAAGAACACACAATAAATGGCATCTAGTGGATCCATGTGGTTTAGGAATAGAACACACATGCAATGGCATCTAGTGGATCCATGTGGTTTATGAAAAGAACACACATGCCATGAACTCGAGTGGATCAAGTGGTTTATGAAACTAACACACATACAATGAACTCTAGTGGATCCATGTGGTTTATGCGAAGATCACACATGAAATGGAATCTAGTGGATCCATGTGGTTTAGGAATAGAACATAGATGCAATGAACTCTAGTGGATCCATGTGGTTTATGAAAAGAACACACATGCAATGAACTCTAGTGGATCCATGTGGTTTATGAAAAGAACACACATGCAATGGCATCTAGTGGATCCATGTGGTTTAGGAATAGAACACACATCAAATGAACTCTAGTGGATCCATGTGGTTTATGAAAAGAACACACATGCAATGGCATCTAGTTGAAACTTGTGGTTTATAATAGAACACACATGCAATAAACTCTAGTGTATCCATGTGGTTTATGAAAAGAACACACATGCACTGATTTCTAGTGGATTCTTGTGGTTTAGGCATAAAACACACATGCAATGAACTCTAGTGGGTCCATGTGGTTTATAAAAAGAACACACATGCAATGGCATCTAGTGGATCCATGTGGTTTAGGAATAGAACACACATCCAATGAAATCTAGTGGATCCATGTGTTTTAGGAATAGAACATAGATGCAATGAACTCTAGTGGATCCATGTTGTTTATGAAAAGAACACACATGCAATGAACTCTAGTGGATCCATGTGGTTTATGAAAAGAACACACATGCAATGGCATCTGGTGGATCCATGTGGTTTAGGAATAAAACACACATCCAATGAACTCTAGTGGATCCATGTGGTTTATGAAAAGAACACACATGCAATGGCATCTAGTTGATCCATGTGGTTTATGAATAGAACACACATGCAATAAACTCTAGTGTATCCATGTGGTTTATGAAAAGAACACACATGCAGTGATTTCTAGTGGATACATGTGGTTTATGAAAAGAACACACATGCAATGGCATCTAGTGGATCCATGTGGTTTAAGAAAAGAACACACATGGAATCGCATCTAGTGGATTCTTGTGGTTTAGGCATAAAACACACATGCAATGAACTCTAGTGGGTCCATGTGGTTTATAAAAAGAACACACATGCAATGAACGCTAGTGGATCTATGTGGTTTATGAAAAGAACACAGATGCAATGAACTCTAGTGGATCCATGTGGTTTATGAAAAGAACACACATGCAATGGCATCTAAAGGATCCATGTGGTTTAGGAATAGAACACACATCCAATGAACTCTTGTGGATTCATGTGGTTTATGAAAAGAACACACATGCAATGGCATCTACTGGATCCATGTGGTTTATGAATAGAACACACATGCAATGAACTCTAGTGTATCCATGTGGTTTATGAAAAGAACACACATGCAGTGATTTCTAGTGGATTAATGTGGTTTATGAAAAGAACACACATGCAATGGCATCTAGTGGATCCATGTGGTTTAATAAAAGAACACACATGGAATCGCATCTAGTGGATTCTTGTGGTTTAGGCATAAAACACACATGCAATGAACTCTAGTGGGTCCATGTGGTTTATGAAAAGAACACACATGCAATGGCATCTAGTGGATCCATGTGGTTTATGAAAAGAACACACATGTAATGGCATCTAGTGGATCCATGTGGTTTATGAAAAGAACACACATCCAGTGACATCTAGTGCATCCATGTGGTTTATGAAAAGAACACACATCCAATGGCATCTAGTGGATCCATGTGGTTTAGAAATAGAACACACATGGAATCGCATCTAGTGGATTCTTGTGGTTTAGGCATAAAACACACATGCAATAAACTCTAGTGGGTCCATGTGGTTTATGAAAAGAACACAGATGCAATGGCATCTAGTGCAACCATGTGGTTTATGAAAAGAACAAACATGCAATGGCATCTAGTGGATCAATGTGGTTTATGAAAAGAACACACATCCAATGACAACCATTGCATCCATGTGGTTTATGAAAAGAACACACATCCAATGGCATCTAGTGGATCCATGTGGTTTAGGAATAGAACACACATGCAATGGCATCTAGTGGATCCATGTGGTTTATGAAAAGAACACACATGCCATGAACTCTAGTGGATCCATGTGGTTTATGAAAAGAACACACATGCAATGGCATCTAATGGATCCATGTGGTTTATGAAAAGAACACACATCCAATCGCATCTAGTGGATCCATGTGGCTTATGAAAAGAACACACATGCATTGAGATCTAGTGCATCCATGTGGTTTATGAAAAGAACACACATGCAATGAACTCTAGTGGATCCATGTGGTTTATGAAAAGAACACACATGCAATGGCATCTAGTTGATCCATGTGGTTTATGAATAGAACACACATGCAATAAACTCTAGTGTATCCATGTGGTTTATGAAAAGAACACACATGCAGAGATTTCTAGTGGATTCATGTGGTTTATGAAAAGAACACACATGCAATGGCATCTAGTGGATCCATGTGGTTTAAGAAAAGAACACACATGGAATCGCATCTAGTGGATTCTTGTGGTTTAGGCATAAAACACACATGCAATGAACTCTAGTGGGTCCATGTGGTTTATAAAAAGAACACACATGCAATGGCATCTAGTGGATCCATGTGGTTTAGGAATAGAACACACATCCAATGAAATCTAGTGGATCCACGTGGTTTAGGAATAGAACATAGATGCAATGAACTCTAGTGGATCCATGTTGTTTATGAAAAGAACACACATGCAATGAACTCTAGTGGATCCATGTGGTTTATGAAAAGAACACACATGCAATGGCATCTGGTGGATCCATGTGGTTTAGGAATAAAACACACATCCAATGAACTCTAGTGGATCCATGTGGTTTATGAAAAGAACACACATGCAATGGCATCTAGTTGATCCATGTGGTTTATGAATAGAACACACATGCAATAAACTCTAGTGTATCCATGTGGTTTATGAAAAGAACACACATGCAGTGATTTCTAGTGGATACATGTGGTTTATGAAAAGAACACACATGCAATGGCATCTAGTGGATCCATGTGGTTTAAGAAAAGAACACACATGGAATCGCATCTAGTGGATTCTTGTGGTTTAGGCATAAAACACACATGCAATGAACTCTAGTGGCTCCATGTGGTTTATGAAAAGAACACACATGCAATGAGCTAGTGGATCTATGTGGTTTATGAAAAGAACACATGCAATGAACTCTAGTGGATCCATGTGGTTTATGAAAAGAACACACATGCAATGGCATCTAAAGGATCCATGTGGTTTAGGAATAGAACACACATCCAATGAACTCTTGTGGATTCATGTGGTTTATGAAAAGAACACACATGCAATGGCATCTACTGGATCCATGTGGTTTATGAATAGAACACACATGCAATGAACTCTAGTGTATCCATGTGGTTTATGAAAAGAACACACATGCAGTGATTTCTAGTGGATTAATGTGGTTTATGAAAAGAACACACATGCAATGGCATCTAGTGGATCCATGTGGTTTAATAAAGAACACACATGGAATGCATCTAGTGGATTCTTGTGGTTTAGGCATAAAACACACATGCAATAAACTCTAGTGGGTCCATGTGGTTTATGAAAAGAACACACATGCAATGGCATCTAGTGGATCCATGTGGTTTATGAAAAGAACACACATGTAATGGCATCTAGTGGATCCATGTGGTTTATGAAAAGAACACACATCCAATGACATCTAGTGCATCCATGTGGTTTATGAAAAGAACACACATCCAATGGCATCTAGTGGATCCATGTGGTTTAGAAATAGAACACACATGGAATCGCATCTAGTGGATTCTTGTGGTTTAGGCATAAAACACACATGCAATAAACTCTAGTGGGTCCATGTGGTTTATGAAAAGAACACAGATGCAATGGCATCTAGTGCAACCATGTGGTTTATGAAAAGAACAAACATGCAATGGCATCTAGTGGATCAATGTGGTTTATGAAAAGAACACACATCCAATGACAACCATTGCATCCATGTGGTTTATGAAAAGAACACACATCCAATGGCATCTAGTGGATCCATGTGGTTTAGGAATAGAACACACATGCAATGGCATCTAGTGGATCCATGTGGTTTATGAAAAGAACACACATGCCATGAACTCTAGTGGATCCATGTGGTTTATGAAAAGAACACACATGCAGTGATTTCTAGTGGATTCATGTGGTTTATGAAAAGAACACACATGCAATGGCATCTAGTGGATCCATGTGGTTTAAGAAAAGAACACACATTGAATCGCATCTAGTGGATTCTTGTGGTTTAGGCATAAAACACACATGAAATGAACTCTAGTGGGTCCATGTGGTTTATGAAAAGAACACACATGCAATGGCATCTAGTGGATCCATGTGGTTTATGAAAAGAACACACATGCAATGGCATCTAGTGGATCCATGTGGTTTATGAAAAGAACACACATCCAATGACATCTAGTGCATCCATGTGGTTTATGAAAAGAACACACATCCAATGGCATCTAGTGGATCCATGTGGTTTAGGAATAGAACACACATGGAATCGCATCTAGTGGATTCTTGTGGTTTATGAAAAGAACACACATGAAGGGAACTCTAGTGGATCCATGTGGTTTATGAATAGTACACAGATGCAATGGCATCTAGTGGATCCATGTGGTTTAATAAAATAACACACATGCAATGGCATCTAGTGGTTCCATGTGGTTTATGAAAAGAACACACATGCAATGAACTCTAGTGGATCCATGTGGTTTATGAAAAGAACACACATGCATTGGCATCTAGTGGATCCATGTGGTTTAGGAATAGAACACACATCCAATGAACTCTAGTGGATCCATGTGGTTTATGAAAAGAACACACATGCAATGGCATCTAGTGGATCCATGTGGTTTATGAATATAACACACATGCAATGAACTCTTGTGTATCCATGTGGTTTATAAAAAGAACACACATGCAGTGATTTCTAGTGGATTCATGTGGTTTATGAAAAGAACACACATGCAATGGCATCTAGTGGATCCATGTGGTTTAAGAAAAACACACATGCAATAAACTCTAGTGTATCCTTGTGGTTTATGAAAAGAACACACATGCAGTGATTTCTAGTGGATTCATGTGGTTTATGAAAAGAACACACATGCAATGGCATCTAGTGGATCCATGTGGTTTAAGAAAATAACACACATGGAATCGCATCTTGTGGATTCTTGTGGTTTAGGCATAAAACACACATGCAATGAACTCTAGTGGGTCCATGTGGTTTATGAAAAGAACACACATGCAATGGCATCTAGTGGATCCATGTGGTTTAGGAATAGAACACACATCCAATGAACTCTAGTGGATCCATGTGGTTTATGAAAAGAACACACATGCAATGGCATCTAGTGGATCCATGTGGTTTATGAATATAATACACATGCAATGAACTCTTGTGTATCCATGTGGTTTATGAAAAGAACACACATGCAGTGATTTCTAGTGGATTCATGTGGTTTATGAAAAGAACACACATGCAATGGCATCTAGTGGATCCATGTGGTTTAAGAAAATAACACACATGGAATCGCATCTTGTGGATTCTTGTGGTTTAGGCATAAAACACACATGCAATGAACTCTAGTGGGTCCATGTGGTTTATGAAAAGAACACATGCAATGGCATCTAGTGGATCCATGTGGTTTATGAAAAGAACACACATGCAATGGCATCAGTGGATCCATGTGGTTTATGAAAAGAACACACATCCAATGACATCTAGTGCATCCATGTGGTTTATGAAAAGAACAAACATCCAATGGCATCTAGTGGATCCATGTGGTTTAGGAATAGAACACACATGCAATGGAATCTAGTGGATCCATGTGGTTTATGAAAAGAACACACATGCCATGAACTCTAGTGGATCCATGTGGTTTATGAAAAGAACACACATGCAATGGCATCTAATGGATCCATGTGGTTTATGATAAGAACACATCCAATCACATCTAGTGGATCCATGTGGTTTATGAAAAGAACACACATGCATTGACATCTAGTGCATCCATGTGGTTTATGAAAAGAACACACAATAAATGGCATCTAGTGGATCCATGTGGTTTAGGAATAGAACACACATGCAATGGCATCTAGTGGATCCATGTGGTTTATGAAAAGAACACACATGCCATGAACTCGAGTGGATCAAGTGGTTTATGAAAATAACACACATACAATGAAATCTAGTGGATACATGTGGTTTGCGAAGATCACACATGAAATGGAATCTAGTGGATCCATGTGGTTTAGGAATAGAACATAGATGCAATGAACTCTAGTGGATCCATGTGGTTTATGAAAAGAACACACATGCAATGAACTCTAGTGGATCCATGTGGTTTATGAAAAGAACACACATGCAATGGCATCTAGTGGATCCATGTGGTTTAGGAATAGAACACACATCAAATGAACTCTAGTGGATCCATGTGGTTTATGAAAAGAACACACATGCAATGGCATCTAGTTGAAACTTGTGGTTTATAATAGAACACACATGCAATAAACTCTAGTGTATCCATGTGGTTTATGAAAAGAACACACATGCACTGATTTCTAGTGGATTCTTGTGGTTTAGGCATAAAACACACATGCAATGAACTCTAGTGGGTCCATGTGGTTTATAAAAAGAACACACATGCAATGGCATCTAGTGGATCCATGTGGTTTAGGAATAGAACACACATCCAATGAAATCTAGTGGATCCATGTGTTTTAGGAATAGAACATAGATGCAATGAACTCTAGTGGATCCATGTTGTTTATGAAAAGAACACACATGCAATGAACTCTAGTGGATCCATGTGGTTTATGAAAAGAACACACATGCAATGGCATCTGGTGGATCCATGTGGTTTAGGAATAAAACACACATCCAATGAACTCTAGTGGATCCATGTGGTTTATGAAAAGAACACACATGCAATGGCATCTAGTTGATCCATGTGGTTTATGAATAGAACACACATGCAATAAACTCTAGTGTATCCATGTGGTTTATGAAAAGAACACACATGCAGTGATTTCTAGTGGATACATGTGGTTTATGAAAAGAACACACATGCAATGGCATCTAGTGGATCCATGTGGTTTAAGAAAAGAACACACATGGAATCGCATCTAGTGGATTCTTGTGGTTTAGGCATAAAACACACATGCAATGAACTCTAGTGGGTCCATGTGGTTTATAAAAAGAACACACATGCAATGAACGCTAGTGGATCTATGTGGTTTATGAAAAGAACACAGATGCAATGAACTCTAGTGGATCCATGTGGTTTATGAAAAGAACACACATGCAATGGCATCTAAAGGATCCATGTGGTTTAGGAATAGAACACACATCCAATGAACTCTTGTGGATTCATGTGGTTTATGAAAAGAACACACATGCAATGGCATCTACTGGATCCATGTGGTTTATGAATAGAACACACATGCAATGAACTCTAGTGTATCCATGTGGTTTATGAAAAGAACACACATGCAGTGATTTCTAGTGGATTAATGTGGTTTATGAAAAGAACACACATGCAATGGCATCTAGTGGATCCATGTGGTTTAATAAAAGAACACACATGGAATCGCATCTAGTGGATTCTTGTGGTTTAGGCATAAAACACACATGCAATGAACTCTAGTGGGTCCATGTGGTTTATGAAAAGAACACACATGCAATGGCATCTAGTGGATCCATGTGGTTTATGAAAAGAACACACATGTAATGGCATCTAGTGGATCCATGTGGTTTATGAAAAGAACACACATCCAGTGACATCTAGTGCATCCATGTGGTTTATGAAAAGAACACACATCCAATGGCATCTAGTGGATCCATGTGGTTTAGAAATAGAACACACATGGAATCGCATCTAGTGGATTCTTGTGGTTTAGGCATAAAACACACATGCAATAAACTCTAGTGGGTCCATGTGGTTTATGAAAAGAACACAGATGCAATGGCATCTAGTGCAACCATGTGGTTTATGAAAAGAACAAACATGCAATGGCATCTAGTGGATCAATGTGGTTTATGAAAAGAACACACATCCAATGACAACCATTGCATCCATGTGGTTTATGAAAAGAACACACATCCAATGGCATCTAGTGGATCCATGTGGTTTAGGAATAGAACACACATGCAATGGCATCTAGTGGATCCATGTGGTTTATGAAAAGAACACACATGCCATGAACTCTAGTGGATCCATGTGGTTTATGAAAAGAACACACATGCAATGGCATCTAATGGATCCATGTGGTTTATGAAAAGAACACACATCCAATCGCATCTAGTGGATCCATGTGGCTTATGAAAAGAACACACATGCATTGAGATCTAGTGCATCCATGTGGTTTATGAAAAGAACACACATGCAATGAACTCTAGTGGATCCATGTGGTTTATGAAAAGAACACACATGCAATGGCATCTAGTTGATCCATGTGGTTTATGAATAGAACACACATGCAATAAACTCTAGTGTATCCATGTGGTTTATGAAAAGAACACACATGCATTGACATCTAGTGGATTCATGTGGTTTATGAAAAGAACACACATGCAATGGCATCTAGTGGATCCATGTGGTTTAAGAAAAGAACACACATGGAATCGCATCTAGTGGATTCTTGTGGTTTAGGCATAAAACACACATGCAATGAACTCTAGTGGGTCCATGTGGTTTATAAAAAGAACACACATGCAATGGCATCTAGTGGATCCATGTGGTTTAGGAATAGAACACACATCCAATGAAATCTAGTGGATCCACGTGGTTTAGGAATAGAACATAGATGCAATGAACTCTAGTGGATCCATGTTGTTTATGAAAAGAACACACATGCAATGAACTCTAGTGGATCCATGTGGTTTATGAAAAGAACACACATGCAATGGCATCTGGTGGATCCATGTGGTTTAGGAATAAAACACACATCCAATGAACTCTAGTGGATCCATGTGGTTTATGAAAAGAACACACATGCAATGGCATCTAGTTGATCCATGTGGTTTATGAATAGAACACACATGCAATAAACTCTAGTGTATCCATGTGGTTTATGAAAAGAACACACATGCAGTGATTTCTAGTGGATACATGTGGTTTATGAAAAGAACACACATGCAATGGCATCTAGTGGATCCATGTGGTTTAAGAAAAGAACACACATGGAATCGCATCTAGTGGATTCTTGTGGTTTAGGCATAAAACACACATGCAATGAACTCTAGTGGGTCCATGTGGTTTATAAAAAGAACACATGCAATGAGCAGCTAGTGGATCTATGTGGTTTATGAAAAGAACACAGATGCAATGAACTCTAGTGGATCCATGTGGTTTATGAAAAGAACACACATGCAATGGCATCTAAAGGATCCATGTGGTTTAGGAATAGAACACACATCCAATGAACTCTTGTGGATTCATGTGGTTTATGAAAAGAACACACATGCAATGGCATCTACTGGATCCATGTGGTTTATGAATAGAACACACATGCAATGAACTCTAGTGTATCCATGTGGTTTATGAAAAGAACACACATACAGTGATTTCTAGTGGATTAATGTGGTTTATGAAAAGAACACACATGCAATGGCATCTAGTGGATCCATGTGGTTTAATAAAAGAACACACATGGAATCGCATCTAGTGGATTCTTGTGGTTTAGGCATAAAACACACATGCAATAAACTCTAGTGGGTCCATGTGGTTTATGAAAAGAACACACATGCAATGGCATCTAGTGGATCCATGTGGTTTATGAAAAGAACACACATGTAATGGCATCTAGTGGATCCATGTGGTTTATGAAAAGAACACACATCCAATGACATCTAGTGCATCCATGTGGTTTATGAAAAGAACACACATCCAATGGCATCTAGTGGATCCATGTGGTTTAGAAATAGAACACACATGGAATCGCATCTAGTGGATTCTTGTGGTTTAGGCATAAAACACACATGCAATAAACTCTAGTGGGTCCATGTGGTTTATGAAAAGAACACAGATGCAATGGCATCTAGTGCAACCATGTGGTTTATGAAAAGAACAAACATGCAATGGCATCTAGTGGATCAATGTGGTTTATGAAAAGAACACACATCCAATGACAACCATTGCATCCATGTGGTTAAAGAACAGAACACACATCCAATGGCATCTAGTGGATCCATGTGGTTTAGGAATAGAACACACATGCAATGGCATCTAGTGGATCCATGTGGTTTATGAAAAGAACACACATGCCATGAACTCTAGTGGATCCATGTGGTTTATGAAAAGAACACACATGCAATGGCATCTAATGGATCCATGTGGTTTATGAAAAGAACACACATCCAATCGCATCTAGTGGATCCATGTGGCTTATGAAAAGAACACACATGCATTGAGATCTAGTGCATCCATGTGGTTTATGAAAAGAACACACATGCAATGAACTCTAGTGGATCCATGTGGTTTATGAAAAGAACACACATGCAATGGCATCTAGTTGATCCATGTGGTTTATGAATAGAACACACATGCAATAAACTCTAGTGTATCCATGTGGTTTATGAAAAGAACACACATGCAGAGATTTCTAGTGGATTCATGTGGTTTATGAAAAGAACACACATGCAATGGCATCTAGTGGATCCATGTGGTTTAAGAAAAGAACACACATGGAATCGCATCTAGTGGATTCTTGTGGTTTAGGCATAAAACACACATGCAATGAACTCTAGTGGGTCCATGTGGTTTATAAAAAGAACACACATGCAATGGCATCTAGTGGATCCATGTGGTTTAGGAATAGAACACACATCCAATGAACTCTAGTGGATCCATGTCGTTTATGAAAAGAACACACATGCAATGGCATCTAGTGGATCCATGTGGTTTATGAATATAACACACATGCAATGAACTCTTGTGTATCCATGTGGTTTATGAAAAGAACACACATGCAGTGATTTCTAGTGGATTCATGTGGTTTATGAAAAGAACACACATGCAATGGCATCTAGTGGATCCATGTGGTTTAAGAAAATAACACACATGGAATCGCATCTTGTGGATTCTTGTGGTTTAGGCATAAAACACACATGCAATGAACTCTAGTGGGTCCATGTGGTTTATGAAAAGAACACACATGCAATGGCATCTAGTGGATCCATGTGGTTTATGAAAAGAACACACATGCAATGGCATCGAGTGGATCCATGTGGTTTATGAAAAGAACACACATCCAATGACATCTAGTGCATCCATGTGGTTTATGAAAAGAACAAACATCCAATGGCATCTAGTGGATCCATGTGGTTTAGGAATAGAACACACATGCAATGGAATCTAGTGGATCCATGTGGTTTATGAAAAGAACACACATGCCATGAACTCTAGTGGATCCATGTGGTTTATAAAAAGAACACACATGCAATGGCATCTAATGGAGCCATGTGGTTTATGAAAAGAACACACATCCAATCACATCTAGTGGATCCATGTGGTTTATGAAAAGAACACACATGCATTGACATCTAGTGCATCCATGTGGTTTATGAAAAGAACACACAATAAATGGCATCTAGTGGATCCATCTGGTTTAGGAATAGAACACACATGCAATGGCATCTAGTGGATCCATGTGGTTTATGAAAAGAACACACATGCCATGAACTCGAGTGGATCAAGTGGTTTATGAAACTAACACACATACAATGAACTCTAGTGGATCCATGTGGTTTATGCGAAGATCACACATGAAATGGAATCTAGTGGATCCATGTGGTTTAGGAATAGAACATAGATGCAATGAACTCTAGTGGATCCATGTGGTTTATGAAAAGAACACACATGCAATGAACTCTAGTGGATCCATGTGGTTTATGAAAAGAACACACATGCAATGGCATCTAGTGGATCCATGTGGTTTAGGAATAGAACACACATCAAATGAACTCTAGTGGATCCATGTGGTTTATGAAAAGAACACACATGCAATGGCATCTAGTTGATCCATGTGGTTTATAATAGAACACACATGCAATAAACTCTAGTGTATCCATGTGGTTTATGAAAAGAACACACATGCACTGATTTCTAGTGGATTCTTGTGGTTTAGGCATAAAACACACATGCAATGAACTCTAGTGGGTCCATGTGGTTTATAAAAAGAACACACATGCAATGGCATCTAGTGGATCCATGTGGTTTAGGAATAGAACACACATCCAATGAAATCTAGTGGATCCATGTGGTTTAGGAATAGAACATAGATGCAATGAACTCGAGTGGATCCATGTTGTTTATGAAAAGAACACACATGCAATGAACTCTAGTGGATCCATGTGGTTTATGAAAAGAACACACATGCAATGGCATCTAGTGGATCCATGTGGTTTAGGAATAAAACACACATCCAATGAACTCTAGTGGATCCATGTGGTTTATGAAAAGAACACACATGCAATGGCATCTAGTTGATCCATGTGGTTTATGAATAGAACACACATGCAATAAACTCTAGTGTATCCATGTGGTTTATGAAAAGAACACACATGCAGTGATTTCTAGTGGATACATGTGGTTTATGAAAAGAACACACATGCAATGGCATCTAGTGGATCCATGTGGTTTAAGAAAAGAACACACATGGAATCGCATCTAGTGGATTCTTGTGGTTTAGGCATAAAACACACATGCAATGAACTCTAGTGGGTCCATGTGGTTTATAAAAGAACACACATGCAATGAACGCTAGTGGATCTATGTGGTTTATGAAAAGAACAGATGCAATGAACTCTAGTGGATCCATGTGGTTTATGAAAGAACACACATGCAATGGCATCTAAAGGATCCATGTGGTTTAGGAATAGAACACACATCCAATGAACTCTTGTGGATCCATGTGGTTTATGAAAAGAACACACATGCAATGGCATCTACTGGATCCATGTGGTTTATGAATAGAACACACATGCAATGAACTCTAGTGTATCCATGTGGTTTATGAAAAGAACACACATGCAGTGATTTCTAGTGGATTAATGTGGTTTATGAAAAGAACACACATGCAATGGCATCTAGTGGATCCATGTGGTTTAAGAAAAGAACACACATGGAATCGCATCTAGTGGATTCTTGTGGTTTAGGCATAAAACACACATGCAATGAACTCTAGTGGGTCCATGTGGTTTATGAAAATAACACACATGCAATGGCATCTAGTGGATCCATGTGGTTTATGAAAAGAACACACATGCAATGGCATCTAGTGGATCCATGTGGTTTATGAAAAGAACACACATCCAATGACATCTAGTGCATCCATGTGATTTATGAAAAGAACACACATCCAATGGCATCTAGTGGATCCATGTGGTTTAGAAATAGAACACACATGGAATCTCATCTAGTGGATTCTTGTGGTTTAGGCATAAAACACACATGCAATGAACTCTAGTGGGTCCATGTGGTTTATGAAAAGAACACAGATGCAATGGCATCTAGTGCAACCATGTGGTTTATGAAAAGAACAAACATGCAATGGCATCTAGTGGATCCATGTGGTTTATGAAAAGAACACACATCCAATGACAACCATTGCATCCATGTGGTTTATGAAAAGAACACACATCCAATGGCATCTAGTGGATCCATGTGGATTAGGAATAGAACACACATGCAATGGCATCTAGTGGATCCATGTGGTTTATGAAAAGAACACACATGCCATGAACTCTAGTGGATCCATGTGGTTTATGAAAAGAACACACATGCAATGGCATCTAATGGATCCATGTGGTTTATGAAAAGAACACACATCCAATCGCATCTAGTGGATCCATGTGGCTTATGTAAAGAACACACATGCATTGACATCTAGTGCATCCATGTGGTTTATGAAAAGAACACACATGCAATGAACTCTAGTGGATCCATGTGGTTTATGAAAAGAACACACATGCAATGGCATCTAGTTGATCCATGTGGTTTATGAATAGAACACACATGCAATAAACTCTAGTGTATCCATGTGGTATATGAAAAGAACACACATGCAGAGATTTCTAGTGGATTCATGTGGTTTATGAAAAGAACACACATGCAATGGCATCTAGTGGATCCATGTGGTTTAAGAAAAGAACACACATGGAATCGCATCTAGTTGATTCTTGTGGTTTAGGCATAAAACACACATGCAATGAACTCTAGTGGGTCCATGTGGTTTATAAAAAGAACACACATGCAATGGCATCTAGTGGATCCATGTGGTTTAGGAATAGAACACACATCCAATGAACTCTAGTGGATCCATGTGGTTTATGAAAAGAACACACATGCAATGGCATCTAGTGGATCCATGTTGTTTATGAATATAACACACATGCAATGAACTCTTGTGTATCCATGTGGTTTATGAAAAGAACACACATGCAGTGATTTCTAGTGGATTCATGTGGTTTATGAAAAGAACACACATGCAATGGCATCTAGTGGATCCATGTGGTTTAAGAAAATAACACACATGGAATCGCATCTTGTGGATTCTTGTGGTTTAGGCAGAAAACACACATGCAATGAACTCTAGTGGGTCCATGTGGTTTATGAAAAGAACACACATGCAATGGCATCTAGTGGATCCATGTGGTTTATGAAAAGAACACACATGCAATGGCATCGAGTGGATCCATGTGGTTTATGAAAAGAACACACATCCAATGACATCTAGTGCATCCATGTGGTTTATGAAAAGAACAAACATCCAATGGCATCTAGTGGATCCATGTGGTTTAGGAATAGAACACACATGCAATGGAATCTAGTGGATACATGTGGTTTATGAAAAGAACACACATGCCATGAACTCTAGTGGATCCATGTGGTTTATGAAAAGAACACACATGCAATGGCATCTAATGGATCCATGTGGTTTATGAAAAGAACACACATCCAATCACATCTAGTGGATCCATGTGGTTTATGAAAAGAACACACATGCATTGACATCTAGTGCATCCATGTGGTTTATGAAAAGAACACACAATAAATGGCATCTAGTGGATCCATGTGGTTTAGGAATAGAACACACATGCAATGGCATCTAGTGGATCCATGTGGTTTATGAAAAGAACACACATGCCATGAACTCGAGTGGATCAAGTGGTTTATGAAACTAACACACATACAATGAACTCTAGTGGATCCATGTGGTTTATGCGAAGATCACACATGAAATGGAATCTAGTGGATCCATGTGGTTTAGGAATAGAACATAGATGCAATGAACTCTAGTGGATCCATGTGGTTTATGAAAAGAACACACATGCAATGAACTCTAGTGGATCCATGTGGTTTATGAAAAGAACACACATGCAATGGCTTCTAGTGGATCCATGTGGTTTAGGAATAGAACACACATCAAATGAACTCTAGTGGATCCATGTGGTTTATGAAAAGAACACACATGCAATGTCATCTACTGGATCCATGTGGTTTATGAATAGATCACACATGCAATAAACTCTAGTGTATCCATGTGGTTTATGAAAAGAACACACATGCACTGATTTCTAGTGGATTCATGTGGTTTATGAAAAGAACACACATGCAATGGCATCTAGTGGATCCATGTGGTTTAAGAAAAGAACACACATTGAATCGCATCTAGTGGATTCTTGTGGTTTAGGCATAAAACACACATGAAATGAACTCTAGTGGGTCCATGTGGTTTATGAAAAGAACACACATGCAATGGTATCTAGTGGATCCATGTGGTTTATGAAAAGAACACACATGCAATGGCATCTAGTGGATCCATGTGGTTTATGAAAAGAACACACATCCAATGACATCTAGTGCATCCATGTGGTTTATGAAAAGAACACACATCCAATGGCATCTAGTGGATCCATGTGGTTTAGGAATAGAACACACATGGAATCGCATCTAGTGGATTCTTGTGGTTTATGAAAAGAACACACATGAAGGGAACTCTAGTGGATCCATGTGGTTAATGAATAGTACACAGATGCAATGGCATCTAGTGGATCCATGTGGTTTAATAAAAGAACACACATGCAATGGCATCTAGTGGATCCATGTGGTTTATGAAAAGAACACACATGCAATGAACTCTAGTGGATCCATGTGGTTTATGAAAAGAACACACATGCAATGGCATCTAGTGGATCCATGTGGTTTAGGAATAGAACACACATCCAATGAACTCTAGTGGATCCATGTGGTTTATGAAAAGAACACACATGCAATGGCATCTAGTGGATCCATGTGGTTTATGAATATAACACACATGCAATGAACTCTTGTGTATCCATGTGGTTTATAAAAAGAACACACATGCAGTGATTTCTAGTGGATTCATGTCGTTTATAAATAGAACACACATGCAATGGCATCTAGTGGATCCATGTGGTTTAAGAAAAGAACACACATGCAATAAACTCTAGTGTATCCATGTGGTTTATGAAAAGAACACACATGCAGTGATTTCTAGTGGATTCATGTGGTTTATGAAAAGAACACACATGCAATGGCATCTAGTGGATCCATGTGGTTTAAGAAAATAACACACATGGAATCGCATCTTGTGGATTCTTGTGGTTTAGGCATAAAACACACATGCAATGAACTCTAGTGGGTCCATGTGGTTTATGAAAAGAACACACATGCAATGGCATCTAGTGGATCCATGTGGTTTAGGAATAGAACACACATCCAATGAACTCTAGTGGATCCATGTGGTTTATGAAAAGAACACACATGCAATGGCATCTAGTGGATCCATGTGGTTTATGAATATAACACACATGCAATGAACTCTTGTGTATCCATGTGGTTTATGAAAAGAACACACATGCAGTGATTTATAGTGGATTCATGTGGTTTATGAAAAGAACACACATGCAATGGCATCTAGTGGATCCATGTGGTTTAAGAAAATAACACACATGGAATCGCATCTTGTGGATTCTTGTGGTTTAGGCATAAAACACACATGCAATGAACTCTAGTGGGTCCATGTGGTTTATGAAAAGAACACACATGCAATGGCATCTAGTGGATCCATGTGGTTTATGAAAAGAACACACATGCAATGGCATCGAGTGGATCCATGTGGTTTATGAAAAGAACACACATCCAATGACATCTAGTGCATCCATGTGGTTTATGAAAAGAACAAACATCCAATGGCATCTAGTGGATCCATGTGGTTTAGGAATAGAACACACATGCAATGGAATCTAGTGGATCCATGTGGTTTATGAAAAGAACACACATGCCATGAACTCTAGTGGATCCATGTGGTTTATGAAAAGAACACACATGCAATGGCATCTAATGGATCCATGTGGTTTATGAAAAGAACACACATCCAATCACATCTAGTGGATCCATGTGGTTTATGAAAAGAACACACATGCATTGACATCTAGTGCAACCATGTGGTTTATGAAAAGAACACACAATAAATGGCATCTAGTGGATCCATGTGGTTTAGGAATAGAACACACATGCAATGGCATCTAGTGGATCCATGTGGTTTATGAAAAGAACACACATGCCATGAACTCGAGTGGATCAAGTGGTTTATGAAACTAACACACATACAATGAACTCTAGTGGATCCATGTGGTTTATGCGAAGATCACACATGAAATGGAATCTAGTGGATCCATGTGGTTTAGGAATAGAACATAGATGCAATGAACTCTAGTAGATCCATGTGGTTTATGAAAAGAACACACATGCAATGAACTCTAGTGGATCCATGTGGTTTATGAAAAGAACACACATGCAATGGCATCTAGTGGATCCATGTGGTTTAGGAATAGAACACACATCAAATGAACTCTAGTGGATCCATGTGGTTTATGAAAAGAACACACATGCAATGGCATCTAGTGGATCCATGTGGTTTAGGAATAGAACACACATCCAATGAAATCTAGTGGATCCATGTGGTTTAGGAATAGAACATAGATGCAATGAACTCGAGTGGATCCATGTTGTTTATGAAAAGAACACACATGCAATGAACTCTAGTGGATCCATGTGGTTTATGAAAAGAACACACATGCAATGGCATCTAGTGGATCCATGTGGTTTAGGAATAAAACACACATCCAATGAACTCTAGTGGATCCATGTGGTTTATGAAAAGAACACACATGCAATGGCATCTAGTTGATCCATGTGGTTTATGAATAGAACACACATGCAATAAACTCTAGTGTATCCATGTGGTTTATGAAAAGAACACACATGCAGTGATTTCTAGTGGATACATGTGGTTTATGAAAAGAACACACATGCAATGGCATCTAGTGGATCCATGTGGTTTAAGAAAAGAACACACATGGAATCGCATCTAGTGGATTCTTGTGGTTTAGGCATAAAACACACATGCAATGAACTCTAGTGGGTCCATGTGGTTTATAAAAAGAACACACATGCAATGAACGCTAGTGGATCTATGTGGTTTATGAAAAGAACACAGATGCAATGAACTCTAGTGGATCCATGTGGTTTATGAAAAGAACACACATGCAATGGCATCTAAAGGATCCATGTGGTTTAGGAATAGAACACACATCCAATGAACTCTTGTGGATCCATGTGGTTTATGAAAAGAACACACATGCAATGGCATCTACTGGATCCATGTGGTTTATGAATAGAACACACATGCAATGAACTCTAGTGTATCCATGTGGTTTATGAAAAGAACACACATGCAGTGATTTCTAGTGGATTAATGTGGTTTATGAAAAGAACACACATCCAATGGCATCTAGTGGATCCATGTGGTTTAAGAAAAGAACACACATGGAATCGCATCTAGTGGATTCTTGTGGTTTAGGCATAAAACACACATGCAATGAACTCTAGTGGGTCCATGTGGTTTATAAAAAGAACACACATGCAATGGCATCTAGTGGATCCATGTGGTTTAGGAATAGAACACACATCCAATGAAATCTAGTGGATCCATGTGGTTTAGGAATAGAACATAGATGCAATGAACTCGAGTGGATCCATGTTGTTTATGAAAAGAACACACATGCAATGAACTCTAGTGGATCCATGTGGTTTAGGAATAGAACACACATCAAATAAACTCTAGTGTATCCATGTGGTTTATGAAAAGAACACACATGCACTGATTTCTAGTGGATTCTTGTGGTTTAGGCATAAAACACACATGCAAAGAACTCTAGTGGGTCCATGTGGTTTATAAAAAGAACACACATGCAATGGCATCTAGTGGATCCATGTGGTTTAGGAATAGAACACACATCCAATGAAATCTAGTGGATCCATGTGGTTTAGGAATAGAACATAGATGCAATGAACTCGAGTGGATCCATGTTGTTTATGAAAAGAACACACATGCAATGAACTCTAGTGGATCCATGTGGTTTATGAAAAGAACACACATGCAATGGCATCTAGTGGATCCATGTGGTTTAGGAATAAAACACACATCCAATGAACTCTAGTGGATCCATGTGGTTTATGAAAAGAACACACATGCAATGGCATCTAGTTGATCCATGTGGTTTATGAATAGAACACACATGCAATAAACTCTAGTGTATCCATGTGGTTTATGAAAAGAACACACATGCAGTGATTTCTAGTGGATACATGTGGTTTATGAAAAGAACACACATGCAATGGCATCTAGTGGATCCATGTGGTTTAAGAAAAGAACACACATGGAATCGCATCTAGTGGATTCTTGTGGTTTAGGCATAAAACACACATGCAATGAACTCTAGTGGGTCCATGTGGTTTATAAAAAGAACACACATGCAATGAACGCTAGTGGATCTATGTGGTTTATGAAAAGAACACAGATGCAATGAACTCTAGTGGATCCATGTGGTTTATGAAAAGAACACACATGCAATGGCATCTAAAGGATCCATGTGGTTTAGGAATAGAACACACATCCAATGAACTCTTGTGGATCCATGTCGTTTATGAAAAGAACACACATGCAATGGCATCTACTGGATCCATGTGGTTTATGAATAGAACACACATGCAATGAACTCTAGTGTATCCATGTGGTTTATGAAAAGAACACACATGCAGTGATTTCTAGTGGATTAATGTGGTTTATGAAAAGAACACACATGCAATGGCATCTAGTGGATCCATGTGGTTTAAGAAAAGAACACACATGGAATCACATCTAGTGGATTCTTGTGGTTTAGGCATAAAACACACATGCAATGAACCCTAGTGGGTCCATGTGGTTTATGAAAAGAACACACATGCAATGGCATCTAGTGGATCCATGTGGTTTATGAAAAGAACACACATGCAATGGCATCTAGTGGATCCATGTGGTTTATGAAAAGAACACACATCCAATGACATCTAGTGCATCCATGTGATTTATGAAAAGAACACACATCCAATGGCATCTAGTGGATCCATGTGGTTTAGAAATACAACACACATGGAATCGCATCTAGTGGATTCTTGTGGTTTAGGCATAAAACACACATGCAATGAACTCTAGTGGGTCCATGTGGTTTATGAAAAGAACACAGATGCAATGGCATCTAGTGCAACCATGTGGTTTATGAAAAGAACAAACATGCAATGGCATCTAGTGGATCCATGTGGTTTATGAAAAGAACACACATCCAATGACAACCATTGCATCCATGTGGTTTATGAAAAGAACACACATCCAATGGCATCTAGTGGATCCATGTGGTTTAGGAATAGAACGCACATGCAATGGCATCTAGTGGATCCATGTGGTTTATGAAAAGAACACACATGCCATGAACTCTAGTGGATCCATGTGGTTTATGAAAAGAACACACGTGCAATGGCATCTAATGGATCCATGTGGTTTATGAAAAGAACACACATCCAATCGCATCTAGTGGATCCATGTGGCTTATGAAAAGAACACACATGCATTGACATCTAGTGCATCCATGTGGTTTATGAAAAGAACACACATGCAATGAACTCTAGTGGATCCATGTGGTTTATGAAAAGAACACACATGCAATGGCATCTAGTTGATCCATGTGGTTTATGAATAGAACACACATGCAATAAACTCTAGTGTATCCATGTGGTTTATGAAAAGAACACACATGCAGTGATTTCTAGTGGATTCATGTGGTTTATGAAAAGAACACACATGCAATGGCATCTAGTGGATCCATGTGGTTTAAGAAAAGAACACACATGGAATCGCATCTAGTGGATTCTTGTGGTTTAGGCATAAAACACACATGCAATGAACTCTAGTGGGTCCATGTGGTTTATAAAAAGAACACACATGCAATGAACGCTAGTGGATCTATGTGGTTTATGAAAAGAACATAGATCCAATGAACTCTAGTGGATCCATGTGGTTTATGAAAAGAACACACATGCAATGGCATCTAAAGGATCAATGTGGTTTAGGAATAGAACACACATCCAATGAACTCTAGTGGATCCATGTGGTTTATGAAAAGAACACACATGCAATGTCATCTACTGGATCCATGTGGTTTATGAATAGAACACACATGCAATGAACTCTAGTGTATCCATGTGGTTTATGAAAAGAACACACATGCAGTGATTTCTAGTGGATTCATGTGGTTTATGAAAAGAACACACATGCAATGGCATCTAGTGGATCCATGTGGTTTAAGAAAAGAACACACATTGAATCGCATCTAGTGGATTCTTGTGGTTTAGGCATAAAACACACATGCAATGAACTCTAGTGGGGCCATGTGGTTTATGAAAAGAACACACATGCAATGGCATCTAGTGGATCCATGTGGTTTATGAAAAGAACACACATGCAATGGCATCTAGTGGATCCATGTGGTTTATGAAAAGAACACACATCCAATGACATCTAGTGCATCCATGTGGTTTATGAAAAGAGCACACATCCAATGGCATCTAGTGGATCCATGTGGTTTAGGAATAGAACACACATGGAATCGCATCTAGTGGATTCTTGTGGTTTATGAAAAGAACACACATGAAGGGAACTCTAGTGGATCCATGTGGTTTATGAATAGTACACAGATGCAATGGCATCTAGTGGATCCATGTGGTTTAATAAAAGAACACACATGCAATGGCATCTAGTGGATCCATGTGGTTTATGAAAAGAACACACATGCAATGAACTCTAGTGGATCCATGTGGTTTATGAAAAGAACACACATGCAATGGCATCTAGTGGATCCATGTGGTTTAGGAATAGAACACACATCCAATGAACTCTAGTGGATCCATGTGGTTTATGAAAAGAACACACATGCAATGGCATCTAGTGGATCCATGTGGTTTATGAATATAACACACATGCAATGAACTCTTGTGTATCCATGTGGTTTATAAAAAGAACACACATGCAGTGATTTCTAGTGGATTCATGTGGTTTATGAAAAGAACACACATGCAATGGCATCTAGTGGATCCATGTGGTTTAAGAAAATAACACACATGGAATCGCATCTTGTGGATTCTTGTGGTTTAGGCATAAAACACACATGCAATGAACTCTAGTGGGTCCATGTGGTTTATGAAAAGAACACACATGCAATGGCATCTATTGGATCCATGTGGTTTATGAAAAGAACACACATGCAATGGCATCGAGTGGATCCATGTGGTTGATGAAAAGAACACACATCCAATGACATCTAGTGCATCCATGTGGTTTATGAAAAGAACAAACATCCAATGGCATCTAGTGGATCCATGTGGTTTAGGAATAGAACACACATGCAATGGAATCTAGTGGATCCATGTGGTTTATGAAAAGAACACACATGCCATGAACTCTAGTGGATCCATGTGGTTTATGAAAAGAACACACATGCAATGGCATCTAATGGATCCATGTGGTTTATGAAAAGAAGACACATCCAATCACATCTAGTGGATCCATGTGGTTTATGAAAAGAACACACATGCATTGACATCTAGTGCATCCATGTGGTTTATGAAAAGAACACACAATAAATGGCATCTAGTGGATCCATGTGGTTTAGGAATAGAACACACATGCAATGGCATCTAGTGGATCCATGTGGTTTATGAAAAGAACACACATGCCATGAACTCGAGTGGATCAATGTGGTTTATGAAACTAACACACATACAATGAACTCTAGTGGATCCATGTGGTTTATGCGAAGATCACACATGAAATGGAATCTAGTGGATCCATGTGGTTTAGGAATAGAACATAGATGCAATGAACTCTAGTGGATCCATGTGGTTTATGAAAAGAACACACATGCAATGAACTCTAGTGGATCCATGTGGTTTATGAAAAGAACACACATGCAATGGCATCTAGTGGATCCATGTGGTTTAGGAATAGAACACACATCCAATGAACTCTAGTGGATCCATGTGGTTTATGAAAAGAACACACATGCAATGGCATCTAGTTCATCCATGTGGTTTATGAATAGAACACACATGCAATGAACTCTAGTGTATCCATGTGGTTTATGAAAAGAACACACATGAAGTGATTTCTAGTGGATTCATGTGGTTTATGAAAAGAACACACATGCAATGGCATCTAGTGGATCCATGTGGTTTATGAATAGAACACACATGGAATCGCATCTAGTGGATTCTTGTGGTTTAGGCATAAAACACACATGCAATGAACTCTAGTGGTCCATGTGGTTTATAAAAAGAACACACATGCAATGGCATCTAGTGGATCCATGTGGTTTAGGAATAGAACACACATCCAATGAAATCTAGTGGATCCATGGGGTTTAGGAATAGAACATAGATGCAATGAACTCTAGTGGATCCATGTGGTTTATGAAAAGAACACACATGCAATGAACTCTAGTGGATCCATGTGGTTTATGAAAAGAACACACATGCAATGGCATCTAGTGGATCCATGTGGTTTAGGAATAAAACACACATCCAATGAACTCTAGTGGATCCATGTGGTTTATGAAAAGAACACACATGCAATGGCATCTAGTTGATCCATGTGGTTTATGAATAGAACACACATGCAATAAACTCTAGTGTATCCATGTGCTTTATGAAAAGAACACACATGCAGTGATTTCTAGTGGATTCATGTGGTTTATGAAAAGAACACACATGCAATGGCATCTAGTGGATCCATGTGGTTTAAGAAAAGAACACACATGGAATCGCATCTAGTGGATTCTTGTGGTTTAGGCATAAAACACACATGCAATGAACTCTAGTGGGTCCATGTGGTTTATAAAAAGAACACACATGCAATGAACGCTAGTGGATCTATGTGGTTTATGAAAAGAACACAGATGCAATGAACTCTAGTGGATCCATGTGGTTTATGAAAAGAACACACATGCAATGGCATCTAAAGGATCCATGTGGTTTAGGAATAGAACACACATCCAATGAACTCTAGTGGATCCATGTGGTTTATGAAAAGAACTCACATGCAGTGGCATCTACTGGATCCATGTGGTTTATGAATAGAACACACATGCAATGAACTCTAGTGTATCCATGTGGTTTATGAAAAGAGCACACATGCAGTGATTTCTAGTGGATTCATGTGGTTTATGAAAAGAACACACATGCAATGGCATCTAGTGGATCCATGTGGTTTAAGAAAAGAACACACATGGAATCGCATCTAGTGGATTCTTGTGGTTTAGGCATAAAACACACATGCAATGAACTCTAGTTGGTCCATGTGGTTTATGAAAAGAACACACATGCAATGGCATCTACTGGATCCATGTGGTTTATGAAAAGAACACACATGCAATGGCATCTAGTGGATCCATGTGGTTTATGAAAAGAACACACATCCAATGACATCTAGTGCATCCATGTGGTTTATGAAAAGAACACACATCCAATGGCATCTAGTGGATCCATGTGGTTTAGGAATAGAACACACATGGAATCGCATCTAGTGGATTCTTGTGGTTTAGGCATAAAACACACATGCAATGAACTCTAGTGGGTCCATGTGGTTTATGAAAAGAACACACATGCAATGGCATCTAGTGGATCCATGTGGTTTATGAAAAGAACACACATGCAATGGCATCTAGTGGATCCATGTGGTTTATGAAAAGAACACACATCCAATGACAACCATTGCATCCATGTGGTTTATGAAAAGAACACACATCCAATGGCATCTAGTGGATCCATGTGGTTTAGGAATAGAACACACATGCAATGGCATCTAGTGGATCCATGTGGTTTATGAAAAGAACACACATGCCATGAACTCTAGTGGATCCATGTGGTTTATGAAAAGAACACACATGCAATGGCATCTAATGGATCCATGTGGTTTATGAAAAGAACACACATCCAATCGCATCTAGTGGATCCATGTGGCTTATGAAAAGAACACACATGCATTGACATCTAGTGCATCCATGTGGTTTATGAAAAGAACACACATGCAATGAACTCTAGTGGATCCATGTGGTTTATGAAAAGAACACACATGCAATGGCATCTTGTTGATCCATGTGGTTTATGAATAGAACACACATGCAATAAACTCTAGTGTATCCATGTGGTTTATGAAAAGAACACACATGCAGTGATTTCTAGCGGATTCATGTGGTTTATGAAAAGAACACACATGCAATGGCATCTAGTGGATCCATGTGGGTTAAGAAAAGAACACACATGGATCCATGTGGTTTATGAAAAGAACACACATGCAATGGCATCTAGTGGATCCATGTGGTTTATGAATATAACTCACATGCAATGAACTCTTGTGTATCCATGTGGTTTATGAAAAGAACACACATGCAGTGATTTCTAGTGGATTCATGTGGTTTATGAAAAGAACACACATGCAATGGCATCTAGTGGATCCATGTGGTTTAAGAAAATAACACACATGGAATCGCATCTTGTGGATTCTTGTGGTTTAGGCACAAAACACACATGCAATGAACTCTAGTGGGTCCATGTGGTTTATAAAAAGAACACACATGCAATGTCATCTAGTGGATCCATGTGGTTTATGAAAAGAACACACGTGCAATGGCATCGAGTGGATCCATGTGGTTTATGAAAAGAACACACATCCAATGACATCTAGTGCATCCATGTGGTTTATGAAAAGAACAAACATCCAATGGCATCTAGTGGATCCATGTGGTTTAGGAATAGAACACACATGCAATGGAATCTAGTGGATCCATGTGGTTTATGAAAAGAACACACATGCCATGAACTCTAGTGGATCCATGTGGTTTATGAAAAGAACACACATGCAATGGCATCTAATGGATCCATGTGGTTTATGAAAAGAACACACATCCAATCACATCTAGTGGATCCATGTGGTTTATGAAAAGAACACACATGCATTGACATCTAGTGCATCCATGTGGTTTATGAAAAGAACACACAATAAATGGCATCTAGTGGATCCATGTGGTTTAGGAATAGAACACACATGCAATGGCATCTAGTGGATCCATGTGGTTTATGAAAATAACACACATGCCATGAACTCGAGTGGATCAATGTGGTTTATGAAACTAACACACATACAATGAACTCTAGTGGATCCATGTGGTTTATGCGAAGATCACACATGAAATGGAATCTAGTGGATCCATGTGGTTTAGGAATAGAACATAGATGCAATGAACTCTAGTGGATCCATGTGGTTTATGAAAAGAACACACATGCAATGAACTCTAGTGGATCCATGTGGTTTATGAAAAGAACACACATGCAATGGCATCTAGTGGATCCATGTGGTTTAGGAATAGAACACACATCCATTGAACTCTATTGGATCCATGTGGTTTATGAAAAGAACACACATGCAATGGCATCTAGTTGATCCATGTGGTTTATGAATAGAACACACATGCAATGAACTCTAGTGTATCCATGTGGTTTATGAAAAGAACACACTTGCAGTGATTTCTAGTGGATTGATGTGGTTTATGAAAAGAACACACATGCAATGGCATCTAGTGGATCCATGTGGTTTAGGTAGAACACACATCCAATGAACTCTAGTGGATCCATGTGGTTTAGGAATAGATCACACATCCAATGAACTCTAGTGGATCCATGTGGTTTATGAAAAGAACACACATGCAATGGCATCTAGTGGATCCATGTGGTTTATGAATAAAACGCACATGCAATTAACTCTAGTATATCCATGTGGTTTATGAAAAGAACACACATGCAGTGAACTCTTGTGGATCCATGTGGTTGATGAAAAGAACACACATGCAATGACAACTAGTGGATCCATCTGGTTTAAGAAAAGAAAACACATGCAATGGCATCTACTAGATTCTTGTGGTTTAGGCATAGAACACACATGCAATGAACTCTAGTGGATCCATGTGGTTTATGAAAAGAACACATATGTAATGGAATCTAGTGGATCCATGTGGTTTATGAAAATAACAAACATGCAATGGCATATAGTGGATCCATGTGGTTTATGAAAAGAACACGCATGCAATGACATCTAGTGCATTCATGTGGTTTATGAAAATAACACACATCCAATGACATCTAGTGGATCCATGTGGTTTATGAAAAGACCACACATGCAATGGCATCTAGTGGATCCATGTGGTTTATGAATAGTACACACATGCGATGAACTCTAGTGTATCCATGTGGTTTATGAAAAGAACACACATGAAGGGAACTCTAGTGGAACCATGTGGTTTATGAAAAGAACACAGATGCAATGGCATCTACTGGATCCATGTGGATTAAGAAAAGAACACACATGCAATGGCATCTAGTGGATTCTTGTGTTTTAGGCATAGAACACACATGCAACGAACTCTAGTGGGTCCATGTGGTTTATGAAATGAGCACACATGCAATGGCATCTAGTGGATCCATGTGGTTTATGAAAATAACACATATGCAATGGCATCTAGTGGATCCATGTGGTTTATGAAAAGAACACACATCCAATAAACTCTAGTGGATCCATGTGGTTTATGAAAAGAACAGACATGTAATGGCATCTAGTGGATCCATGTGGTTTATGAATAGTACACACATGCAATGAACTGTAGTGTATCCATGTGGTTTATGAACAGAACACACATGAAGGGAACTCTAGTGGATCCATGTGGTTTATGAATAGTACACAGATGCAATGGCATCTAGTGGATCCATGTGGTTTAAGAAAAGAACACACATGCAATGGCATCTAGTGGATCCATGTGGTTTATGAAAAGAACACACATGCAATGAACTCTAGTGGATCCAAGTGGTTTATGAAAAGAACACACATGCAATGGCATCTAGTGGATCCATGTGGTTTAGGAATAGAACACACATCCAATTAACTCTAGTGGATCCATGTGGTTTATGAAAAGAACACACATGCAATGGCATTTAGTGGATCCATGTGGTTTATGAATAGAACACACATTCAATGAACTCTAGTATATCCATGTGGTTTATGAAAAGAACACACATGCAGTGAACTCTAGTGGATCCATGTGGTTGATGAAAAGAACACACATGCAATGACAACTAGTGGATCTATCTGGTTTAAGAAAAGAACACTCATGCAATGGCATCTAGTAGATTCTTGTGGTTTAGGCATAGAACACACATGCAATGAACTCTAGTGGATCCATGTGGTTTATGAAAAGAACACTCATGTAGTGACTCTACTAGTTTATGAAAAGAACGCACATCCAAGTGGTTTATGAAGTTAACACACATGCAATGATATCTAGTGGATCAAGTGTTTTATAAAATGAACACAAATGCAATGACATCTAGTGGATCCATGTGGTTTATGAAATGAAAACTCATGGAGTGACTCTACTGGTTTATGAAAAGAACACACATCCAAGTGGTTTATGAAAGATGTCACACATGCAATGACCTCTAGTGGATCTAACTGGTTTATGAAAAGAACACACATGCAATAACATCTAGTGGATCCATGTGGTTTATGAAATGAACACTCATGGAGTGACTCTACTAGTTTATGAATAGAACACACATCCAAGTGGGTTATGAAAATAAGACACATGCAATGACATCTAGTGGATCCAATTGGTTTAATGAAAAGAACACACATGCAATGACATTTGGTGGATCCATGTGGTTTATGAAATGAACACTCATGGAGTGACTCTATTGGTTTATGAAAAGAACACACATCCAAGTCGTTTATGAAAAGAACACACATGCAATGACCTCTAGTGGATCCAATTGGTTTAATGAAAAGAACACACATGCAATGACATCTAGTGGTTTATGAAAATAATGCACATCCAAGATGTTTATGAAAAGAACACACAAGCAAGTGGCATCTAGAAGATCCATGTGGTTTATAGAAAGAACACACATGTAGTGAAGTCTAGCGGATTATGAAAAGAAAACACATACAAGTTGTTTATGAAATGAAACGACATACAATGCCGTCTAGTGGATCCATGTTGTTTATGAATTGAACACTCATGGAGTGACTCTACTAGTTTATGAACAGAACACACGCCCAAGTAGTTTCTAAAAAGAACAAACATGCAATGACATCTAGTGGATCCAATTGGTTTAATGAAAAGAACACACATGCAATGACATCTAGTGGATTCATGTGGTTTATGAAATGAACACACATGCAATGACATCTAGTGGATCCAATTGGTTTAATCAAAAGAACACACATGCAATGACATCTAGTGGATCCATGTGGTTTATGAAATGAACACACATGCAATGACATCTAGTGGATCCATGTGGTTTATGAAAAGAACACACATGTAGTGACATCTAGTGGTTTATGAAAATAACACACATCCATGTGGTTTATGAGATGAACACACATGCAGTGACATCTAGTGGATCCAATTGGTTTAATGAAAATAACACACATGCAATGATATCTAGTGGATCCATGTAGTTTATGAAATTGACACACATGCAATGACATCGAGTGGATCCATGTGGTTTATCAAAAGAACACACATACAGTGACATCTACTGGTTTATGAAAATAACACACATCCAAGTTGTTTAATGAAAAGAACACACATGCAATGAAATCTAGTGGATCCATGTGGATTATGAAATGAACACTCATGGAGTTACTCTACTGGTTTATGAAAAGAACACACATCCAAGTGATTTATGAAATGAACACACATGCAATGACATCTAGTGGACCTAATTGGTTTAGTGAAAAGAACACACATGCAATAACATCTAGTGGATCCATGTGGTTTATGAAATGAACACACATGCAATGACATCTAGTGGATCCATGTGGTTTATGAATTGAACACTCATGGAGTGACTCAAGTGGTTTATGAATAGAACACACACCCAAGGGTTTATGAAAAGAACACACATGCAATTACATCTAGTGGATCGAATTGGTTTAATGAAAAGAACACACATGCAATGAAATATAGTGGATCCATGTGGTTTATGAAATGAACACACATGCAATGACATCTAATGGATCCATGTGGTTTATGAAATGAACACTCATGGAGTGACTCTACTGGTTTATGAAAATAACACACATCCAAGTGGTTTATGAAATGAACACACATGCAATGACATCTAGTGGATCCAAGTGGTTGATGAAATGACATCTAGTGGACCCATGTGATTTAGGAATAGAACACACATCCAATGAACTCTAGTGGATCCATGTGGTTTATGAAAAGAACACACATGAAATGGCATCTAGTGTATCCACGTGGTTTATGAAATGAACACGCATGCAATGGCATATAGTGGATCCATGTGGTTTATGAAAAGAACACACATGCAATTACATCTAGTGCATCCATGTGGTTTTTGAAAATAACACACATCCAATGGCATCTAGTGGATCCATGTGGTTTAGGAATAAAACACACATGCAATGTCATCTAGTGGATCCATGTGGTTTATGAAAAGAACACACAATAAATGGTATCTAGTGGATCCATGTGGTTTATGAAAATAACACATATGCAATGGCATCTAGTGGATCCATCTGGTTTATGAAAAGAACACACATCCAATGAACTCTAGTGGATCCATGTGGTTTATGAAAAGAACACACATGCAATGGCATCTAGTGGATCCATGTGGTTTATGAATAGTACACACATGCAATGAACTCTAGTGTATCCATGTGGTTTATGAAAAGAACACATATGAAGGGAACTCTAGTGGATCCATGTGGTTTATGAAAAGAACACAGATGCAATGGCATCTAGTGGATCCATGTGGTTTATGAAAATAACACACATGCAATGGCATATAGTGGATCCATGTGGTTTATGAAAAGAACACACATGCAATTACATCTACTGCATCCATGTGATTTATGAAAATAACACACATCCAATGACATCTAGTGGATCCATGTGGTTTATGAAAAGAAAACACATGCAATGGCATCTAGTGGATCCATGTGGTTTATGAATAGTACACACATGCAATGAACTCTAGTGTATCCATGTGGTTTATGAGAAGAACACACATGAAGGAACTCTAGTGGATCCATGTGGTTTATGAAAAGAACACGGATGGAATCGCATCTAGTGGATCCATGTGGTTTAAGAAAAGAACACACATGCAATGGCATCTAGTGGATCCATGTGGTTTATGAAAAGAACACACATCCAATGAACTCTAGTGGATCCATGTGGTTTATGAAAAGAACACAAATGCAATGGCATCTAGTGGATCCATGTGGTTTATGAATAGTACACACATGCAATGAACTCTAGTGTATCCATGTGGTTTATGAAAAGAACACACATGAAGGGAACTCTAGTGGATCCATGTGGTTTATGAATAGTACACAGATGCAATGGCATCTAGTGGATCCATGTGGTTTAAGAAAAGAACACACATGCAATGGCATCTAGTGGATCCATGTGGTTTATGAAAAGAACACACATGCAATGAACTCTAGTGGATCCATGTGGTTTATGAAAAGAACACACATGCAATGGCATCTAGTGGATGCATGTGGTTTAGGAATAGAACACATCCAATTAACTCTAGTGGATCCATGTGGTTTATGAAAAGAACACACATGCAATGGCATTTAGTGGATCCATGTGGTTTATGAATAGAACACACATGCAATGAACTCTAGTATATCCATGTGGTTTATGAAAAGAACACACATCCAATGAACTCTAGTGGATCCATGTGGTTTATGAAAAGAACACAAATGCAATGGCATCTAGTGGATCCATGTGGTTTATGAATAGTACACACATGCAATGAACTCTAGTGTATCCATGTGGTTTATGAAAAGAACACACATGAAGGGAACTCTAGTGTATCCATGTGGTTTATGAATAGTACACAGATGCAATGGCATCTAGTGGATCCATGTGGTTTAAGAAAAGAACACACATGCAATGGCATCTAGTGGATCCATGTGGTTTATGAAAAGAACACACATGCAATGAACTCTAGTGGATCCATGTGGTTTATGAAAAGAACACACATGCAATGGCATCTAGTGGATGCATGTGGTTTAGGAATAGAACACACATCCAATTAACTCTAGTGGATCCATGTGGTTTATGAAAAGAACACACATGCAATGGCATTTAGTGGATCCATGTGGTTTATGAATAGAACACACATGCAATGAACTCTAGTATATCCATGTGGTTTATGAAAAGAACACACATGCATTGAACTCTAGTGGATCCATGTGATTGATGAAAAGAACACACATGCAATGACAACTAGTGGATCCATCTGGTTTAAGAAAAGAACACACATGCAATGGCATCAAGTAGATTCTTGTTGTTTAGGCATAGAACACACATGCAATGAACTCTAGTGGATCCATGTGGTTTATGAAAAGAAAACTCATGTAGTGACTCTACTAGTTTATGAAAAGAACGCACATCCAAGTGGTTTATGAAGTTAACACACATGCAATGATATCTAGTGGATCAAGTGTTTTATGAAATGAACACAAATGCAATGACATCTAGTGGATCCATGTGGTTTATGAAATGAAAACTCATGGAGTGACTCTACTGGTTTATGAAAAGAACACACATCCAAGTGGTTTACGAAAGATGTCACACATGCAATGACCTCTAGTGGATCTAACTAGTTTATGAAAAGAACACACATGCAATAACATCTAGTGGATCCATGTGGTTTATGAAATGAACACTCATGGAGTGACTCTACTAGTTTATGAATAGAGCACACATCCAAGTGGGTTATGAAAATAACACACATGCAATGACATCTAGTGGATCCAATTGGTTTAATGAAAAGAACACACATGCAATGACATTTGGTGGATCCATGTGGTTTATGAAATGAACACTCATGGAGTGACTCTATTGGTTTATGAAAAGAACACACATCCAAGTCGTTTATGAAAAGAACACACATGCAATGACCTCTAGTGGATCCAATTGGTTTAATAAAAAGAACTCACATGCAATGACATCTAGTGGTTTATGAAAATAATGCACATCCAAGATGTTTATGAAAGGAACACACATGCAAGTGGCATCTAGAAGATCCATGTGGTTTATAAAAAGAACACACATGTAGTGAAGTCTAGCGGATTATGAAAAGAAAACACATACAAGTTGTTTATGAAATGAAACGACATACAATGCCGTCTAGTGGATCCATGTTGTTTATGAATTGAACACTCATGGAGTGACTCTACTAGTTTATGAACAGAACACACGCCCAAGTGGTTTCTGAAAAGAACAAACACGCAATGACATCTAGTGGATCCAATTGGTTTAATGAAAAGAACACACATGCAATGACATCTAGTGGATTCATGTGGTTTATGAAATGAACACACAAGCAATGACATCTAGTGGATCCAATTGGTTTAATCAAAAGAACACACATGCAATGACATCTAGTGGATCCATGTGGTTTATGAAATGAACACACATGCAATGACATCTAGTGGATCCATGTGGTTTATGAAAAGAACACACATGTAGTGACATCTAGTGGTTTATGAAAATAACACACATCCATGTGGTTTATGAGATGAACACACATGCAGTGACATCTAGTGGATCCAATTGGTTTAATGAAAATAACACACATGCAATGATATCTAGTGGATCCATGTGGTTTATGAAATTGACACACATGCAATGACATCTAGTGGATCCATGTGGTTTATCAAATGAACACACATACAGTGACATCTTTATGAAAATAACACACATCCAAGTTGTTTAATGAAAAGAAAACACATGCAATGAAATCTAGTGGATCCATGTGGATTATGAAATGAACACTCATGGAGTTACTCTACTGGTTTATGAAAAGAAAACACATCCAAGTAATTTATGAAATGAACACACAAGCAATGACATCTAGTGGACCCAATTGGTTTAATGAAAATAACACACATGCAATGACATCTAGTGGATCCATGTGGTTTATGAAATGAACACACATGCAATGACATCTAGTGGATCCATGTGGTTTATGAAATGAACACTCATGGAGTGACTCTAGTGGTTTATGAATAGAACACACACCCAAGGGTTTATGAAAAGAACAAACATGCAATTACATCTAGTGGATCGAATTGGTTTAATGAAAAGAACACACATGCAATGAAATATAGTGGATCCATGTGGTTTATGAAATGAACACACATGCAATGACATCTAGTGGATCCATGTGGTTTATGAAATGAACACTCATGGAGTGACTCTACTGGTTTATGAATAGAACACAGATCCAAGTGGTTTATGAAATGAACACTCATGGTGTGACTCTCCTGGTTTATGAAAATAACACACATCCAAGTGGTTTATGAAATGAACACACATGCAATGACATCTAGTGGATCCAAGTGGTTGATGAAATGACATCTAGTGGATTCTTGTGTTTTAGGCATAGAACACACATGCAACAAACTCTAGTGGATCCATGTGGTTTATGAAATGAGCACACATGCAATGGCATCTAGTGGATCCATGTGGTTTATGAAAATAACACATATGCAATGGCATCTAGTGGATCCATGTGGTTTATGAAAAAAAAACACATCAAATGAACTCTAGTGGATCCATGTGGTTTATGAAAAGAACACACATGCAATGGCATCTAGTGGATCCATGTGGTTTATGAATAGTACACACATGCAATGAACTCTAGTGGATCCATGTGGTTTATGAATAGTACACAGGTGTAATGGCATCTAGTGGATCCATGTGGTTTAAGAAAAGAACACACATGCAATGGCATCTAGTGGATCCATGTGGTTTATGAAAAGAACACACATGCAATGAACTCTAGTGGATCCATGTGGTTTATGAAAAGAACACACATGCAATGGCATGTAGTGGATCCATGTGGTTTAGGAATAGAACACACATGCAATGGCATCTAGTGGATCCATGTGGTTTATGAAAAGAACACACATGCAATGGCATGTAGTGGATCCATGTGGTTTATGAATAGAACACACATGCAATGAACTCTAGTATATCCATGTGGTTTATGAAAAGAAAACACATGCACTGAACTCTAGTGGATCCATGGGGTTGATGAAAGGAACACACATGCAATGACAACTAGTGGATCCATCTGGTTTAAGAAAAGAACACACATGCAATGGCATCTAGTAGATTCTTGTGGTTTAGGCATAGAACACACATGCAATGAACTCTAGTGGATCCATGTGGTTTATGAAAAGAACACATATGCAATGGCATCTAGTGGATCCATGTGGTTGATGAAAAGGACACATATGTAATGGCATCTAGTGGATCCATGTGGTTTATGAAAATAACACACACGCAATGGCATATAGTGGATCCATGTGGTTTATGAAAAGAACACACATGCAATGACATCTAGTGCATCCATGTGATTTATGACAATAACACACATCCAATGACATCTAGTGGATCCATGTGGTTTATGAAAATAACACACACGCAATGGCATATAGTGGATCCATGTGGTTTATGAAAAGAACACACATGCAATGACATCTAGTGCATCCATGTGATTTATGAAAATAACACACATCCAATGACATCAAGTGGATCCATGTGGTTTATGAAAAGAACACACATGCAATGGCATCTAGTGGATCCATGTGGTTTATGAATAGTACACACATTCAATGAACTCTAGTGTATCCATGTGGTTTATGAAAAGAACACACATGAAGGGAACTCTAGTGGATCCATGTGGTTTATGAAAAGAACACAGATGCAATGGCATCTAGTTGATCCATGTGGTTTAAGAAAAGAACACACATGCAATGGCATCTAGTGGATTCTTGTGTTTTAGGCATAAAACACACATGCAACGAACTCTAGGGGGTCCATGTGGTTTATGAAATGAGCACATATGCAATGGCATCTAGTGGATCCATGTGGTTTATGAAAATAACACATATGTAATGGCATCTAGTGGATCCATGTGGTTTATGAAAAGAACACACATCCAATGACATCTAGTGCATCCATGTGATTTATGAAAATAACACACATCTAATGACATCTAGTGGATCCATGTGGTTTATGAAAATAACACACATGCAATGGCATATGGTGGATCCATGTGGTTTATGAATAGTACACACATGCAATGAACTGTAGTGTATCCATGTGGTTTATGAAAAGAACACACATGAAGGGAACTCTAGTGGATCCATGTGGTTTATGAATAGTACACAGATGCAATGGCATCTAGTGGATCCATGTGGTTTAAGAAAAGAACACACATGTAATGGCATATAGTGGATCCATGTGGTTTATGAAAACAACACGCATGCAATGAACTCTAGTGGATCCATGTAGTTTATGAAAGAACAGACATGCAATGGCATCTAGTGGATCCATGTTGTTTAGGAATAGAACACACATCCAATGAACTCTAGTGGATCCATGTGGTTTATGAAAAGAACACACATGAAATTGCATCTAGTGGATCCATGTGGTTTATGAATAGAACATACATGCAATGAACTCTAGTATATCCATGTGGTTTATAAAAAGGACACACATGAAGTGAACTCTAGTGGATCCATGTGGTTGATGAAAAGAACACACATGCAATGACAACTAGTGGATCCATCTGGTTTAAGAAAAGAACACACACGCAATGGCATCTAGTAGATTCTTGTGGTTTAGGCATAGAACACACATGCAATGAACTATAGTGGATCCATGTGGTTTATGAAAAGAACACATATGCAATGGCATCTAGTGGATCCATGTGGTTTATGAAAAGGACACATATGCAATGGCATCTAGTGGATCCATGTGGTTTATGAAAATAACACACATGCAATGGCATATAGTGGATCCATGTGGTTTATGAAAAGAACACACATGCAATGACATCTGGTGCATCCATGTGATTTATGAAAATAACACACATCCAATGACATCTAGTGGATCCATGTGGTTTATGAAAATAAAACACATGCAATGGAATCTAGTGGATCCATGTGGTTTATGAATAGTACACACATTCAATGAACTCTAGTTTATCCATGTGGTTTATGAAAAGAACACACATGAAGGGAACTCTAGTGGATCCATGTGGTTTATGAAAAGAACACAGATGCAATGGCATCTAGTGGATCCATGTGTTTAAGAAAAGAACACTCATGCAATGGCATCTAGTGGATTCTTGTGTTTTAGGCATAAAACACACATGCAACGAACTCTAGTGGGTCCATGTGGTTTATGAAATGAGCACACATGCAATGGCATCTAGTGGATCCATGTGGTTTATGAAAATAACACATATGTAATGGCATCTAGTGGATCCATGTGGTTTATGAAAAGAACACACATCCAATGACATCTAGTGCATCCATGTGATTTATGAAAATAACACACATCCAATGACATCTAGTGGATCCATGTGGTTTATGAAAAGAACACACATGCAATGGCATCAAGTGGATCTATGTGGTTTATGAATAGTACACACATGCAATTACCTGTAGTGTATCCATGTGGTTTATGAAAAGAACACACATGAAGGGAACTCTAGTGGATCCATGTGGTTTATGAATAGTACACAGATGCAATGGCATCTAGTGGAGCCAGGTGGTTTAAGAAAAGAACACACATGTAATGGCATCTAGTGGATCCATGTGGTTTATGAAAAGAACATGCATGCAATGAACTCTAGTGGATCCATATAGTTTATGAAAAGGACAGACATGCAATGGCATCTAGTGGATTCTTGTGTTTTAGGCATAGAACACACATGCAACGAACTCTACTGGGTCCATGTGGTTTATGAAATGAGCACACATGCAATGGCATCTAGTGGATATGTGGTTTATGAAAATAACACGCATGCAATGGCATCTAGTGGATCCATGTGGTTTATGAAAAGAACACACATCCAATGACATCTAGTGCATCCATTTGGTTTATGAAAAGAACACACATCCAATGGCATCTAGTGGATCCATGTGGTTTAGGAATATAACACACATGGAATGGAATCTAGTGGATCCATGGGGTTTAGGAAAAGAACACTCATGCCATGAACTCTAGTGGATCCATGTGGTTTATGAAAACAACACACATGCAATGGCATATAGCGGATCCATGTGGTTTATGAAAAGAACACACATGCAATGACATATAGTGCATCCATGTGGTTTATGAAAAGAACACACATCCAATGGCATCTAGTGGATCCATGTGGTTTATGAATAGAACACACATGCAATGAACTCTAGTATATCCATGTGGTTTATGAAAAGAACACACATGCAGTGAACTCTAGTGGATCCATGTGGTTGATGAAAAGAACACAGATGCAATGACAACTAGTGGATTCATCTGGTTTAAGAAAAGAACACACATGCAATGGCATCTAGTAGATTCTTGTGGTTTAGGCATAGAACACACATGCAATGAACTCTAGTGGATCCATGTGTGTAACATCCCTAAATTCATATTTCAAAGCACATTCATATCATCCTTGCATCCTTCATCATTTAGGGTTTTCTCAAAAAATCATTTCGAAGCGAAGCTTGTGCTATGATTTCATGTGAGCCAATTTAACTCAAATGGCCATCACCCTTTGAAACTTGATTGTTTAGGAACTTGTTTGCTTGCTTCCATTGTTGGAAGGTTTAGGTGTAAAAGTTTAACCAAAGTTTTCAACTCAGAAATAATTTCAAAACCCTATTTTGTTTTAAAACATTTGCAAACCAGGGACAAAGTCTCTGATTGTTTTAAGCCCAAGCTTGACCAAGCCCTTGCAGGGTAACTACATGTTTAAATGACTGGTTTTTGAAACCACAGTACCCTACAAAAGTTCCCAGAATTGTTTGAATTCAAAAAGGATTTGAATTCATATCAAAATCATTTCAGAAAATAGAATTAGAAAAAGAAAAGAAGCATTCAAATGAAAAGGGCCGCGCGCCAGGTTTCTGGCCCAGCAACGAATCAAGCCCAACTAGCCCACCCGGGGGTTTCCTTTTCTTCTCTCACTTGAGCACACTAATTAATCGACAGACAGACCCCACCTCCACCTCACGCACTTCGCTGACGAGCGGGCCTCCTCCACGTCAGCATCGTCTTCCCCCTGAATCCGCGCACGATCTCCGCTGGCCGTTGCAGCATGATACCGAGCTTAATTGGCATTGATGTGACGAGCGTTTCCTGTCGAGCCTCTAGCTATAAGATCCCTACCTCCCCGCGACCATTTTCCCCCAGTCAATTCTGCCTCCACGCCATCAGGCTGCCCACGACTCACACAACACCGCCGCAGACAGAGCTCACTCCGGCGATCGATTCCGGTAAGCTCCGTGCGCCCCTTCCTCTCTGATTCATTCGAGCCACTTCGCAATCTCCTTGCGCACCTCCTGACCCCACCAGTTCATCCTGTACTGCCCCAGGTCGCCGTTTCCGCTCGACGCCGCAAGCATCTGACGACCACCTCGACTCCGGCAACCAAAATCCGTAAGTCCCGTGCGCCCCTTCACTTCTGACTCACACGAGATTGTTCGCCACGTTCTTGCGCATCTCCTAAACCCTCTGGCTTGTGTTAGGGCGACGCGGAACCTCGGCAACGACTCCGACAACAACCACCCGACGCCGTGCACAACTCCGACGAGGAATCATCACCATGACAGCACGCCCCGCCAAAAGCGCTACCTTGAGCTTCAGCAGCTTCCCTAACCTGGTATGACCCTTCTCTCCCGCTCGCGACGACTGGGAACGCGCGCCGTGGCCAGAGATCAACGCTTCGCCGCTTCGACGCGCGCCGCTCGGATTCGCTGCTTCTTTCGGCCGTTAGATCTAGATCCGCCGCTAGGATAGATTCATTTAATCGCTAAGCGATGCGCGATCTGGAGCGTGCGATCTGTTTAGATCCTGCGGCTGCAGAGCTCGATCCGTCTTGACCGATGCAGCGCCAATCACAACACGACGCGTGGCTAGGAACAGATCTAAAAACAGATTTTAAATCAGATTTTGATCCAAATTTCAAATGCTTATAACTTTTGATTGCCACGTTGATTTTTTGCAAACCTTATACCGTTGGATTCAGTGAAACAAGACCTTTATGAATATCCAATGTGTTTAACCAATAGTAAACATTAGAATGACTTTGTTTGTAGAAACATGTTTAAGGCTATTTTGAGTATGGATTTAGTTTAGTAATTTGTTTTAGGGTTAAATAAGTTTGTTTTGGCAATTTTGTGTCTTGTTATGTTTCTGTAAACATGCACTTGCTTGTTAGAGTTTTCAAAATCACCACTTAGTAAATTCATGCATGCATGCATTCATATTATTTTTGATTGTATATATATTTGTGTGTAATTGTATGCTACAATTTTGTGTAGACCTTGCTAGTGATTGTGACTGTGAAGAGTGCTACTCTCCCCATTACCAAGGCAAGTGATGCTTCATACTTTTGTCCCATTATTTACACTATGCATTAGTGATATTTTCTAAGTAGGACTTGCATGGAATTTTGCTAAGTATAAACTATGCTATGGGAAAACCTAGTAGATGAAACCTTAGTAGAAATTTCCTAAGTTAAGATTCCTACTACTATCATGCTTAGCTTAGCTAATAGAAAACAAGGGTGGAATATATATTCACACTATGGAAAATTTCTAAGTCTGTGGACTTATGTTTTGTTTAATAAAACAACTAAGTGAATGAATCACCTGGGTGGAATGGAAGGAATGGTTTGTGTTGAGTGGTTACACAAGGCCAGGGGACTGGTGAACCTTGTGTATCTCACTTGTGGATGGCCACCCAGGAACAAAGAGATTTGAGATGTCAAATGTTGAGAAGCTTCAAGTGCAGCCACTTGGCATTATGGGCTCTGCCTGGATCATATAGGTTGCAATAACTTAGCCAAATGGACAGTTGGTGGTAGGGGATTGATAGGTTGGAGCGCGTCCATGTTGGTCTAAGGGAAGGCTTCTGAAAGATCTTGTCTTGGTGAAACCAAGTCTTGTGGGGAAAGTGCACCACCTCTGCAGAGTGTAAAATCTAAGTACTTAGCCATGTCCCTGGAAAAGGACAATTTGAGCATCAAGACATGGAAGCTATCAAGAATATCCTCATCCCAATTTCTAAGTAAAAACTTGTGGGTGAACAAGGGTTAAAAGGATCTTCAGTCTTTGATTGGTAGATGCCTTGGGGGATTTGTGCCAAACAAAAACTTAGTGTTTTCAAATAATAAGGAAGAAATCTATTTTGAGCAATGCAAGCCTAAGCTCCACTTAGCCAAATGCATATAGTATTATAGTCCACTTTAAATAAGCTAAGGTATCACTTGCCAATACTATTCCAAAGTATTGACCCTCTGTGGCTGTAACTTGTAATGTTGCGAGTTACTCATGATGAATAGGAGTCATGAGTCTACACTCAACATGCTTGCACGTGGCACATGAAGATGAAGACTTATGTTTATTTACTTATTCCATAAACTCTTGTATTAGGCCTTTGGCCCGAGTTGTAAAGACTATGTTTTATCTCTGGAATGAATGTAATAAACGACCTTTGTATCTGTGTACTTCATCTTAAACTGTGGATGCTAGCATTGATCCAGGGACTAGCATTGCAATCACAGGGATCCTTTCCTTTATAAAGGAGGGATCTAACAATGTGTTTTATGAAAAGAACACATATGCAATGGCATCTAGTGGATCCATGTGGTTGATGAAAAGGACACATATGCAATGGCATCTAGTGGATCCATGTGGTTTATGAAAATAACACACACAATGGCATATAGTGGATCCATGTGGTTTATGAAAAGAACACACATGCAATGACATCTAGTGCATCCATGTGATTTATGAAAATAACACACATCCAATGACATCTAGTGGATCCATGTGGTTTATAAAAAGAACACACATGCAATGGCATCTAGTGGATCCATGTGATTTATGAATAGTACACACATTCAATGAACTCTAGTGTATCCATGTGGTTTATGAAAAGAACACACATGAAGGGAACTCTAGTGGATCCATGTGGTTTATGACAAGAACACAGATGCAATGGCATCTAGTGGATCCATGTGGTTTAAGAAAAGAACACACATGCAATGGCATCTAGTGGATTCTTGTGTTTTAGGCATAAAACACACATGCAACGAACTCTAGTGGGTCCATGTGGTTTATGAAATGAGCACACATGCAATGGCATCTAGTGGATCCATGTGGTTTATGAAAATAACACATATGTAATGGCATCTAGTGGATCCATGTGGTTTATGAAAAGAACACACATCCAATGACATCTAGTGCATCCATGTGATTTATGAAAATAACACACATCCAATGACATCTAGTGGATCCATGTGGTTTATGAAAAGAACACACATGCAATGGCATCTGGTGGATCCATGTGGTTTATGAATAGTACACACATGCAATGAACTGTAGTGTATCCATGTGGTTTATGAAAAGAACACACATGAAGGGAACTCTAGTGGATCCATGTGGTTTATGAATAGTACACAGATGCAATGGCATCTAGTGGATCCATGTGGTTTAAGAAAAGAACACACATGTAATGGCATATAGTGGATCCATGTGGTTTATGAAAACAACACGCATGCAATGAACTCTAGTGGATCCATGTAGTTTATGAAAAGAACAGACATGCAATGGCATCTAGTGGATTCTTGTGTTTTAGGCATAGAACACACATGCAACGAACTCTACTGGGTCCATGTGGTTTATGAAATGAGCACACATGCAATGGCATCTAGTGGATATGTGGTTTATGAAAATAACACGCATGCAATGGCATCTAGTGGATCCATGTGGTTTATGAAAAGAACACACATCCAATGACATCTAGTGCATCCATTTGGTTTATGAAAAGAACACACATCCAATGGCATCTAGTGGATCCATGTGGTTTAGGAATATAACACACATGGAATGGAATCTAGTGGATCCATGGGGTTTATGAAAAGAACACTCATGCCATGAACTCTAGTGGATCCATGTGGTTAATGAAAACAACACACATGCAATGGCATATAGCGTATCCATGTGGTTTATGAAAAGAACACACATGCAATGACATATAGTGCATCCATGTGGTTTATGAAAAGAACACACATCCAATGGCATCTAGTGGATCCATGTGGTTTATGAATAGAACACACATGCAATGAACTCTAGTATATCCATGTGGTTTATGAAAAGAACACACATGCAGTGAACTCTAGTGGATCCATGTGGTTGATGAAAAGAACACAAATGCAATGACAACTAGTGGATCCATCTGGTTTAAGAAAAGAACACACATGCAATGGCATCTAGTAGATTCTTGTGGTTTAGGCATAGAACACACATGCAATGAACTCTAGTGGATCCATGTGTGTAACATCCCTAAATTCATATTTCAAATCTCATTCATATCATCCTTGCATCCTTCATCATTTAGGGTTTTCTCAAAAAAATCATTTCAGAAACAGAAGCTTGTGCTATGATTTCATGTGAGCCAATTTAACTCAAATGGCCATCACCCTTTGAAACTTGATTGTTTAGGAACTTGTTTGCTTGCTTCCATTGTTGGAAGGTTTAGGTGTAAAAGTTTAACCAAAGTTTTCAACTCAGAAATAATTTCAAAACCCTATTTTGTTTTAAAACATTTGCAAACCAGGGACAAAGTCTCTGATTGTTTTAAGCCCAAGCTTGACCAAGCCCTTGCAGGGTAACTACATGTTTAAATGACTGGTTTTTGAAACCACAGTACCCTACAAAAGTTCCCAGAATTGTTTGAATTCAAAAAGGATTTGAATTCATATCAAAATCATTTCAGAAAATAGAATTAGAAAAAGAAAAGAAGCATTCAAATGAAAAGGGCCGCGCGCCAGGTTTCTGGCCCAGCAACGAATCAAGCCCAACTAGCCCACCCGGGGGTTTCCTTTTCTTCTCTCACGCGCGAGCGCACGCAATTAGTCGCTGACAGACAGACCCCACCTCCACCTCACGCACTTCGCTGACGAGCGGGCCTCCTCCACGTCAGCATCGTCTTCCCCCTGAATCCGCGCACGATCTCCGCCGCTGGCCGTTGCAGCAGTGATACCCCAAGCTTAATTGGCATTGATGTGACGGCGTTTCGTCGAGCCTCTAGCTATAAGATCCCCACCTCGCGACCATTTTCCCCAATTCTGCCTCACGCCATCAGTGCCCACGACTCACAACACCGCCGCAGACAGAGCTCACTCCGGCGATCGATTCCGGTAAGCTCCGTGCGCCCCTTCCTCTCTGATTCATTCGAGCCACTTCGCAATCTCCTTGCGCACCTCCTGACCCCACCAGTTCATCCTGTACTGCCCCAGGTCGCCGTTTCCGCTCGACGCCGCAAGCATCTGACGACCACCTCGACTCCGGCGACCAAAATCCGTAAGTCCCGTGCGCCCCTTCACTTTTGACTCACACGAGATTGTTCGCCACGTTCTTGTGCATCTCCTAAACCCTCTGGCTTGTGTTAGGGCGCGGAACCTCGCAACGAACGACTCAAACAACCACCCGACGCCGTGCACAACTCCGACGAGGAATCATCACCATGACAGCACGCCCCTTCGCAAACCGACGCTACCTTGAGCTTCAGCAGCTTCCTACGAACCTGGTATGACCCTTCTCCGTCTCGCGGACGACCTGGAACGCACGCCGCGTAGAGATCAACGCCCGCCGCTCGGCGCCGCCAGACATGGTCGCTTTAACTGGCGTTAGATCTAGATCCGCGCGCTAGGATAGATTCATTTAACTGCGAAGCGGTACGCGATCTGGAGCGTGCGATCTGTTTAGATCCTGCGGCTGCAGAGCTCGATCCGGTGCGAACCGGTACGCGCCAATCACAACACGACGCGTGGCTAGGAACAGATCTAAAAACAGATTTTAAATCAGATTTTGATCCAAATTTCAAATGCTTATAACTTTTGATTGCCACGTTGATTTTTTGCAAACCTTATACCGTTGGATTCAGTGAAACAAGACCTTTCTGAATATCCAATGCGTTTAACAAATAGTTACCATTAGAATGACTTTGTTTGTAGAAACATGTTTAAGGCTATTTTGAGTATGGATTTAGTTTAGTAATTTGTTTTAGGGTTAAATAAGTTTGTTTTGGCAATTTTGTGTCTTGTTATGTTTCTGTAAACATGCACTTGCTTGTTAGAGTTTTCAAAATCACCACTTAGTAAATTCATGCATGCATGCATTCATATTATTTTTGATTGTATATATATTTGTGTGTAATTGTATGCTACAATTTTGTGTAGACCTTGCTAGTGATTGTGACTGTGAAGAGTGCTACTCTCCCCATTACCAAGGCAAGTGATGCTTCATACTTTTGTCCCATTATTTACACTATGCATTAGTGATATTTTCTAAGTAGGACTTGCATGGAATTTTGCTAAGTATAAACTATGCTATGGGAAAACCTAGTAGATGAAACCTTAGTAGAAATTTCCTAAGTTAAGATTCCTACTACTATCATGCTTAGCTTAGCTAATAGAAAACAAGGGTGGAATATATATTCACACTATGGAAAATTTCTAAGTCTGTGGACTTATGTTTTGTTTAATAAAACAACTAAGTGAATGAATCACCTGGGTGGAATGGAAGGAATGGTTTGTGTTGAGTGGTTACACAAGGCCAGGGGACTGGTGAACCTTGTGTATCTCACTTGTGGATGGCCACCCAGGAACAAAGAGATTTGAGATGTCAAATGTTGAGAAGCTTCAAGTGCAGCCACTTGGCATTATGGGCTCTGCCTGGATCATATAGGTTGCAATAACTTAGCCAAATGGACAGTTGGTGGTAGGGGATTGATAGGTTGGAGCGAGTCCATGTTGGTCTAAGGAAGGCTTGAAGATCTTGTCTTGGTGAAACCAAGTCTTGTGGGGAAAGTGCACCACCTCTGCAGAGTGTAAAATCTAAGTACTTAGCCATGTCCCTGGAAAAGGACAATTTGAGCATCAAGACATGGAAGCTATCAAGAATCTCCTCATCCCAATTTCTAAGTAAAAACTTGTGGGTGAACAAGGGTTAAAAGGATCTTCAGTCTTTGATTGGTAGATGCCTTGGGGGAATTTGTGCCAAACAAAAACTTAGTGTTTTCAAATAATAAGGAAGAAATCTATTTTGAGCAATGCAAGCCTAAGCTCCACTTAGCCAAATGCATATAGTATTATAGTCCACTTTAAATAAGCTAAGGTATCACTTGCCAATACTATTCCAAAGTATTGACCCTCTGTGGCTGTAACTTGTAATGTTGCGGTTACTCGATGATGAATAGAGTCATGAGTCTACACTCAACATGCTTGCCTGTGGCACATGAAGATGAAGACTTATGTTTATTTACTTATTCCATAAACTCTTGTATTAGGCCTTTGGCCCCGAGTTGTAAAAGACTATGTTTTATCTCTGGAATGAATGTAATAAACGACCTTTGTATCTGTGTACTTCATCTTAAACTGTGGATGCTAGCATTGATCCAGGGACTAGCATTGCAATCACAGGGATCCTTTCCTTTATAAAGGAGGGATCTAACAATGTGTTTTATGAAAAGAACACATATGCAATGGCATCTAGTGGATCCATGTGGTTGATGAAAAGGACACATATGCAATGGCATCTAGTGGATCCATGTGGTTTATGAAAATAACACACACACAATGGCATATAGTGGATCCATGTGGTTTATGAAAAGAACACACATGCAATGACATCTAGTGCATCCATGTGATTTATGAAAATAACACACATCCAATGACATCTAGTGGATCCATGTGGTTTATAAAAAGAACACACATGCAATGGCATCTAGTGGATCCATGTGGTTTATGAATAGTACACACATTCAATGAACTCTAGTGTATCCATGTGGTTTATGAAAAGAACACACATGAAGGGAACTCTAGTGGATCCATGTGGTTTATGAAAAGAACACAGATGCAATGGCATCTAGTGGATCCATGTGGTTTAAGAAAAGAACACACATGCAATGGCATCTAGTGGATTCTTGTGTTTTAGGCATAAAACACACATGCAACGAACTCTAGTGGGTCCATGTGGTTTATGAAATGAGCACACATGCAATGGCATCTAGTGGATCCATGTGGTTTATGAAAATAACACATATGTAATGGCATCTAGTGGATCCATGTGGTTTATGAAAAGAACACACATCCAATGACATCTAGTGCATCCATGTGATTTATGAAAATAACACACATCCAATGACATCTAGTGGATCCATGTGGTCTATGAAAAGAACACACATGCAATGGCATCTAGTGGATCCATGTGGTTTATGAATAGTACACACATGCAATGACCTATAGTGTATCCATGTGGTTTATGAAAAGAACACACATGAAGGGAACTCTAGTGGATCCATGTGGTTTATGAATAGTACACAGATGCAATGGCATCTAGTGGATCCATGTGGTTTAAGAAAAGAACACACATGTAATGGCATATAGTGGATCCATGTGGTTTATGAAAACAACACGCATGCAATGAACTCTAGTGGATCCCTGTAGTTTATGAAAAGAACAGACATGCAATGGCATCTAGTGGATTCTTGTGTTTTAGGCATAGAACACACATGCAACAAACTCTACTGGGTCCATGTGGTTTATGAAATGAGCACACATGCAATGGCATCTAGTGGATATGTGGTTTATGAAAATAACACGCATGCAATGGCATCTAGTGGATCCATGTGGTTTATGAAAAGAACACACATCCAATGACATCTAGTGCATCCATTTGGTTTATGAAAAGAACACACATCCAATGGCATCTAGTGGATCCATGTGGTTTAGGAATATAACACACATGGAATGGAATCTAGTGGATCCATGGGGTTTATGAAAAGAACACTCATGCCATGAACTCTAGTGGATCCATGTGGTTAATGAAAACAACACACATGCAATGGCATATAGCGGATCCATGTGGTTTATGAAAAGAACACACATGCAATGACATATAGTGCATCCATGTGGTTTATGAAAAGAACACACATCCAATGGCATCTAGTGGATCCATATGGTTTATGAAAAGAACACACATGCAATGGCATCTATTGGATCCATGTGGTTTATGAAAATAACACGCGTGCAATGAACTCTAGTGGATCCATGTGGTTCATGAAAAGAACACACATGAAATGACATCTAGTGGATCCATCTAGTTTAAGAAAAGAACACACATGCAATGGCATCTAGTAGATTCTTGTGGTTTAGGCATAGAACACACATGCAATGAACTCTAGTGGATCCATGTGTGTAACATCCCTAAATTCATATTTCAAAGCTCATTCATATCATCCTTGCATCCTTCATCATTTAGGGTTTTCTCAAAAAAATCATTTCAGAAACAGAAGCTTGTGCTATGATTTCATGTGAGCCAATTTAACTCAAATGGCCATCACCCTTTGAAACTTGATTGTTTAGGAACTTGTTTGCTTGCTTCCATTGTTGGAAGGTTTAGGTGTAAAAGTTTAACCAAAGTTTTCAACTCAGAAATAATTTCAAAACCCTATTTTGTTTTAAAACATTTGCAAACCAGGGACAAAGTCTCTGATTGTTTTAAGCCCAAGCTTGACCAAGCCCTTGCAGGGTAACTACATGTTTAAATGACTGGTTTTTGAAACCACAGTACCCTACAAAAGTTCCCAGAATTGTTTGAATTCAAAAAGGATTTGAATTCATATCAAAATCATTTCAGAAAATAGAATTAGAAAAAGAAAAGAAGCATTCAAATGAAAAGGGCCGCGCGCCAGGTTTCTGGCCCAGCAACGAATCAAGCCCAACTAGCCCACCCGGGGGTTTCCTTTTCTTCTCTCACGCGCGAGCGCACGCAATTAGTCACTGACGATGCATGACCTCCACCTCACGCACTTGACGAAGCGGGCCTCCTCCACGCCGCATCGTCTTCCCTGAATCCACAAGACGATCTCCGCCGCTGGCAAGTTAGTGATACCCCGAGCTTAATTGGCATTGATGTGACGAGCGTTTCCTGTCGAGCCTCTAGCTATAAGATCCCCACCTCCCCGCGACCATTTTCCCCCAGTCAATTCTGCCTCCACGCCATCAGGCTGCCCACGACTCACACAACACCGCCGCAGACAGAGCTCACTCCGGCGATCGATTCCGGTAAGCTCCGTGCGCCCCTTCCTCTCTGATTCATTCGAGCCACTTCGCAATCTCCTTGCGCACCTCCTGACCCCACCAGTTCATCCTGTACTGCCCCAGGTCGCTGTTTCCGCTCGACGCCGCAAGCATCTGACGACCACCTCGACTCCGGCGACCAAAATCCGTAAGTCCCGTGCGCCCCTTCACTTCTGACTCACACGAGATTGTTCGCCACGTTCTTGCGCATCTCCTAAACCCTCTGGCTTGTGTTAGGGCGACGCGGAACCTCGGCAACGACTCCGACAACAACCACCCGACGTCGTGCACAACTCCGACGAGGAATCATCACCGTGACAGCACGCCCCTTCGCAAACCGACGCTACCTTGAGCTTCAGCAGCTTCCTACGAACCTGGTATGACCCTTCTCCCTCTCGCGGACGACCTGGAACAGAACGCACGCTCGGCGGCCGCCGTCAGCGCCGCCGCCAGACATGGTCGTTTTGCCGCCGTTAGATCTAGATCCGAGCGCTAGGATAGATTCATTTAAGCTGACGATACGCGATCCGGGCGTGCGATCTGTTTAGATCCTGCGGCCGCAGAGCTCGATCCGGTCTTGAACCTGCACGCGCCAATCACAACACGACGCGTGGCTAGGAACAGATCTAAAAACAGATTTTAAATCAGATTTTGATCCAAATTTCAAATGCTTATAACTTTTGATTGCCACGTTGATTTTTTGCAAACCTTATACCGTTGGATTCAGTGAAACAAGACCTTTCTGAATATCCAATGTGTTTAACAAATAGTAACCATTAGAATGACTTTGTTTGTAGAAACATGTTTAAGGCTATGGGAAAACCTAGTAGATGAAACCTTAGTAGAAATTTCCTAAGTTAAGATTCCTACTACTATCATGCTTAGCTTAGCTAATAGAAAACAAGGGTGGAATATATATTCACACTATGGAAAATTTCTAAGTCTGTGGACTTATGTTTTGTTTAATAAAACAACTAAGTGAATGAATCACCGGTGGAATGGAAGGAATGGTTGTGTTGAGTGGTTACACAAGGCCGGGGGTGTGAACCTTGTGTATCTCACTTGTGGATGGCCACCCAGGAACAAAGAGATTTGAGATGTCAAATGTTGAGAAGCTTCAAGTGCAGCCACTTGGCATTATGGGCTCTGCCTGGATCATATAGGTTGCAATAACTTAGCCAAATGGACAGTTGGTGGTAGGGGATTGATAGGTTGGAGCGCGTCCATGTTGGTCTAAGGGAAGGCTTCTGAAAGATCTTGTCTTGGTGAAACCAAGTCTTGTGGGGAAAGTGCACCACCTCTGCAGAGTGTAAAATCTAAGTACTTAGCCATGTCCCTGGAAAAGGACAATTTGAGCATCAAGACATGGAAGCTATCAAGAATCTCCTCATCCCAATTTCTAAGTAAAAACTTGTGGGTGAACAAGGGTTAAAAGGATCTTCAGTCTTTGATTGGTAGATGCCTTGGGGGATTTGTGCCAAACAAAAACTTAGTGTTTTCAAATAATAAGGAAGAAATCTATTTTGAGCAATGCAAGCCTAAGCTCCACTTAGCCAAATGCATATAGTATTATAGTCCACTTTAAATAAGCTAAGGTATCACTTGCCAATACTATTCCAAAGTATTGACCCTCTGTGGCTGTAACTTGTAATGTTGCAGGTTACTCCGATGATGAATAGGAGTCATGAGTCTACACTCAACATGCTTGCCTGTGGCACATGAAGATGAAGACTTATGTTTATTTACTTATTCCATAAACTCTTGTATTAGGCCTTTGGCCCCGAGTTGTAAAAGACTATGTTTTATCTCTGGAATGAATGTAATAAACGACCTTTGTATCTGTGTACTTCATCTTAAACTGTGGATGCTAGCATTGATCCAGGGACTAGCATTGCAATCACAGGGATCCTTTCCTTTATAAAGGAGGGATCTAACAATGTGTTTTATGAAAAGAACACATATGCAATGGCATCTAGTGGATCCATGTGATTGATGAAAAGGACACATATGCAATGGCATCTAGTGGATCCATGTGGTTTATGAAAATAACACACACAATGGCATATAGTGGATCCATGTGGTTTATGAAAAGAACACACATGCAATGACATCTAGTGCATCCATGTGATTTATGAAAATAACACACATCCAATGACATCTAGTGGATCCATGTGGTTTATAAAAAGAACACACATGCAATGGCATCTAGTGGATCCATGTGGTTTATGAATAGTACACACATTCAATGAACTCTAGTGTATCCATGTGGTTTATGAAAAGAACACACATGAAGGGAACTCTAGTGGATCCATGTGGTTTATGAAAAGAACACAGATGCAATGGCATCTAGTGGATCCATGTGGTTTAAGAAAAGAACACACATGCCATGGCATCTGGTGGATTCTTGTGTTTTAGGCATAGAACACACATGCAACAAACTCTACTGGGTCCATGTGGTTTATGAAATGAGCACACATGCAATGGCATCTAGTGGATCCATGTGGTTTATGAAAATAACACACATGCAATGGCATCTAGTGGATCCATGTGGTTTATGAAAAGAACACACATCCAATGACATCTAGTGCATCCATTTGGTTTATGAAAAGAACACACATCCAATGGCATCTAGTGGATCCATGTGGTTTAGGAATAGAACACACATGGAATGGCATCTAGTGGATCCATGGGGTTTATGAAAAGAACACTCATGCCATGAACTCTAGTGGATCCATGTGGTTTATGAAAACAACACACATGCAATGGCATATAGCGGATCCATGTGGTTTATGAAGAGAACACACATGCAATGACGTCTAGTCCTTCCATGTGGTTTATGAAAAGAACACACATCCAATGGCATCTAGTGGATCCATGTGGTTTAGGAATAGAACACACATGGAATGGCATCTAGTGGATCCATGTGGTTTATGAATAGTACACAGATGCAATGGCATCTAGTGGATCCATGTGGTTTAAGAAAAGAACACACATGCAATGGCATCCAGTGGATCCATGTGGTTTATGAAAAGAACACACATGCAATGAACTCTAGTGGATCCATGTCGTTTATGAAAAGAACACACATGCAATGGCATCTAGTGGATCCATGTGGTTTAGGAATAGAACACACATCCAATGAACTCTAGTGGATCCATGTGGTTTATGAAAACAACACACATGCAATGGCATCTACTAGATCCGTGTGGTTTATGAATAGAACACACATGCAATGAACTCTAGTATATCCATGTGGTTTATGAAAAGAACACACATGAAGTGAACTCTAGTGGATCCATGTGGTTGATGAAAAGAACACACATGAAATGACAACTAGTGGATCCATCTGGTTTAAGAAAAGAACACACATGCAATGTAATCTAGTAGATTCTTGTGGTTCAGGCATAGAACACACATGCAATGAACTCTAGTGGATCCATGTGGTTTATGAAAATAACACATATGTAATGGCATCTAGTGGATCCATGTGGTTTATGAAAATAACACACATGCAATGGCATATAGTGGATCCATGTGGTTTGTGAAAAGAACACACATGCAATGACATCTAGTGCATCCATGTGGTTTATGAAAATAACACACATCCAATGACATCTAGTGGATTCATGTGGTTTATTAAAAGAACACATATGCCATGAACTCTAGTGGATCCATGTGGTTTATGAAAAGAACACCCATGCAATGAACTCTAGTGGATCCATGTGGCTTATGAAACGAACACACATGCAATGGCATCTAGTGGATCCGTGTGGTTTAGGAATAGAACACACATCCAATGAACTCTTGTGGATCCATGTGGTTTAGGAATAGAACACACATGCAATGAACTCTAGTGGATCCATGTGGTTTATGAAAAGAACACACATTCAGTAAACTCTAATGGATCCATGTGGTTTATGAAAAGAACACACATGCAATGGCATCTAGTGGATCCATGTGGTTTAGGAATAGAAAACACATCCAATGAACTCTAGTGGATCCATGTGGTTTATGAAAAGAACACACATGCAATGGCATGTAGTGGATCCATGTGGTTTATGAATAGTACACACATGCAATGAACTCTAGTGATTCATGTGGTTTATGAAAAGAACACACATGAAGGGAACTCTAGTGGATCCATGTGGTTTATGGAAAGAACACAGATGCAATGGCATCTAGTGGATCCATGTGGTTTAAGAAAAGAACACACATGCCATGGCATCTAGTGGATTCTTGTGTTTTAGGCATAGAACACACATGCAACGAACTCTACTGGGTCCATGTGGTTTATGAAATGAGCACACATGCAATGGCATCTAGTGGATCCATGTGGTTTATGAAAATAACACGCATGCAATGGCATCTAGTGGATCCATGTGGTTTATGAAAAGAACACACATCCAATGACATCTAGTGCATCCATTTGGTTTATGAAAAGAACACACATCCAATGGCATCTAGTGGATCCATGTGGTTTAGGAATATAACACACATGGAATGGAATCTAGTGGATCCATGGGGTTTATGAAAAGAACACTCATGCCATGAACTCTAGTGGATCCATGTGGTTTATGAAAACAACACACATGCAATGGCATATAGCGGATCCATGTGGTTTATGAAAAGAACACACATGCAATGACATATAGTGCATCCATGTGGTTTATGAAAAGAACACACATCCAATGGCATCTAGTGGATCCATGTGGTTTAGGAATAGAACACACATGGAATGGCATCTAGTGGATCCATGTGGTTTATGAATAGTACACAGATGCAATGGCATCTAGTGGATCCATGTGGTTTAAGAAAAGAACACACATGCAATGGCATCTAGTGGATCCATGTGGTTTATGAAAAGAACACACATGCAATGAACTCTAGTGGATCCATGTCGTTTATGAAAAGAACACACATGCAATGGCATCTAGTGGATCCATGTGACACCCCGGTTGTGAAAAGACCGTGGCCTCTATGTGACATGCCAATCCCTGGATCGGTTCATTGGCCCACAATAGAGTAAGATAGATAACATAGCAAAATATCCGTGTATCATAGATAACGAAGATCCAGAGTACCATTATTACAATAAAAGCTTAGCACAAAGCTAGCTCAAATTATTCAGGTAGCAACATAAACGAGATAAATCCTCCATTCTTCAAATTGCCCACAAGTGAACAAGTGCCGAGTGGAGTACCGTGGCCTATAATGATCAATCAGAATCGGAATAACCTGCAGCATGAAACGCAACAGCCCCGAAGGGTCAATACATGGAATGTATGGCAAGTAGAGCTAGTAAATGGAGACAATAGTACTAACATCTACATGCATATTTGGCAAGTGGAGCTGTGTCTGGCTTGCATTTGCAAATAACTTTGTCCTACTTTCATAAACAGTTTTTGATTTTCTTTGAAAAGATCCCAATTAAGTTAACCCAACAACATTAAAACAATTATGAAATTAGAATGAGCGAGAAACATGTCATGGAATCAATATCTAGCAACTCAGTTGTCCATAACCGGGGACACGGCTAATCGATTAGATTATACACTCTGCAGAGGTTAGTACACTTTACCCATGTGACTTGGCCAGCCTAGCTCGTACCATCACTCTCATTTTGGGTGATGATAGGGAGAAGACCAAGAAGAGACTGTTCGGGAAGTAGCTCCTCAATCCCGACGCCAAGACCGTCCAACCTACCAAAATTCTACATCTCTGGATACGCGGGTTCGAGTTACCACAACCTACTAAGTCCAACCAACCGCCCATTTCATTATTGGCATATGGTTGTACACGTAAGCTACACAATAAAGAAGCCAATCATTCTCTCTTGATACCTGGGTGCCTTTCCGCAATGAAACCACCAAAAATTATCAATACCGTCACACCCAGGGGATTCATTGATTAAGTTGTTTTAGTTTTCACAAACCAATACTTTGAGAAAACAAGTATCAATGATGTAACCCAGCCCTCGTTCAACATAGCATGGCTAAGCACATCTACAACGGTGGTTCATCTACAAGGAAAGCCCTACCACAATAATAGGACATAGCATAGCGATAGTATCATCCTACTCATGCAACTACAAAATACACGACAATGCATTGAAAATAGTAGGACGATATCATGAACAAAATAGCATCTACTTGCCTTGATTGAAGCGGTCGGAGGAACAATCCAAACACGAGCAAGGGTTGCACTCCACACAATCTACACGACACAATTGCATTCATAAACAAACAATTCACAAACATATGCAACAAAGATGATGCATGAATGCAAGAATGGCAAGTGAATTGGTGCTACAGCTGCACCACATAATACTAATACATATTACTACCGAATACATGCATGGAAAATAGATTTGGCGCTAGGAAAACTATTAACCAAAGGTAGAGATCTCTACTAGAGCTAGAACTTAAATAATTCACTACCGGTAGTATACTGTTTGTAAAATCCAGAAAAAACTCTACCGCATAGGCATCGCTGATAAGAAACAGTACCAATTGGAATTACTCAAAAAGGAGTTATAAAACATTCCGAGTAATTAAAACACTGCAGAAAGCCATTAGACAAATACTGCAGAAGTTTTTACTGTAAGCCTATCTTTTTAATTCACTATGAGATTCCCCTCGTTCATACGAGTTCAGGGACATATCATACGCGATTTTCGGAGCTACGAAACTTTTACTACGAATTTATTACTCCGAAAAGGCCACTAACTAGTTTGACTAAACTGTACTAAACCTGACAGTAAAAGTCTGAACCAAAGGTACAGCGAGATTCTACACGACTCACTGAACTCGTGCATATTTTATTTGCAATTTTTGGCCAAGCAGTTTAATTTCTATGCAATTTACAAGATCCTACCGAAATCTGTCAACTAATAGGATTAACGAAATTGACCCAGCCAATCGTTAATGACTGGGCGCTGACTGGGCGTCTGACTAGTCAACGCCTGGGATGCTGACCAGTCAACGTCTAGAGTGCTGACCAGTCAACGAACGATCTAAGCCACTGATCTGAGATCTGACGGTGGCTGCTGTCTTACCAGAAACGGACGGCGAAACGAACTCCGGCGAGCTCCGGACGGCGGCGACGGTCGGTTCCGGCGGCGTGGAAACTCCTGCATACACACACGATCAACTTCGGCTCCGGAATAATAAACGCGCGTCTGACGCTGGCGATCCGCAGGCGCAGCTTGGCCGGCGATGGAGACGCGAGCACGGAACGGAAAGAGGGCGGCGAGACGAACCCGAACAGACGCGCGATGGCCGGCGGAGGGGTGTAGCGGCGGCGAGGAGAAGCGGGCGGCGTCGGCCGGCGCGGCGCCGTGCGCCGGCCAGAGCAGAAGAAAGGCGGCGGGGTCGGGGCTGGGTGCACGGGAATCGAGGCAGGTGGCCCCACTTAAAAAGTCCCTCGCGCGGAAAAAAAAATCTGAACTGAAACGGCCCGGAAACTGACTACAACTCGGAAATCGGTCTGGATTTTCGGACCGTTTTCTGGCGGTTTACTAAAACGTCCGAGTCTTTTGCATACGAACTCCGATTGGAGCGATTTTCACGCCTACGGGTTCGTATCGTCGAGGGGAACAACCTTCAGTCGAAGTTTGAGCGAAAGCTCGAACCTACAGGGGTGGTTGTTGCAAGTCCCTCTAAAGCTCCCCGCAGGAACCTCGAAGCGAAACAAAAACGGGGTTTTGCAAATAGCGTTTCGTCGATCCTCTCTACTCGACGGTAATGCATGGAAAAGCATGATGCAATGATATGAATGATATGCAAGACCAAATCTAAAATTTGGGATGTGACAAGACTAACCCTCTTAAGATGAATCTTGTCCTCGAGATTCGGCGCGGCTAGCAAATAGGTGTGGGTAGTCCTCTCGGATGTCATCTTCACGCTCCCAAGTGGCTTCCTCTTCGGTGTGGTGGCTCCACTGCACCTTGCAAAACTTGATTGTCTTGGTACGGGTAGTCCTTTCTGCTGTCTCCAGAATCTTGACCGGTTTCTCCTCATAGGTCAAGTCGTTCTCAAGCTGAACCTCTTCTAGCGGTACAGTGTCTCTCAATGGTGTATCCACCATCTCCGGATGGCACTCCTTCAGCTGGGATACGTGGAACACGCCAGAACAGCGCAGAGCCTCCGCAACCCAACCGATAGGCAACTTCTCCTTTATGCGTTAAGACCCGATACGGTCCAATAAATCGAGGTGCCACCCTTAATACCAAATCTCTTGATACCATGGAGTGGCGATACTCGAGGTATGCTCTATCACCTATCTCATATACCACTTCCTTGCGCTTGGCGCCGCCGTAGCTCTTCCGTCTTGATTGTGCTACCTTCACCGTCTCTAATCAAGGCGACCTTCTCCTCAGCGTCCTTGATCAAATCAGGTCCAAACAACTGACGTTCTCCTACTCCATCCCATAGCAATGGTGTTCGGCACCGTTTCCCATATTACACATCGAACGGTGACGTCTTGATGCTGGTTTGATAGCTGTTGTTGTAGGAAAACTCTGCATATGGCAAATTCTCATCCCAACTAGAACCATGAGCCAATGCGCAAGCTCTTAGCATGTCCTCCAAAATCTGATTCACCCTCTCGGTCTGTCCATCAGTCTGCGGGTGAAACGCTGTGCTAAACTCCAATCTAGTACCAAGTGACTCGTGCAGCTGGCGCCAGAAGTGTGAGGTAAATTGGGTACCTCTATCAGATACGATACTCTTGGGAACTCCATGTAGGCACACAATCTTGTCCATGTAAATCTTGGCCAACTTTGCACTCGTATAGGTCGTATTCACCGGTATAAAGTGGGATACCTTGGTTAAATGGTCGACCACTACCCAAATAGAGTCATATCCTGACCTGGTCCTGGGCAGTCCTGTGATAAAGTCCATTCCCACTCTATCCCATTTCCAATCCGGCATGGGCAAAGGCTGTAGCAGTCCTGCTGGTTTCTGGTGTTCCGCCTTCACTCGGCTACATACATCACATAGGGCAATATGCTTGGCGATATCTCCCTTCATGTTCTTCCACCAGAATCGGTCCTTTAGATCCATATACATCTTCATATTGCCCGGATGTATGGAATACGACGAGTCATGAGCTTCCTGCATAATCAACTTCCTTAACTCCGGATCGTTGGGCACACACAAACGATCTCCATACCACAAGGTACCTTGCTCATCCTCGCGGAATTCCCTTGCTCGACCTTCCTTCATCTTTTCCTTACTTCATCTATCTCTTTGTCTCCCACTTGAGCCTTCCTGATTCTGTCCTGAAGCGTTGGTTGGACTTCCATTGTAGCCAAATATCCTTCAGATACTACCTCCAGTCTAAGGTCCTTGAATTGCTTGCACAAATCCTCAGGCAATTCACCAATTGTCAATCCATTGGCATAAACCTTTCGGCTCAGAGCATCTGCTACTACATTGGCCTTTCCTGGGTGGTATTATAGATTCATATCATAGTCCTTGATAAGTTCCAACCATCTCCTTTGTCTCATGTTCAGCTCCTTCTGTGTAAATATGTATTTCAGGCTCTTGTGGTCGGTGTACACATCACAGTGTTTTCCCATTAAGTAATGTCTCCATACCTTGAGCGCATGAACCACTGACGCTAATTCCAAGTCATGTGTGGGGTAATTCCGCTCATGGTGCTTGAGTTGTCGCGAGGCATATGACACCACTCTCCAATCTTGCATCAGCACACTCCCAAGTCCCTGTCGAGAAGCATCACAAAGACACTTGGAAATCCTTCAAGATCCGTAAGCATGTAGCAGTGCAATACTAGTCGACGCTTCAGCCTCGAAAGCTAGCTTCACACACATCCGTCCATTCAAACTTCCTCCTTCTTCAAGTTCAGCCATCGGCTTAGCAATCTTGGAAAAGTTTTCAATGAACCTCCTAATATCCAGAAGTCCCGTAAAGCTTGAATCTCTCCGCATTCTTGGGTGCTTCCCACTCCATCGCAATCACTTTGCTTGGATCAACAATGATTTTCTCCGACACTACGTGTCCAAGAAACCCAACGGTGTTAAGCCAGAATTCACACTTGCTGAATTTGGCATACAACCGGTGTTCCTCGCTTCTCCATAATCACCGCAGATGTTTCTCATGCTCAAAGATCATCCTTGGAATATATCAAGATGTCATCAATAAACACCACTTTAACTTGTCCAAGTACTCCATAAATACCTTGTTCATCATGGTCATGAAATATGCCAGGGCATTCGTTAGTCCAAATGACATAACTATATACTCATATAAACCATACCTAGTGGTGAAGGCGGTTTTTGGTACATCCTCCTTCCGGATCTTCAATTGAAAGTAGCCGATCGCAGATCAATCTTGTCAACACCTTTGCTCCTTCCAGCTGATCAAACAAATCATTTATGTTCGGCAGAGGGTACTTGTTCTTGATGGTTACCTCATTCAGCGATAGTCCACCACTAACCTCTTGGTGCCGCTTTCTTCTCCACAAATGTAGCAGTGCACCCCATGACGACGCACTAGGCTGAATGAATCCCTTTTCCAGCTGCTCCTTCAACTGTTTCTTCAATTCCTTCAGCTCATCCACATCCATCTTATATGGTTTCTTTGCTATTGGTCCTGTTCCCATCGTCGATAAGAAACTCTACTTCCCTGCCGTGGCATTCTGGCGGTTCTTCCGAAACACGCCGGGTAATCCCTTATCACTAGCACAGTATCCATGCTAACCCCCTTAAGAGAATTCAACTTACACCTTCCTGGTCGTGCAGCTGACTTGAATCTAATCCTCTTACCATCCGGGGTTTTGAGTGAAACAGCTCGCTGTGCACAATCTATGTGTCCCTCATGCATAGACATCCAATCCATACCCTTGTGAATCCAACACTACCAAATGTGCAAAGAAGTTGTGTGTTCCAATCCTCACAGTTAAATTGCAGCATCCCGCACTAGCTATCATATCTCCTCCAGGTGAACTCACTCTAAAAGACCTCTTCATAGACTCAGTAGGTAACTTATACTTATCCACAAATGCCCTTGATATGAATGAATGCGATGCACCAAAGATCGAAAAGTATAAGTGCAGGTGAGTGTTGATTGGGAACTTACCAATCACAAGGTCGCTCGTCTGAATCTCCTCCACATTCATGTGGTTCACTGTGACCTTCTCATTGTTGGTTGGCTTGAGTCCTTCCTCTCTGGACAGCTTGTCGATAGTGTCCCTTCTGCTTACACTTGAAGCATGTCACCTCACTCAGATCCTTCTTCACAAAATTGCGATCACGGTTGCGGTCATGTCCTCCGTGTCCTCCAGAGTGGTGAGAGTGTCCTCCCTTGTGGCTGTGGTGACTGCTCCTATGGTTGTCATGACGATGTCCATCGCCTCCATGGTGGTGGCGGTCATGGCTCCCATGGTCACTCCCTCCATGCTTGGAGTATCCATCATATGAAGTGCGAGACTTGTGGTGTGAGCCAGAGTGGTGATTGTTGTTCTTTCTCTTGCGGCTTTCCACCTGCTTGTGCTTCCCTTCCAGGATCCTAGCCTTGTCCATAAGCTCCTGGAAAGTGGGGCAATAAACCACCAGTAGCTGCACTGAAAGCTCATCACTAAGGCCATCCAGAAATCTCTCCCTCCTTTTTGCATCAGTGTCAACATCCTCAGGTGCATAACGGGACAGGTTGTTGAACTCCTCAATGTACTCGGCCACGGTGCGATTGGTTTGGCGCAAGTTGCGGAACTCCTTTCTCTTCAGGCTCAGAACTCCCGAAGACACGTGGTCGGTCCTGAAACCTTCCTCAAACATAGCCCAAGTCACGGTATTCAGAGGGTGGGTGATCTGAAATGTGTCCCACCAAGAAGCGGCTGGTCCCTCTAGTAGGTGAGCGGTAAACCTCACCTTCTCAGCATCAGTGCATCCAACAGTTACTAGATCCTTGTTGACTGAATGCAACCAGTCGAGAGCAACCATTGGTTCCGTTGCAGTAGAGAACTTAGCTGGCCTTAACCTCAGAAATCTGGTGAGAGCATCTCCCTGAGGCTGATTGTTTCCATTGTTGTTGTTCTGATTTGCCATGAACTGGGTCATCACTTGGGTCAGCTGTGCCTGAGCTGTCATGAGCTGCTCCAACTTAGTGGGTTGGCGGCGGGGAGGCATCTGCGGTTCAGCACAGGTAAGTTTAGAAAGAATCACCTACGGTAATAGGATTCTACCCATGTATATGATCAATCAACAACAAACAATAGAGACAATCACAAGCAAGCAACACATTAACAAACAAGCGGTCCAGCAACATCCCAGGTGCTATCCTAGCAGTATATAACTACTGAAATAGTTTTACAAGAGTTGGCAATGGTTAACTAAACAGTTGAGCATCAAAACGACAAAACAGTAATTCTGACAGAACAGTTCTGCTGTGTTCGCGAATTTTTCGCCTGACTTAAACTCGTCAGAAAATTAAGCCAATTTTTGTGCATATAGAACAGGAACTTCCGCATCAGCCCAATTTTTTTCAGATTTTTTCGAGTTACCAGAAAAATATGAAAAATCGCACAATACTGCTGTATCAGCAGAAAAACTGCAGCGAAAAGAACACAGATAGTAACCAAATTGCCATAATAATTCCTGGGATATTGGAGTACACAAATAAGCATCTAAACACTCTTAAACTAACACGAACTAAGTATCACAACGATCGAGAATGATTCTAACGATTTCGCCTTACGAGGACTAATTGGTGGACTTCTATCTACTTCTTGAAGAGGTTGCGGTAGGTCCTTGCGGTCATGCGTTGGTGCTTCGGCTCGCGGTACAACCATGGCGGCGGAGTGTACACCTCTCCTGAACCATCACTTGAAACGTCAAACTCCACCTCTTCTGGATCCTCCTCTTCTTCTTCATCCTCAGCTGCAACTGCAACATCTTCATCTCCTCCACCATCATCGTCTCCATCATCATCATCCTCGTCCTCATCATCATCATCTCTACTGTCATCATCCGAGGGTGGATTCAGCTGTGCTTGGAGAGCGGCAATCTGGGCTGTCATAGCTTCAATAGTTTGATCCCTTTCCTGGACTGTCCCTTGCAGTTGCTGTATGTTCTGGGTGTTCTCCTGCACAGTACCATAAAGATGTGTTATGGTTGCATCTCTGGCTATCAGGGCATTCGCTAGAACACCCACAGCTTCATGCAAAGTGTCAATCTCCTGTCCTTGGACCACCATACCATTGCTAGTAAAATCTGCAATCTCCTTTATCATCCTCACCTTCTCTGCTAGAGCTCCATTCTCCCTTTCCATGTCCTCTATGTGCCTCCGACGGGGCGGCATGTTGTTCCTGTCGCCCGGGGTAACCACAATGTTTCCATCTTCATCACGCCTTCCATAGTCACGGTAGGGTGAATCTGCCGGTAGTAGGTGTCGGACTTGATGGCACTGGCGAGACAGGGCTTCATGTATGGCCAAGTTGATTCCAAGTCCCCAGTTGCAGTATGTCTTGGTGTAGATCAAGTGCACGGGGTTTGGCAAGGCGGCATCTCTGAATATGAAGGTAGTGATCTCCCATGCATCCTCTCCATATCCATAGGTGTACAGCCTTCTTCCCTTGAACATGGGCAAGGGCAAACCCAATGATCATGAGAGCTGAGCTAACTGCCTTGCAAAGGGCCTTGGTGACTCCATGGTGGCATACTCAGTCCTGACTTCTCCCATCTATCAAGTAAAATAGGAAAGTGTGAGAATAGCATATGGTAAGAATTTACGAGGGTGAAAGGCATAAGATGAAAGATAGAGTTAATATAGGCTTTAATAAATCTATGGCTTCCTAATCCAATTCTAGGTCACGATCCTACAATGACACGGGCTCGATACCATCCTGTGACACCCCGGTTCGAAGACCGTGGCCTCTATGTGACATGCCAATCCCGGATCGGTTCATTGGCCCACAATAGAGTAAGATAGATAACATAGCAAAATATCCGTGTATCATAGATAACGAAGATCCAGTACCATTATTACAATAAAAGCTTAGCACAAAGCTAGCTCAAATTATTCAGGTAGCAACATAAGAGATAAATCCTCCATTCTTCAAATTGCCCACAAGTGAACAAGTGCCGAGTGGAGTACCGTGGCCTATAACGATCAATCGAATCGGAATAACCTGCGAGATGAAACGCAATAGCCTCAAGGGTCAATACATGGAATGTATGGCAAGTAGAGCTAGTAAATGGAGACAATAGTACTAACATCTACATGCATATTTGGCAAGTGGAGCTGTGTCTGGCTTGCATTTGCAAATAACTTTGTCCTACTTTCATAAACAGTTTTTGATTTTCTTTGAAAAGATCCCAATTAAGTTAACCCAACAACATTAAAACAATTATGAAATTAGAATGAGCGAGAAACATGTCATGGAATCAATATCTAGCAACTCAGTTGTCCATAACCGGGGACACGGCTAATCGATTAGATTATACACTCTGCAGAGGTTAGTACACTTTATCCATGTGACTTGGCCAGCCCAGCTCGTACCATCACTCTCATTTTGGGTGATGATAGGGAGAAGACCAAGAAGAGACTGTTCGGGAAGTAGCTCCTCAATCCCGACGCGCACCGGTCCAACCTACCAAAATTCTACATCTCTGGATACGTGGGTTCGAGTTACCACAACCTACTAAGTCCAACCAACCGCCCATTTCATTATTGGCACATGGTTATACACGTAAGCTACAAAATAAAGAAGCCAATCATTCGCTCTTGATATCTGGGTGCCTTTCCGCAATGAAACCACCAAAACTTATCAATACCATCACACCCAGGAGATTCATTGATTAAGTTGTTTTAGTTTTCACAAACCAATACTTTGAGAAAACAAGTATCAATGATGTAACCCAGCCCTCGTTCAACATAGCATGGCTAATCACATCTACAACGGTGGTTTATCTACAAGGAAAGCCCTACCACATAATAGGACATAGCATAGCGATAGTATCATCCTACTCATGCAACTACAAAATACACGACAATGCATTGAAAATAGTAGGACGATATCATGAATAAAGTAGCATCTACTTGCCTTGATTGAAGCGGTCGGAGGAACAATCCAAACACGAGCAAGGGTTGCACTCCACACAATCTACACGACACAATTGCATTCATAAACAAACAATTCACAAACATATGCAACAAAGATGATGCCTGAATGCAAGAACGGCAAGTGAATTGGTGCTACAGCTGCACCACATAATACTAATACATATTACTACCGAATACATGCATGGAAAATAGATTTGGCGCTAGGAAAACTATTAACCAAAAGTAGAGATCTCTACTAGAGCTAGAACTTAAATAATTCACTACCGGTAGTATACTGTTTGTAAAATCCTGGAAAAATTCTACCTCATAGGCATCGCTGATAAGAAACAGTACCAATTGGAATTACTCAAAAAGGAGTTATAAAACATTCCGAGTAATTAAAACACTGCAGAAAGCCATTAGACAAATACTGCAGAAGTTTTTACTGTAAGCCTATCTTTTTAATTCACTATGAGATTTCCCTCGTTCATACGAGTTCAGGGACATATCATACGCGATTTTTGGAGCTACGAAACTTTTACTACGAATTTATTACTCCGAAAAGGTCACTAACTAGTTTGATTAAACTGTACTAAACCTGAGAGTAAAAGTCTGAACCAAAGGTACAGCGAGATTCTACACGGCTCACTGAACTCGTCCATATTTTATTTGCAATTTTTGGCCAAGCGGTTTAATTTCTACGCAATTTACAAGATCCTACCGAAATCTGCCAACTAATAGGATTAACGAAATTGACCCAGTCAACGTGGTTCTGCTTGAGTGGTCAACTGTCTGATGACTGGCGCTGACTGGGCGCTCGACTAGTCAACGTCTGGAGTGCTGACCAGTCAACGAACGATCTAAGCCGCTGATCTGAGATCTGACGGTGGCTGCTGTCTTACCGGAAACGGACGTTGAAACGAACTCCGGCGAGCTCCGGACGGCGGCGACGGTCGGTTCCGGCGGCATGGAAACTCCTGCAAGTACGTACACAGTCAACTACGGCTCCCGGAATAATAAACGCGTGCACGTACGCGGCGATCTGCACGGCGCAGTTGGCGGCGGCGGATGGAGACGCGGAGCACGGGAACGAAAAGAGGGCGGCGAGACGAACCCGGCAACAGACGCGCGATGGCAGCGGCGGCCGGTGGAGAAGCGGCGGCGGGCGCGGAGTGCGTCGCCGCAGGAGCAAGGAGGCGGCGGGGTCGGGTGTGGGGCTGGGAAAACGGGCATGCAAAACGAGGCAGCGTGGGGCCCTTTAAATAGTATCCTGCGCGGAAAAAAAAAACTAAAAAGAAACGGTCCAGATTTGACTTCGATTCGGAAATCGGTCCGGATTTTCGGACCGATTTCCGGCGGTTTACTAAAACGTCCGAGTCTTTTGCATACGAACTCCGATTGGAGCGATTTTCGCGCCTACGGGTTCGTATCGTCGAGGGGAACAACCTTCAGTCGAAGTTTGAGCGAAAGCTTGAACCTATAGGGGTGGTTGTTGCAAGTCCCTCTGAAACTCCCCGCAGGAACCTCGAAGCGAAGCAAAAACGGGGTTTTGCAAATAGTGTTTCGTCGATCCTCTCTACTCGACGGTAATGCATGGAAAAGCATGATGCAATGATATGAATGATATGCAAGACCAATTCTAAAATTTGGGATGTGACAATTCTTGTGGTTTAGAAATAAAACACACATGCAATGAACTCTAGTGGGTCCATGTGGTCTATGAAAAGAACACACATGTAATGGCATCGAGTGAATCCATATGGTTTATGAAAAGAACACACATCCAATGGCATATAGTGCATCCATGTGGTTTATGAAAAGAACACACATCCAATGGCATCTAGTGGATCCATGTGGTTTAGGAATAGAACACACATGCAATGGCATCTAGTAGATCCATGTGGTTTATGAAAAGAACACACATGCCATGAACTCTAGTGGATCCATGTGGTTTATGAAAAAAACACACATGCAATGGCATCTAATGGATCCATGTGGTTTATGAAAAGAACACACATCCAATGGTATCTAGTGGATCCATGTGGTTTAGGATTAGAACACACATGCAATGAATAATAGTGGATCCATGTGGTATACAAAAAGAACACACATTCAATGGCATGTAGTGGATGCTTGTGGTTTAGGAATAGAACACATATGCAATGACATCTAGTGGATCCATGTGGTTTATGAAAAAAGAACACATGCAACATCATCTAGTGGATCCATGTGGTTTAGGTAGAACACACATACAATGAACTCTAGTGGATCCATGTGGTTTAGGAATAGAACACACATGCAATGAACTCTAGTGGATCCATGTGGTTTATGGAAAGAACACACATGAAATGGCATCTAGTGGATCCATGTGGTTTACGAATAGAACACACATGCAATGAACTCTTGTGGATCCATGTGGTTTAGGAATAGAACACACATGCAATGAACTCTAGTGGATCCATGTGTTTTATGAAAATAACACACATGCAATGAACTCTAGTGGATCCATGTGGTTAATTAAAAGAACACACATGCAATGGCATCTAGTGGATCCATGTGGTTTATGAAAAGAACACACATGCCATGAACTCTAGTGGATCCATGTGGTTTATGAAAAGAACACACATGTAGTGAACTCTAGTGGATCCATGTGGTTTATGAAAAGAACACACGTGCAATGAAATCTAGTGTATCCATCTGGTTTATGAAAAGAACACACATGCAGTGAACTCTAGTGGATCCATGTGGTTTATGAAAAGAACACACATGCAATGACATCTAGTGGATCCATGTGGTTTAATAAAAGAACAAACATGCAATGGCATCTAGTGGATTCTTGTGGTTTAGGCATAGAACACACATGCAATGAACTCTAGTGGATCCATGTGGTTTATGAAATGAACACACTTGCAATGGTATCTAGTGGATCCATGTGGTTTATGAAATGAATACACATGCAATGGCATATAATGGATCCATGTGGTTTATGAGAAGAACACACATGCAATGACATCTAGTGCATCCATGTGGTTTATTAAAAGAACACAAAATAAATGTCATCTAGTGGATCCATGTGGTTTAGGAATAGAACACACATGCAATGGCATCTAGTGGATCCATGTTATTTATGAAAAGAACACACATGCAATGAACTCTAGTGGATCCATGTGGTTTATGAAAAAAACACACATGCAATGGCATCTAATGGATCCATGTGGTTTATGAAAAGAACACACATCCAATGGTATCTAGTGGATCCATGTGGTTTAGGATTAGAACACACATGCAATGAATAATAGTGGATCCATGTGGTATACAAAAAGAACACACATTCAATGGCATGTAGTGGATGCTTGTGGTTTAGGAATAGAACACATATGCAATGACATCTAGTGGATCCATGTGGTTTATGAAAAAAGAACACATGCAACGTCATCTAGTGGATCCATGTGGTTTAGGTAGAACACACATACAATGAACTCTAGTGGATCCATGTGGTTTAGGAATAGAACACACATGCAATGAACTCTAGTGGATCCATGTGGTTTATGGAAAGAACACACATGAAATGGCATCTAGTGGATCCATGTGGTTTAGGAATAGAACACACATACAATGAACTCTTGTGGATCCATGTGGTTTAGGAATAGAACACACATGCAATGAACTCTAGTGGATCCATGTGTTTTATGAAAATAACACACATGCAATGAACTCTAGTGGATCCATGTGGTTAATTAAAAGAACACACATGCAATGGCATCTAGTGGATCCATGTGGTTTATGAAAAGAACACACATGCCATGAACTCTAGTGGATCCATGTGGTTTATGAAAAGAACGCACATGTAGTGAACTCTAGTGGATCCATGTGGTTTATGAAAAGAACACACGTGCAATGAAATCTAGTGTATCCATCTGGTTTATGAAAAGAACACACATGCAGTGAACTCTAGTGGATCCATGTGGTTTATGAAAAGAACACACATGCAATGACATCTAGTGGATCCATGTGGTTTAATAAAAGAACAAACATGCAATGGCATCTAGTGGATTCTTGTGGTTTAGGCATAGAACACACATGCAATGAACTCTAGTGGATCCATGTGGTTTATGAAATGAACACACTTGCAATGGTATCTAGTGGATCCATGTGGTTTATGAAATGAATACACATGCAATGGCATATAATGGATCCATGTGGTTTATGAGAAGAACACACATGCAATGACATCTAGTGCATCCATGTGGTTTATTAAAAGAACACAAAATAAATGTCATCTAGTGGATCCATGTGGTTTAGGAATAGAACACACATGCAATGGCATCTAGTGGATCCATGTTATTTATGAAAAGAACACACATGCAATGAACTCTAGTGGATCCATGTGGTTTATGAAACTAACACACATACAATGAACTCTAGTGGATCCATGTGGTTTAGGGAAAGATCACACATGAAATGGCATCTAGTGGATCCATGTGGTTTATGAAAAGAACACACATGCCATGAACTCTAGTGGATCCATGTGGTTTATGAAAAGAACACACATGCAATGGGATCTAATGGATCTATCGGGTTTATGAAAAGAACACACATCCAATGGCATCTAGTGGATCCATGTGGTTCAGGAATAGAACACGAATGCAATGAACTCTAGTGGATCCATGTGGTTTATGAAAAGAACACACATGCAATGAACTCTAGTGGATCCATGTGGTTTATGAAAAGAACACACATGCAATGGTATATAGTGGATACATGTGGTTTAGGAATAGAACACACATCCAATGAACTCTAGTGGATCCATGTGGGTTATGAAAAGAACACACATGCAATGGCATCTAGTGGATCCATGTGGTTTATGAATAGAACACACAAGCAATGAACTCTAGTGTATCCATTTGGTTTATGAAAACAACACACATGCAGTGATTTCTAGTGGATTCATGTGGTTTATGAAAAGAAGACACATGCAATGGCATCTAGTGGATCCATGTGGTTTAAGAAAAGAACACACATGGAATCGCATCTAGTGGATTCTTGTGGTTTAGAAATAAAACACACATGCAATGAACTCTAGTGGGTCCATGTGGTTTATGAAAAGAACACACATGTAATGGCATCTAGTGGATCCATGTGGTTTATGAAAAGAACACGCATGCAATGGTATCTAGTGGATCCATGTGGTTTATGAAAAGAACACACATTCAATGACATCTAGTGCATCCATGTGGTTTATGAAAAGAACACACATGCAATGGCATCTAGTGGATCCATGTGGTGTAGGAAGAATAGAACACACATGCAATGGCATCTAGTGGATCCGTGTGGTTTATGAAAAGAACACACATGCCATGAACTCTAGTGGATCCATGTGGTTTATGAAAAGAACACACATGCAATGGCATCTAATGGATCCATGTGGTTTATGAAAAGAACACACATCCAATGGTATCTAGTGGATCCATGTGGTTTAGGATTAGAACACACATGCAATGAATAATAGTGGATCCATGTGGTATATAAAAAGAACACACATTTAATGGCATGTAGTGGATGCTTGTGGTTTAGGAATAGAACACATATGCAATGACATCTAGTGGATCCATGTGGTTTATGAAAAAAAGCACATGCAATGTCATCTAGTGGATCCATGTGGTTTAGGTAGAACACACATCCAATGAACTCTAGTGGATCCATGTGGTTTAGGAATAGAACACACATGCAATGAACTCTAGTGGATCCATGTGGTTTATGAAATGAACAGACATGCAATGAACTCTAATGGATCCATGTGGTTTATGAAAAGAACACACATGCAATGGCATCTAGTGTATCCATGTGGTTTAGGAATAGAACACAGATCCAATGAACTCTAGTGGATCCATGTGGTTTATGAAAAGAACACACATGCAATGGCATCTAGTGGATCCATGTGGTTTATGAATAGAACACATATGCAATGAACTCTAGTATATCCATGTGGTTTATGAAAAGAACACACATGCAGTGAACTCTAGTGGATCCATGAGGTTGATGAAAAGAACACACATGCAATGAAGACTAGTGGATCAATGTGGTTTAAGAAAATAACACACATGCAATGGCATCTAGTAGATTCTTGTGGTTTAGGCATAGAACACACATGCAAGGGTATCTATTGGATCCATGTGGTTTATGAAAAGATAAAACATGCCATGAACTCTAGTGGATCCATGTGGTTTATGAAACTAACACACATGCAATGAACTCTAGTGGATCCATGTGGTTTATGAAAAGAACACACATGCAATGGCATCTAGTGGATCCATGTGGTTTAGGAATAGAACACACATACAATGAACTCTAGTGGATCCATGTGGTTTATGAAAAGAATACACATGCAATGGCATCTAGTGGATCCATGTGGTTTATGAAAAGAACACACATGCCATGAACTCTAGTGGATCCATGTGGTTTATGAAAACAACACACATGCAATGGGATCTAATGGATCCATGTGGTTTATGAATAGAACACACATGCAATGAACTCTAGTATATCCATGTGGTTTATGAAAAGAACACACATGCAGTGAACTCTAGTGGATCCATGTGGTTGATGAAAAGAACACACATGCAATGACAACTAGTGGATCCATCTGGTTTAAGAAAAGAACACACATGCAATGGCATCTAGTAGATTCTTGTGGTTTATGAAAAGAACACACATGCAATGAACTCTAGTGGATATGCAATGCCATCTAGTGGATCCATGTGGTTTATGAAAATAACACACATGCAATGGCATATAGTGGATCCATGTGGTTTATGAAAAGAACACACATGCAATGACATCTAGTGCTTCCATCTGGTTTATGAAAATAACACACATCCAATGATATCTAGTGGATCCATGTGGTTTATGAAAAGAACACACATGCAATGGCATCTAGTGGATCCATGTGGTTTATGAATAGTACACACATGCAATGAAGTCTAGTGTATCCATGTGGTTTATGAAAAGAACACATATGCAGTGCCATCTAGTGGATCCATGTGGTTTATGAAAATAACACACATGCAATGGCATATAGTGGATCCATGTGGTTTATGAAAAGAACACATATGAAATGCCATCTAGTGGATCCATGTGGTTTATGAAAATAACACACATGCAATGGCATATAGTGGATCCATGTGGTATATGAAAAGAACACACATGCAATGACATCTAGTGCATTCATGTGGTTTATGAAAATAACACACATCCAATGACATCTAGTGGATCCATGTGGTTTATGAATAGTACACACAAGCAATGAACTCTACTGGATCCATGTGGTTTATGAAAAGAACACACATGCAATGGTATCTAGTGGATCCATGTGGATTAGGAATAGAACACACATCCAATGAACTCTAGTGGATCCATGTGTTTTAGGAATAGAACACACATGCAATGGACTCTAGGGGATCCATGTGTTTTATGAAAAGAACACACATGCAATGAAACTCTAGTGGATCCATGTGGTTTATGAAAAGAACACACATGCAATGGCATCTAATGGATCCATGTGGTTTATGAATAGTACACACATCCAATGAACTCTAGTGTATTCATGTTGTTTATGAAAAGAACACACATGAACGGAACTCTAGTGGATCCATGTGGTTCATGAAAAGAACACAGATGCAATGGCATCTAGTGGATCCATGTGGTTTAAGAAAAGAACACACATGCAATGGCATCTAGTGGATTCTTGTGTTTTAGCCATAGAACACACATGCAACGAACTCTAGTGGCTCCATGTGGTTTATGAAATGAGCACACATGCAATGGCATCTAGTGGATCCATGTGGTTTATGAAAATAACACATATGCAATGGCATCTAGTGGATGCATGGGGTTTATGAAAAGAACACACATCCAATGAACTCTAGTGGATCCACGTGGTTTATGAAAAGAACACACATGCAATGGCATCTAGTGGATCCATGTGGTTTATGAATAGTACACACAAGCAATGAACTCTACTGGATCCATGTGGTTTATGAAAAGAACACACATGCAATGGTATCTAGTGGATCCATGTGGATTAGGAATAGAACACACATCCAATGAACTCTAGTGGATCCATGTGTTTTAGGAATAGAACACACATGCAATGGACTCTAGGGGATCCATGTGTTTTATGAAAAGAACACACATGCAATGAAACTCTAGTGGATCCATGTGGTTTATGAAAAATAACATACATGCAATGACATCTAGTGGATCCATGTGGTTTAGGAATAGAACAGACATCCAATGAACTCTAGTGGATCCATGTGGTTTATGAAAAGAACACACATGCAATGGCATCTAGTAAATCCATGTGGTTTATGAATAGAAGAAAGATGCAATGAACTCTAGTGTATCCATGTGGTTTATGAAAACAACACCATGCAGTGAACTCTAGTGGATCCATGTGGTTTATGAAACAAACACACATGCAATGAACTCTATTGGATCCATGTGGTTTATGAAAAGAACACACATGCAATGGCATCTAGTGCATCCATGTGGTTTAGGAATAGAACACACATCCAATGAACTCAAGTGGATCCATGTGGTTTATGAAAAGAACAAACATGCAATGAACTCTAGTGGATCCATGTTGTTGATGTTGATGAAAAGAACACATGCAATGACAACTAGTGGATCCATCTGGTTTAAGAAAAGAACACACATGCAATGGCATCTAGTAGATTCTTGTGGTTTATGAAAAGAACACACATGCAATGAACTCTAGTGGATCCATGTGGTTTATGAAAAGAACACATATGCAATGCCATCTAGTGGATCCATGTGGTTTATGAATATAACACACATGCAATGAACTCTAGTGTATCCATGTGGTTTATGAAAAGAACACACATGAAAGGTACTCTAGTGGATCCATGTTGTTTATGAATAGTACACAGATGCAATGGCATCTAGTGGATCCATGTGGTTTAAGAAAAGTACACACATGCAATGGCATCTAGTGGATCCATGTGGTTTATGAAAAGAACACACATGCAATGAACTCTAGTGGATCCATGTGGTTTATTAAAAGAACACACATGCAATGGCATCTAGTGGATCCATGTGGTTTATGAAAATAACGCACATGCAATGGCATCTAGTGGATCCATGTGGTTTATGAAAAGAACACACATCCAATGACATCTAGTGCATCCATGTGGTTTATGAAAAGAACACACATCCAATGGCCTCTAGTGGATCCATGTGGTTTAGGAATAGAACACACATGGAATGGCATCTAGTGGATCCATGTGGTTTATGAAAAGAACATACATGCCATGAACTCTAGTGGATCCATGTGGTTTAAGAAAACAACACACATGCAATGGCATATAGCGGATCCATGTGGTTTATGAAAAGATCACACATGCAATGAACTCTAGTGGATCCATGTGGTTTATGAAAAGAACACACGTGCAATGGCATCTAGTGGATCCATGTGGTTTAGGAATAGAACACACATCCAATGAACTCTAGTGGATCCATGTGGTTTATGAAAAGAACACACATGCAAAGGCATCTAGTGGATCCATGTGGTTTATGAATAGAACACACATGCAATGAACTCTAGTATATCCATGTGGTTTATGAAAAGAACACATATGCAGTGAACTCTAGTGGATCCATGTGGTTGATGAAAATAACACACGTGCAATGACAACAAGTGGATCCATATGGTTTAAGAACAGAACACAAGTGCAATGGCATCTAGTAGATTCTTGTGGTTTAGGCATAGAACACACATGCAATGAACTCTAGTGGATCCATGTGGTTTATGAAAAGAACACATATGTAATGGAATCTAGTGGATCCATGTGGTTTATGAAAATAACACACATGCAATGGCATATAGTGGATCCATGTGGTTTATGAAAAGAACACACATGCAATAACATCTAGTGCATCCATGTGGTTTATGAAAATAACACACATCCAATGACATCTAGTGGATCCATGTGGTTTAGGAATAGAACACACATGCAATGGCATCTAGTGGATCCATGTAGTTTATGAAAAGAACACATATGCCATGAACTCTAGTGGATCCATGTGGTTTATGAAAAGAACACACATGCAATGAACTCTAGTGGATCCATGTGGTTTATGAAAAGAACACACATGCAATGGAATCTAGTGGATCCATGTGGTTTAGGAATAGAACACACATCCAATGAACTCTTGTGGATCCATGTGGTTTAGGAATAGAACACACATGCAATGAATTCTAGTGGATCCATGTGGTTTATGAAAAGAACACGCATTCAATAAACTCTAATGGATCCATGTGGTTTATGAAAAGAACACACATGCAATGGCATCTAGTGGATCCATGTGGTTTAGGAATAGAACACACATCCAATGAACACTAGTGGATCCATGTGGTTTATGAAAAGAACACACATGCAATGGCATCTAGTGGATCCATGTGGTTTATGAATAGTACACACATGCATTGAACTCTAGTGTATCCATGTGGTTTATGAAAAGAACACACATGAAGGGAACTCTACTGGATCCATGTGGTTTATGAAAAGAACCCACATGCAATGGCATCTAGTGGATCCATGTGGTTTAAGAAAAGAACACACATGCAATGGCATCTAGTGAATTCTTGTGTTTTAGGCATAGAACACACATGCAACGAACTCTAGTGGGTCCATGTGGTTTATGAAATGAGAACACATGCAATGGCATCTAGGGGATCCATGTGGTTTATGAAAATAACACACATGCAATGGCATCTAGTGTATCCATGTGGTTTACAAAAAGAACACACATCAAATGGCATCTAGTGGATCCATGTGGTTTATGAAAAGAACACACATGCCATGAACTCTAGTGGATCCATGTGGTTTATGAAAATAACACACATGCAATGGCATATAGCGGATCCATGTGGTTTATGAAAAGAACACACATGCAATGATATCTAGTGGATCCATGTGGTTTACGAAAATAACAAACATGCAATGGCATCTAGTGGATCCATGTGGTTTAGGAATAGAACACACATGGAATGGCATCTAGTGGATCCATGTGGTTTATGAAAAGAACACACATGCCATGAACTCTAGTGGATCCATGTGGTTTATGAAAACAACACACATGCAATGGCATATAGCGGATCCATGTGGTTTATGAAAAGAACACACATGCAATGATATTTACTGCATCCATGTGGTTTATGAAAAGAACACAGATCCAATGGCATCTGGTGGATCCATGTGGTTTAGGAATAGAACACACATGGAATGGCATCTAGTGGATCCATGTGGTTTATGAAAAGAACACACATGCAATTGCATCTAGTGGATGCTTGTGGTTTAGGAATAGAACACACGTGCAATTACATCTAGTGGATCCATGTGGTTTATGAAAAAACAGACATGCAATGTCATCTAGTGGATCCATGTGGTTTAGGTAGAACACACATCCAATGAACTCTAGTGGATCCATGTGGTTTAGGAATAGAACACACATGCAATGAACTCTAGTGGATCCATGTCGTTTATGAAAAGAACACACATGCAATGAACTCTAGTGGATCCATGTGGTTTATGAAAAGAACACACATGCAATGGTATCTAGTGGATCCATGTGGATTAGGAATAGAACACACATCCAATGAACTCTAGTGGATCCATGTGGTTTAGGAATAGAACACACATGCAATGAACTCTAGTGGATCCATGTGGTTTATGAAAACAACACAAATGCAATGAAACTCTAGTGGATCCATGTGGTTTAGGAATAGAACACACATCCAATGAACTCTAGTGGATCCATGTGGTTTATGAAAAGAACACACATGCAATGGCATCTAGTGGATCCATGTGGTTTATGAATAGAAGAAAGATGCAATGAACTCTAGTGTATCCATGTGGTTTATGAAAACAACACCATGCAGTGAACTCTAGTGGATCCATGTGGTTTATGAAAAGAACACACGTGCAATGACATCTAGTGGATCCATGTGGTTTAATAAAAGAACACACATGCAATGGCATCTAGTGGATTCTTGTGGTTTAGGCATAGAACACACATGCAATGAACTCTAGTGGATCCATGTGGTTTATGAAAAGAACACACGTGCAATGGTATCTAGTGGATCCATGTGGTTTATGAAATGAACACACATGCAATGGCATATAGTGGATCCATGTGGTTTATGAAAAGAACACACATGCAATGACATCTAGTGCATCCATGTGGTTTATGAAAAGAACACACATCCAATGGCATCTAGTGGATCCATGTGGTTTATGAAAAGAACACACATGTAATGACATCTAGTGCATCCATGTGGTTTATGAAAAGAACACACATCCAATGGAATCTAGTGGATCCATGTGGTTTAGGAATAGAACACAAATGCAAGGGCATCTAGTGGATCCATGTGGTTTATGAAACTAACACACATGTAATGAACTCTAGTGGATCCATGTGGTTTATGGAAAGAAGACACATGAAATGGCATCTAGTGGATCCGTGTGGTTTATGAATTGAACACACATCCAATGAACTCTAGTGGATCCATGTGGTTTAGTAATAGAACACACATGCAATGAACTCTAGTGGATCCATGTGGTTTATGAAAAGAACACACATGCAATGAACTCTAGTGGATCCATGTGGTTTATGAAAAGAACACACATGCAATGGCATCTAGTGCATCCATGTGGTTTAGGAATAGAACACACATCCAATGAACTCTAGTGGATCCATGTGGTTTATGAAAAGAACACACATGCAATGGCATCTAGTGGATCCATGTGGTTTATGAATAGAACACACATGCAATGAACTCTAGTGTATCAATGTGGTTTATGAAAATAACAGACATGCAGTGAACTCTTGTGGATCCATGTGGTTTATGAAAAGAACACACATGCAATGGCATCTAGTGGATCCATGTGGTTTATGAAAAGAACTCACATGCAATGACATCTAGTGCAACCATGTGGTTTATGAAAAGAACACACATCCAATGGCATCTAGTGAATCCATGTGGTTTATGAAAAGAACACACATGCAATGACATCTAGTGCATCCATGTGGTGTATGAAAAGAACACACATCCAATGGAATATTGTGGATCCATGTGGTTTAGGAATAGAAGACACATGCAAGGGCATCTATTGGATCCATGTGGTTTATGAAAAGATAAAACATGCCATGAACTCTAGTGGATCCATGTGGTTCATGAAACTAACACACATGCAATGAACTCTAGTGGATCCATGTGGTTTGTGAAAAGAACACACATGCAATGGCATCTAGTGGATCCGTGTGGTTTATGCATAGCACATACATGCAATGAACTCTAGTATATCCATGTGGTTTATGAAAAGAGCACACATGTAGTGAACTCTAGTGGATCCATGTGTTTGATGAAAAGAACACACATGCAATGTCAACTAGTGGATCTATCTGGTTTAACAAAAGAAGACACATGCAATTAACTCTAGTGGATCCATGTGGTTTATGAAAAGAACACATATGCAATGGCATCTAGTTGATCCATGTGGTTTATGAAACTAACACACATGCAATGGCATATAGTGGATCCATGTGGTTTATGAAAAGAACACACATGCAATGACATCTCGTGCATCCATGGTTTATGAAAATAGCACACATCCAATGACATCTAGTGGATCCATGTGGTTTGAATAGAACACACATGCAATGGCATCTAGTGGATCCATGTGGTTTATGAAAAGACAAAATATGCCATGAACTCTAGTGGATCCATGTGGATTATGAAAAGAACACACATGCAATGAACTCTAGTGGATCCATGTGGTTTATGAAAAGAACACACATGCAATGAACTCTAGTGGATCCATGTGGTTTATGAAAGAACACACATGCAATGGCATCTAGTGAATCCATGTGGTTTAGGAATAGAACGCACATGCAATGAACTCTAGTGGATCCATGTGGTTTATGAAAAGAACACACATGCAATTAACTCTAGTGGATCCATGTGGTTTATGAAAAGAACACACATGCAATGGCATCTAGTGGATCCATGTGGTTTAGGAATAGAACACACATACAATGAACTCTAGTGGATCCATGTGGTTTATTAAAAGAACACACATGCAATGACATCTAGTGGATCCATGTGGTTTAGGAATATAACACACATGCAATGGCATCTAGTGGATCCATGTGGTTTATGAAAAGAACAAACATGCGATGAACTCTAGTGGATCCATGTGTTTTATGAAAATAACACACATGAATTGGGATCTAATGGATCCATGTGGTTTATGAAAAGAACACACATCCAATGGCATCTAGTGGATCCATGTGGTTTAGGATTAGAACACACATGCAATGGCATCTAGTGGATCCTTGTGGTTTATGAAAAAAAACACATGAATGTCATCTAGTGGATCCATGTGGTTTAGGTAGAACACACATCCAATGAACTCTAGTGGATCCATGTGGTTTAGGAATAGAACACACATGCAATGAACTCTAGTGGATCCATGTGGTTTATGAAAAGAACACACATGTAATGAACTCTAGTGGATCCATGTGGTTTATGAAAAGAACACACATGCAATGGCATCTAGTGGATCCATCTGGTTTATGAATAGAACACATATGCAATGAACTCTAGTATATCGATGTGGTTTATGAAAAGAACACACATGCAGTGAACTCTAGTGGATCCATGAGGTTGATGAAAAGAACACACATGCAATGACAACTAGTGGATCCATGTGGTTTAAGAAAAGAATACACATGCAATGGCATCTATTAGATTCTTGTGGTTTAGGAATAGAACACACATGCAAGTAACTCTAGTGGATCCATGTGGTTTATGAAAAGAACACATATGCAATGTCATCTAGTGGATCCATGTGGTTTAGGTAGAACACACATCCAATGAACTCTAGTGGATCCATGTGGTTTAGGAATAGAACACACATGCAATGAACTCTAGTGGATCCATGTGGTTTATGAAAAGAACACACATGCAATGAACTCTAGTGGATCCATGTGGTTTATGAAAAGAACACACATGCAATGACATCTAGTGGATCCATGGGGTTTATGAAAATAACACACATCAATGACATCTAGTGCATCCATGTGGTTTGAATAGAACACATGCAATGGCATCTAGTGGATCCATGTGGTTTATGAAAAGAACACATATGCCATGAACTCTAGTGGATCCATGTGGTTTATGAAAAGAACACACATGCAATGAACTCTAGTGGATCGATGTGGTTTATGAAAAGAACACACATGCAATGGCATCTAGTGGATCCATGTGGTTTAGTAATAGAACACACATGCAATGAACTCTAGTTGATCCATGTTGTTTAGGAATAGAACACACATGCAATGAACTCTAGTGGATCCATGTGGTTTATGAAAAGAACACACATGCAATTAACTCTAGTGGATCCATGTAGTTTATGAAAAGAACACACATGCAATCAACTCTAGTGGATCCATGTGGTTTATGAAAATAACACACATGCAATGGCATCTAGTGGATCCATATGGTTTATGAAAAGAACACACATGCCATGAACTCTAGTGGATCCACGTGGTTTATGAAAAGAACACACATGCAATGGGATCTAATGGATCCATGTGGTTTATGAAAAGAACACACATCCAATGGCATCTAGTGGATCCATGTGGTTTAGGATTAGAACACACATACAATGGATAATAGTGGATCCATGTGGTTTATAAAAAGAACACACATGCAATGGCATCTAGTGGATGCTTGTGGTTTATGAATAGAACACACATGCAATGACATCTAGTGGATCCATGTGGTTTATGAAAAAACACACATGCAATGTCATCTAGTGGATCCATGTGGTTTAGGTAGAACACACATCCAATGAACTCTAATGGATCCATGTGGTTTAGGAATATAACACAGGCAATCAACTCTAGTGGATCCATGTGGTTTATGAAAAGAACACACATGCAATGCACTCTAGTGGATCCATGTGGTTTATGAAAAGAACACACATGCAATGGCATCTAGTGGATCCATGTGGTTTAGGAATAGAACACAGATCCAATGAACTCTAGTGGATCCATGTGGTTTATGAAAAGAACACACGTGCAATGGCATCTAGTGGATCAATGCGGTTTATGAATAGAACACACATGCAATGAACTCTAGTATATCCATGTGGTTTATGAAAAGAACACACATGCAGTGAACTCTAGTGGATCCATGTGGTTGATGAAAAGAACACACATACAATGACAACTAGTGGATCTATCTGGTTTAAGAAAGAAGACACATGCAATGGCATCTAGTAGACTCTTGTGGTTTAGGCATAGAACACACATGCAATTAACTCTAGTGGATCCATGTGGTTTATGAAAAGAACACATATGCAATGGCATCTAGTGGATCCATGTGGTTTATGAAAATAACACACATGCAATTGCATATAGTGGATCCATGTGGTTTATGAAAAGAACACACATGCAATGACATCTAGTGCATCCATGCGGTTTATGAAAATAACACACATCCAATGACATCTAGTGGATCCATGTGGTATACGAATAGAACACACATGCAATGGCATCTACTGGATCCATGTGGTTTTGAAAAGAACACATATGCCATGAACTCTAGTGGATCCATGTGGTTTATGAAAAGAACACACATGCAATGAACTCTAGTGGATCCATGTGGTTTATGAAAAGAACACACATGCAATGGCATCTAGTGGATCCATGTGGTTTAGGAATAGAACACACATGCAATGAACTCTAGTGGATCCATGTGGTTTAGGAATGAACACACATGCAATGAACTCTAGTGGATCCATGTGGTTTATGAAAATAACACACATGCAATTAACTCTAGTGGATCCTTGTGGTTTATGAAAATAACACACATGCAATGGCATCTAGTGGATCCATGTGTTTTAGGAATAGAACACACATACAATGAACTCTAGTGGATCAATGTGGTTTATGAAAAGAACACACAGGCAAAGGCATCTAGTGGATCCATGTGGTTTAGGAATATAACACACATGCAATGGCATCTAGTGGATCTATGTGGTTTATGAAAAGAACACACATGCCATGAACTCTAGTGGATCCATGTGGTTTATGAAAAGAACACACATGCATTGGGATCTAATGGATCCACGTGGTTTATGAAAAGAACACATATCCAATGGCATCTAGTGGATCCATGTGGTTTAAGATTAGAACACACATGCAATGGATAATAGTGGATCCATGTGTCTGATAAAAAGAACACAGTTGCAATGGCATCTAGTGGATGCTTGTGGTTTAGGAATAGAACACACATGCAATGACATCTAGTGGATCCATGTGGTTTATGAAAAAAACACATGCAATGTCATCTAGTCGATCCATGTGGTTTAGGTAGAACACACATCCAATGAACTCTAGTCGATCCATGTGGTTTAGGAATAGAACACACATGGAATGAACTCTAGTGGATCCATGTGGTTTATGAAAAGAACACACATGCAATGATCTCTAGTGGATCCATGTGGTTTATGAAAAGAACACACATGCAATGGCATATAGTGGATCCATGTGGTTTATGAATAGAACACATATGCAATGAACTCTAGTATATCCATGTGGTTTATGAAAAGAACACACATGCAGTGAACACTAGTGGATCCATGAGGTTGATGAAAAGAACACACATGCAATGACAACTAGTGGATCCATGTGGTTTAAGAAAAGAACACACATGCAATGGCATCTAGTAGATTCTTGTGGTTTAGGAATAGAACACACATGCAATGACATCTAGTGGATCCATGTGGTTTATGAAAAAGAACACATATGCAATGGCATCTAGTGGATCCAATTGGTTTATGAAAATAACACACATGCAAGGGCATATAGTGGATCCATGTGGTTTATGAAAAGAACACACATGCAATGACATCTAGTGCATCCATGCGGTTTATGAAAATAACACACATCCAATGACATCTAGTGGATCCATGTGGTTTACGAATAGAACACACATGCAATGGCATCTAGTGGATCCATGTGGTTTATGAAAAGAACACATATGCCATGAACTCTAGTGGATCCATGTGGTTTATGAAAAGAACACACATGCAATGAACTCTAGTGGATCGATGTGGTTTATGAAAAGAACACACATGCAATGGCATCTAGTGGATCCATGTGGTTTAGGAATAGAACACACATGCAATGAACTCTAGTTGATCCATGTGGTTTAGGAATAGAACACACATGCAATGAACTCTAGTGGATCCATGTGGTTTATGAAAAGAACACACATGCAATTAACTCTAGTGGATCCATGTAGTTTATGAAAAGAACACACATGCAATGAACTCTAGTGGATCCATGTGGTTTATGAAAATAACACACATGCAATGGCATCTAGTGGATCCATATGGTTTATGAAAAGAACACACATGCCATGAACTCTAGTGGATCCATGTGGTTTATGAAAAGAACACACATGCAATGGGATCTAATGGATCCATGTGGTTTATGAAAAGAACACACATCCAATGGCATCTAGTGGATCCATGTGGTTTAGGATTAGAACACACATACAATGGATAATAGTGGTTCCATGTGGTTTATAAAAAGAACACACATGCAATGGCATCTAGTGGATGCTTGTGGTTTATGAATAGAACACACATGCAATGACATCTAGTGGATCCATGTGGTTTATGAAAAAACACACATGCAATGTCATCTAGTGGATCCATGTGGTTTAGGTAGAACACACATCCAATGAACTCTAATGGATCCATGTGGTTTAGGAATAGAACACAGCAATCAACTCTAGTGGTTCCATGTTGTTTATGAAAAGAACACACATGCAATGCACTATAGTGGATCCATGTGGTTTATGAAAAGAACACACATGCAATGTCATCTAGTGGATCCATGTGGTTTAGGAATAGAACAGATCCAATGAACTCTAGTGGATCCATGTGGTTTATGAAAAGAACACACGTGCAATGGCATCTAGTGGATCAATGCGGTTTATGAATAGAACACACATGCAATGAACTCTAGTATATCCATGTGGTTTATGAAAAGAACACACATGCAGTGAACTCTAGTGGATCCATGTGGTTGATGAAAAGAACACACATACAATGACAACTAGTGGATCTATCTGGTTTAAGAAAAGAAGACACATGCAATGGCATCTAGTAGACTCTTGTGGTTTAGGCATAGAACACACATGCAATTAACTCTAGTGGATCCATGTGGTTTATGAAAAGAACACATATGCAATGGCATCTAGTGGATCCATGTGGTTTATGAAAATAACACACATGCAATTGCATATAGTGGATCCATGTGGTTTATGAAAAGAACACACATGCAATGACATCTAGTGCATCCATGCGGTTATGAAAATAACACACATCCAATGACATCTAGTGGATCCATGGTATACAAATAGAACACACATGCAATGGCATCTCTGGATCCATGTGGTTTGTGAAAAGAACACATATGCCATGAACTCTAGTGGATCCATGTGGTTTATGAAAAGAACACACATGCAATGAACTCTAGTGGATCCATGTGGTTTATGAAAAGAACACACATGCAATGGCATCTAGTGGATCCATGTGGTTTAGGAATAGAACACACATGCAATGAACTCTAGTGGATCCATGTGGTTTAGGAATAGAACACACATGCAATGAACTCTAGTGGATCCATGTGGTTTATGAAAATAACACACATGCAATTAACTCTAGTGGATCCTTGTGGTTTATGAAAATAACACACATGCAATGGCATCTAGTGGATCCATGTGTTTTAGGAATAGAACACACATACAATGAACTCTAGTGGATCAATGTGGTTTATGAAAAGAACACACAGGCAAAGGCATCTAGTGGATCCATGTGGTTTAGGAATATAACACACATGCAATGGCATCTAGTGGATCTATGTGGTTTATGAAAGAACACACATGCAATGAACTCTAGTGGATCCATGTGGTTTATGAAAAGAACACACATGCATTGGGATCTAATGGATCCACGTGGTTTATGAAAAGAACACATATCCAATGGCATCTAGTGGATCCATGTGGTTTAAGATTAGAACACACATGCAATGGATAATAGTGGATCCATGTGTCTGATAAAAAGAACACACATGCAATGGCATCTAGTGGATGCTTGTGGTTTAGGAATAGAACACACATGCAATCACATCTAGTGGATCCATGTGGTTTATGAAAAAAACACATGCAATGTTATCTAGTGGATCCATGTGGTTTATGTAGAACACACATCCAATGAACTCTAGTCGATCCATGTGGTTTAGGAATAGAACACACATGCAATGAACTCTAGTGGATCCATGTGGTTTATGAAAAGAACACACATGCAATGAACTCTAGTGGATCCATGTGGTTTATGAAAAGAACACACATGCAATGGCATCTAGTGGATCCATGTGGTTTATGAATAGAACACATATGCAATGAACTCTAGTATATCCATGTGGTTTATGAAAGAACACACATGCAATGAACTCTAGTGGATCAATGTGGTGTATGAAAAGAACACACATGCAATGACATATAGTGGATCCATGTGGTTTACGAAAATAACACACATGCAATGGCATCTAGTAGATTCTTGTGGTTTAGGCATAGAACACACATGCAATGAACTCTAGTGGATCCATGTGGTTTATGAAAAGAACACACATGCAATGGTATCTAGTGGATCCATGTGGTTAACGAAAATAACACACGTGCAATGGCATCTAGTGGATCCATGTGGTTTATTAAAAGAACAAAGATGCAATGACATCTAGTGGATCCATGGTTTATGAAAATAACACACATGCAATGGCATCTAGTGGATCCATGTGGTTTAGGAATAGAACAAACATGTAATGAACTCTAGTGGATCCATGTGGTTTATGAAAACAACACACATGCACTGGCATATAGCGGATCCATGTGGTTTATGAAAAGAACACGCATGCAATGAAATCTAGTGGATCCATGTGGTTTATGAATAGAAGAAACATCCAATGTCATCTAGTGGATCCATGTGGTTTAGGAATAGAACACACATGGAATGAACTCTAATGGATCCATGTGGTTTAGGAACAGAACGCACATGCAATGAACTCTAGTGGATCCATGTGGTTTATGAAAAGAACACACATGCAATGAACTCTAGTGGATCCATGTGGTTTATGAAAAGAACACACATGCAATGGTATCTAGTGGATCCATGTGGATTAGGAATAGAACACACATCCAATGAACTCTAGTGGATCCATGTGGTTACGATATAATACACATGCAATGAACTCTAGTGGATCCATGTGGTTTATGAAAAGAACACACATGCAATGAAACTCTAGTGGATCCATGTGGTTTATGAAAATAACATACATGCAATGACATCTAGTGGATCCATGCGGTTTAGGAATCGAACACACATCCAATGAACTCTAGTGGATCCATGTGGTTTATGAAAAGAACACACATGCAATGGCATCTAGTGGATCCATGTGGTTTATGAATTGAAGAAAGATGCAATGAACTCTAGTGTATCCATGTGGTTTATGAAAACAACACCATGCAGTGAACTCTAGTGGATCCATGTTGTTTATGAAAAGAACACACATGCAATGACATCTAGTGGATCCATGTGGTTTAATAAAAGAACACACATGCAATAGCATCTAGTGGATTCTTGTGGTTTAGGCATAGAACACACATGCAATGAACTCTAGTGTATCCATGTGGTTTATGAAAAGAACACACGTGCAATGGTATATAGTGGATCCATGTGGTTCATGAAATGAACACACATGCAATGGCGTATAGTGGATCCATGTGGTTTATGAAAAGAACACACATGCAATGACATCTAGTGCATCCATGTGGTTTATGAAAAGAACACATCCAATGGCATCTAGTGGATCGATGTGGTTTATGAAAAGAACACACATGCAATGACATCTAGTGCATCCATGTGGTTTATGAAAAGAACACACATCCAATGGAATCTAGTGGATCCATGTGGTTTAGAAATAGAACACAAATGCAAGGGCATCTAGTGGATATATGTGGTTTATGAAACTAACACACATGCAATGAACTCTAGTGGATCCATATGGTTTATGGAAAGAACACACATGAAATGGCATCTAGTGGATCCATGTGGTTTAGGAATTGAACACACATCCAATGAACTCTAGTGGATCCATGTGGTTTAGGAGTAGAACACACATGCAATGAACTCTAGTGGATCCATGTGGTTTATGAAAAGAACACACATGCAATGAACTCTAGTGGATCCATGTGGTTTATGAAAAGAACACACATGTAATGCCATCTAGTGCATCCATGTGGTTTAGGAATAGAACACACATCCAATGAACTCTAGTGGATCCAGGTGGTTTATGAAAAGAACACACATGCAATGGCATCTAGTGGATCCATGTGGTTTATGAATAGAACACACATGCAATGAACTCTAGTGTATCCATGTGGTTTACGAAAATAACACACATGCAGTGAACTCTTGTGGATCCATGTGGTTTATGAAAAGAACACACATGCAATGGGATCTAATGGATCCATGTGGTTTATGAAAAGAACACACATCCAATGGCATCTAGTGGATCCATGTGGTTTAGGATTAGAACACACATACAATGGATAATAGTGGATCCATGTGGTTTATAAAAAGAACACACATGCAATGGCATCTAGTGGCTGCTTGTGGTTTATGAAAAGAACACACATCCAATGGAATATAGTGGATCCATGTGGTTTAGGAATAGAACACACATGCAAGGGCATCTATTGGATCCATGTGGTTTATGAAAAGATAAAACATGCCATGAACTCTAGTGGATCCATGTGGTTTATGAAACTAACACACATGCAATGAACTCTAGTGGATCCATGTGGTTTGTGAAAAGAACACATGCAATGGCATCTAGTGGATCCATGTGGTTTAGGAATATAACACACATACAATGAACTCTAGTGGATCCATGGTTTATGAAAAGAACACACATGCAATGGCATCTAGTGGATCCATGTGGTTTATGAAAGTACACACATCCATGAACTCTAGTGGATCCATGTGGTTTATGAAAAGAACACACATGCAATGGGATCTAATGGATCCATGTGGTTTATATAAAGAACACACATCCAATGGCATCTAGTGGATCCATGTGGTTTAGGATTAGAACACACATACAATGGATAATAGTGGATCCATGTGGTTTATAAAAAGAACACACATGCAATGGCATCTAGTGGATGCTTGTGGTTTAGGAATAGAACACACATGCAATGACATCTAGTGGATCCATGTAGTTTATGAAAAAACACACTTGCAATCTCATCTAGTGGATCCATGTGGTTTAGGTAGAACACACATCCAATGAACTATAATGGATCCTTGTGGTTTAGGAATAGAACACACAGGCAATCAACTCTAGTGGATCCATGTGGTTTATGAAAAGAACACACATGCAATGCACTCTAGTGGATCCATGTGGTTTATGAAAAGAACACACATGCAATGGCATCTAGTGGATCCATGTGGTTTAGGAATAGAACACAGATCCAATGAACTCTAGTGGATCCATGTGGTTTAGGAATAGAACACTGATCCAATGAACTCTAGTGGATCCATGTGGTTTATGAATAGAACACACATGGAATGAACGCTAGTATATCCATGTGGTTAATGAAAAGAACACACATGCAGTGAACTCTAGTGGATCCATGTGGTTGATGAAAAGAACACACATGCAATGACAACTAGTGGATCTATCTGGTTTAAGAAAAGAAGACACATGCAATGGCATCTAGTAGACTCTTGTGGTTTACGCATAGAACACACATGCAATTAACTCTACTGGATCCATGTGGTTTATGAAAAGAACACATATGCAATGGCATCTAGTGGATCCATGTGGTTTATGAAAATAACACACATGCAATGGCATATATTGGATCCGTGTGGTTTATGAAAAGAACACACATGCAATGACATCTAGTGCATCCATGCGGTTTATGAAAATAACACACATCCAATGACATCTAGTGTATCCATGTGGTTTAGGAATAGAACACACATGCAATGACATCTAGTGGATCCATGTGGTTTATGAAAAGAACACATATGCCATGAACTCTAGTGGATCCATGTGGTTTATGAAAAGAACACACATGCAATGAACTCTAGTGGATCCATGTGGTTTATGAAACAACACACATGCAATGGCATCTAGTGGATCCATGTGGTTTAGGAATATAACACACATGCAATGAACTCTAGTGGATCCATGTGGATTAGGAATAGAACACACATGCAATGAACTCTAGTGGATCCATGTGGTTTATGAAAAGAACACACATGCAATTAACTCTAGTGGATCCAAGTGGTTTATGAAAAGAACACACATGCAATGGTGTAACATCCCCAACCTTTAAATAAGATTGAGTCCCCTGTGTTTACAATGCTAGTCCCTGGATCAATAGCTAGCATCCACAGTTTAGATGTAATATCAAGAAACAAAGGTCATAATACAACTTTATAACCAGGAATAAAATAATTTTATTACATCAAACATAGCTCATTGGCTATTTACATTACATTGCAGCAGAATAACTATAGTCTTGGGTCCTTCATCTTCAAAATGCCACAGGCAGATGTTGGTTGTAGACTTTGTAATCCTAATCAATCAATCTTCACTAAAATCAATCAAACCTGCAACATCATAAGTTACAGCCACAAGGGTCAATACATTTGAATTGTATTGGCAAGTGATACTTTGGTAGTATAGTGGAGTCTATCATCTATATGCATTTTGGCTAAGTGGAGTTGAGGCTTGCATTGCTCAAAATAGATTTTTCCTATCATTTTGAAAATACTAAGTTTTGTTTGGCAAAAACTTTCCAAGACATCTACTAATCAAAGACTGGAGATCCACTCAGGGCATCTACCAATCAAAGACTGAAGATTTGCTTGGCAAAAACAATTTTCCTCAATCAATGATTTCAAGATCCTTGTACCAAGCCATCTCTCCATCAAAGATTGAAGAATTTCACACAACCCTTGTTCACCCACAAATTTTATTTAGAAATTGGAGTGATGAGATTCTTGATTGCTTCCATGTCTTGATGCTCAAATTGTCCTTTACCAGGGACATGGCTAAGTACTTAGGTTTTACACTCTGCAGAGGTGGTGCACTTTCCCCACAAGACTTGGTTTCCCAAGACAAGATCTTTCAGAAGCCTTCCCTTAGACCAACATGGACGCGCTCCAACCTATCAAACACTACCATCAACTGTCCATATGGCTAAGTTCTTGCAACCTATATGATCATGGCAGAGCCCATATTGCCAAGTGGTTGCACTTGAAGCTTCTCAACATTTGACATCTCAAATCTCTTTGTTCCTGGGTGGCCATCCACAAGCGAGTTACACAAGCCAAGTCCATGGCCTTGTGAACCACTCAACACAAACCATTCCTTCCATTTCCACCCAGGTGATTCATTAACTTAGTTGTTTTATTAAACAAAACACAAGTCCATAGACTTAGAAATTTTCATAGCATGAATATATATCCCACCCAGGTTTTCTATTATCTAGGCTAAGCTTGATAGTAATAGGATTCTTAACTTAGGAAAATCCTACTAAGGATTCATCTACTAGGTTTTCCTATAGTAAGGTCTATACTTAGCTAAATAAAAACCATGCAAGTTTTACTTAGAGAAAACACTAATGCATAGTGAAAATAATGGGACAAAAGATATGAAGCATCACTTGCCTTTTTGGTAGAGGGTATAGGTTCACTCCTTGTCCTTGCAACAATCACACTCTTCAAGTCACTACAATTCAATCAAGCAAGGCACAAACTCAATCTACCAATCAAGCAAAACAACACACACAAAACAACAAAGTCAAAGAAATGCGTGCAAGCATGCCAAGCTTTGCTTTATTTGTAAAAGTGGTTCCTAGTGGGTCATAGACATTTGGGTACACCTAATGGTCATTTTGTAAAGTGGCAAAGTCATTTGCAAGAGGGTCTCTATTAGATTCCTAAACTTTGTAAGATCCAAATTTGGTCATTTACCAAAGTGGCAAAGTTATTAGCAAGAGGGTTTCACTAAGGCATTAGCCTATAGGGTTCACCAAGTATGTTTTCAATTCACAAAACTTGGGGTTTGGGGTTAGTGAGTTTAAAACAAAACATTTTCCAAAGGTTTTCTTCCAAAATCATTTTTGATAAGAAACCACATTTCTATTTGACTAGAAATGGTTTTAAATCAAAGATTTTGTTTTCACCAATTGAGTTGCTATTGCAAAACTTGGTGTTTGGGTCAGTAGGTTTGGTCCAAAACATTTTCTCAAAGTTTTCTTTATGAAAGCATTTTCATAAACAAAACAATGGTTTTTAATTAGCTAGAAATGGACTAAACCAATTAATCCATTCTAAACTTTTCAAAAATCATTTTCCAAACTATGGGTTGGTTCCTAGGGTCAGTAAGGTCACAATAAACTAATTGGCAAAGGTTTTAACCCTAAAAACATTTTTAAGCAATTTTTCTAATGTTAGCACACAAAAGAATCTGCAAAGTTAAACAATTTAACAGATACTATTTGCTAAACTAAGGGCAGGGTTGGCTAGGTTTTGTCTTGCTGATTCCAACAACATCAAATTTGTAAAATTTGGACGTGTGGATCCAAAGATACAAGGGTTTGAAGTTTGCAAATAAATCTGTTTTCAAATTTCTTTTAAACAGATCTAGTGCCACGCGTCCTTTGTCTAATTGGTGGTACCGGTTAAAAATGCAGATCGAGTGATCTGACCGCTGGATTTTAAAGGGCAGGTGCGGCTCAGATCAACGTACCCCTTGGTTAGTCATTCTATCAAGCGGTGGATCTGCATCCTCAGTTCCTATCGCTTGCCAAAAAAGCGCGGCCAGCGTCTGGTGGCCATCGGTCGACAGCGGTGCAGTGCTTCAGGGTGAGGGAGAAGGAGGGTTGCTCACGGGCTCGAAGTCACGGTGATGCTCGGGGAGGTGTTGGTCGGACGAGGGGCGCTCGGGGTCTGCGGCAATTCCTCACCGGAGTGGAGGGGCCGTCGGCGTCGGGTGGTCGTCGTGGACGTTGCTGTGGTTCACCTCAAAGTGAAATGACGACACAGTTAGATGCGCGGCTCCAAGGCAAAGCTCCTTGCGTGAATGAGAAGGCTCGGGGTGGTCGGCTCTTACCAGGAAATGTTGCCGGAGAAGAAGCGGGCGGTGGCGAAGTCGAGCTTATGGTCGAGGTTACAGGGCACCCGCATTTGAGCGGAGAGAGCACAGACGAAGCGCCGAGGAGTGGGGAAGCTGCTAGGGTGCTTAGGGATGCAAGGCGGTGGGGTTTCGGAATCGTCACGGAACATCATCAGACAAGCGGTGTCTTGGTATAATTCGCTCAGCACAGGGGCAAGTCGAGGTGTGAGGTCTGGGGAAAGGGAGGAGGAGGAGCGGTTAAATGGGCGTCGTCTCGGCGAGGTTAAGCGAAAAGCGGCCGAGAGGAGGAAGAATCGGTCGCGGTGGGAACGACGATGAACAGTAGGAATGGGGTCCACTGGTTAGTGGGAAAAAGATAGAAGGGGAAGGGTCCACCAGTCAGCCTCGGTGAGGGTTTCTTCCTTCGGTCTGAAAAGCAGTTCGGCGTGGGTGAGAGAGGTGGGGCCGTTTAATGACGTTTAGTGAGGAGGAGTGGGTCCTGGTTTTCATTGACTCAGTGGGTCAGTATCTGGGTGTAAAATGTTTTTCTTCGGGGAGGGAGTACTGGGCTGGTTTTGCTGGGCCTTAGTGGGTCTTTGTTGGGCTAGTTAATGCTCTATTTTTTACATGCCTTTATTTTCCTTTTCTAATTCTTTTTGTTTTGAATTTCAAACAATTATTCAAGCAATCAAACCAAGGTTCAAATCAATTCAAACAACACAACAAACTTTTCAATTGAATTTGGTTCTGTTTGTCAACATAATCCAAATCCAAAATGAAATAATATTTTTATTTAATTTAGGTTCCATTTAATAATTAAATAAAATGGATCTTTAGTTTATTAATAGTGTTTGATTTATTTAATAAAATTTCCATTTGAAATCCAATTATTTTCAAAACCAAACCAGAAGGTTTTATTTGAAAAAAAGAATACTTGAAACTTATTTAAATAAATAAATAAGTTTTGGTGTTTTAATTAAAATGGGAAAGCCTTTACTTAAATAAAATTGGATATTTAAATCCTTATTATTTTATTTAAATAATCCTTTACTCATTTTAATCAAAGCAAAACCTTTTAATAAAAGATTTCAATGTAGTAATAAAATACTTGGTGTTCATTTAAAATGGGAAAAGCCTTTACTTAAATAAAATTGGATATTTAAATCCTTATTATTTTATTTAAATAAACTTTTACTCATTTTATCAAAGCAAAATATTTTATTACAAAAGTTTGGCCAAAATTAATTTGGCTCACCTTTTCATTTGAAAACAAAGTCTTTTATTAAAAGATCTAAATTAGTGTTTCCAAAACAATTTAGTTTCCTTTGATAAATGTTTATCTTTATAAATCCCTTTAGGATTATAATTGTTCACCAATTGGTATGGGCTTTTGGTAAGGGCTTTATTAGCTTTGGAACTTCAATTTCCTTATCTCATTATATTCACAAGATTTTGTCTATGGTTCCAAACTAAGTGAAACCAATCTCTCTGGTCTTTTCTTGATCCTTTGAGAATATTATTGGTCAAATTTGGTATGGATCAAATCCATAGATTTGGAGATAACTTGGAAAATGATTTCCTTCCATTAGGGTTTAGGATTTGGATTTATTTTCCTAGTGTTCAGATTTCCAGATACATTCATTGAGGAATGCATTTCCCTTGATTTGGATTTGTTGAATTCAAACTTTAGCCAAAGTTTGTTCAAGATGGGATTTCAGTTTCCTTTTAGAAACAAAAGTTTCTTTTCACCTTGATTTTCAACAAAGATTTATTTTGTTTATTTAATTTTCACATTACAAGATTTGGAAAGTCTTGGGATGTGACAGTTACCACCCTTAAAAGAAATCTCGTCCCGAGATTTGGGGAGGCTAGGGTTACAAGTCGGCTCAAACAGCTAGGGTACTACCACCCTTAAAATTTTTCCAACTAAACTACATCTTGGCTTGCTTGGAATCTTGAGGAAAACTTCTTCTTGGAAAACTTCTGCTTAGTGTCCTTTGTTTCCATGCTTGACTCATGGGCCAAGGTTGAGATCCTTCATAGGCTTGTTCAACTTTTCTGGACAATTGTTTGCATAATGGCCTAATTCCTTGCATTTGAAACAGGTTATAAGCTTGAGGTCTTGAGGTGGCTTCTCTGGACAATATGATGCATAATGTCCTAACTCCTTGCAGTGTTTGCACATCACTTGGCTAATATCCTTCCTCATCTTGGGTTTTACTAGCCTTTGTTTGTCTTCTTGGCATTTCTTCTTTTCTAGGCATTCATTGAAATAGTGTCCCATCTCTTTGCAAGTGTAACATTGCTCTTGGGTAATATCCTTCTTGCTAGGGTTGGGGCATTTCTTCTTCTTCTTTTTGGGTCTCTCCAAAGCTAGGAGTTCTTCTAGTTCATGTTCTTCTTAAGTGGGAGATCTTTCTCTCTTCTCGGGGCATTTATCTTCATGTTCCTTGGGTGCATGATCCTTGACTTCACAAGTATTGCTAACTTGGGTTCCTTCTAGAATAACATCCTTGTCATCCTTGTTGTCATTATCTCTTTGGGAAAAGTTTTCTCTCATGTTTATCATTTGAGTAACCAATCCTTGAATCAATTGGGATTGAAGTTTCAAAATCCTTTGTATGGCAGTGTCTAATCCATTGTTGTTAGCTAAAAGTTGAGTTGTCTCTTGGCTCAACTGGTGTTGGGTTGCTATGAGCTCTTTCATGCTGTCCTCTTGGTTGTTGTTGTTGTCACCATCCTTGATGTTGGAGTCTCTTGGAGTAGTCATCTGTTTGGGGTTGAAGGGGGATTAGAATAGGCAAGAGATTTTTCTAAGGAATCAATTTTATTCACACACATCACAATTCACACAAGCAATGTGCAAGCAATCACAAACAAACACTCCACTCAAACAACAGTTTCAAGCACATACTTAGGCAACAAAATATTTTTGTTACACCACATAAGTTGGTGGGTTTGACTTAACTAAAATATGGTGGTCCATCTATATGGTTCACTTGTGATCTTTCCATCCTTCTTGGTTGATTCTTCTTGATTGAGATCTTTGTATCCTTGGAGAATTCTTGAGTCTTGGTCACAAATCTTCAAAAGTGTTCATGGTTTCTTCTAAGTTGTGTTTCCTTAGTCTTCAAGTCTTGAGTAACATTTCTTGTCTTACTTGTAGTCTTTAATGATATCCAAGTTGGAAGTCTTTGGTGAACATGATGAAGATGTTGAAGTCACTTGAAGAAGTTGAAGTCATTAGAGTTGAAAGTGTTAAAGAAGTCCTTTGCACATAGTGTAGTCTTTGGTCATGGGGTAGGCTTTTTCCATTAAGTTTGAAGTAGAAGAGAAGTAGAGTTGAAACCAAAATGGTGGAGGAAAGAGTTTACAAGATTGTTTTTGTAAATAAGTTTTGGAACAAATACAACTCCTATTTTTTTTTCTAAGGGGTTTTGTCCAATCCTAGGGTTACAAATCCTACAGGCAACACAATGCTCTGATACCATCTGTAACATCCCCAACCTTTAAATAAGATTGAGTCCCCTGTGTTTACAATACTAGTCCCTGGATCAATAGCTAGCATCCACAGTTTAGATGTAATATCAAGAAACAAAGGTCATAATACAACTTTATAACCAGGAATAAAATAATTTTATTACATCAAACATAGCTCATTGGCTATTTACATTACATTGCAGCGGAATAACTATAGTCTTGGGTCCTTCATCTTCAAAATGCCACAGGCAGATGTTGGTTGTAGACTTTGTAATCCTAATCAATCAATCTTCACTAAAATCAATCAAACCTGCAACATCATAAGTTACAACCACAAGGGTCAATACATTTGAATTGTATTGGCAAGTGATACTTTGGTAGTATAGTGGAGTCTATCATCTATATGCATTTTGGCTAAGTGGAGTTGAGGCTTGCATTGCTCAAAATAGATTTTTCCTATCATTTTGAAAATACTAAGTTTTGTTTGGCAAAAACTTTCCAAGACATCTACTAATCAAAGACTGGAGATCCACTCAGGGCATCTACCAATCAAAGACTGAAGATTTGCTTGGCAAAAACAATTGTCCTCAATCAATGATTTCAAGATCCTTGTACCAAGCCATCTCTCCATCAAAGATTGAAGAATTTCACACAACCCTTGTTCACCCACAAATTTTATTTAGAAATTGGAGTGATGAGATTCTTGATTGCTTCCATGTCTTGATGCTCAAATTGTCCTTTACCAGGGACATGGCTAAGTACTTAGGTTTTACACTCTGCAGAGGTGGTGCACTTTCCCCACAAGACTTGGTTTCCCAAGACAAGATCTTTCAGAAGCCTTCCCTTAGAACAACATGGACGCGCTCCAACCTATCAAACACTACCACCAACTATCCATATGGCTAAGTTCTTGCAACCTATATGATCATGGCAGAGCCCATATTGCCAAGTGGTTGCACTTGAAGCTTCTCAACATTTGACTAGAAATGGTTTTAAATCAAAGATTTTGTTTTCACCAATTGAGTTGCTATTGCAAAACTTGGTGTTTGGGTCAGTAGGTTTGGTCCAAAACATTTTCTCAAAGTTTTCTTTATGAAAGCATTTTCATAAACAAAACAATGGTTTTTAATTAGCTAGAAATGGACTAAACCAATTAATCCATTCTAAACTTTTCAAAAATCATTTTCCAAACTATGGGTTGGTTCCTAGGGTCCGTAAGGTCACAATAAACTAATTGGCAAAGGTTTTAACCCTAAAAACATTTTTAAGCAATTTTTCTAATGTTAGCAAGCACACAAAAGAATCTGCAAAGTTAAACAAGTTAACAGATACTATTTGCTAAACTAAGGGCAGGGTTGGCTAGGGTTTGTCTTGCTGATTCCAACGACATCAAATTTGTAAAATTTGGACGTGTGGATCCAAAGATACAAGGGTTTGAAGTTTGCAAATAAATCTGTTTTCAAATTTCTTTTTAAACAGATCTAGTGCCACGCGTCCTTTGTCTAATTGGTTGTACCGGTTAAATGCAGATCGAGTGATACAGACCGCTGGATTTTAAAGGGGCAGGTGCGGCTCAGATCAACGCGTACCCCTTCGGTTAGTCATTCTATCCAAGCCGGTGGATCTGCATCCTACGGTTCCTATCGCTTGGCCAAAAGCAGCGTGGCGTGGCGTCTGGTGGCGAGCGATCGGTCGGCAACCGGTGCGGTGCTGAGGTGAGGAGAATGAGGGGTTGCTCACCGTGCTCAGGGGGTCACGGTGATGCTCGGGGAGGTGTTGGTCGGACAGGGGGCGCTTGGGGTCTGCGGCAATTCCTCACCGGAGTGGAGGACGGCGTCGGATGCGTCGGGTGGTCGTCGTGGACGTTGCTGTGGTTCACCTCAAAGAGAAATGACGACACAGTTAGATGCGTGGCTCCAAGGCAAAGCTCCTCGCGTGAATGAGAAGGCTCGGGGTGGTCGGCTCTTCCCAGGAAACGTTGCCGGAGAAGAAGCAGACGGCGGTGGCGGTCGAGCTTGTCGAGTCGAGTTCAGGGCACCGCGTTTGAGCGGAGAAACGCAGACGAAGCGCCGAAGTGGGGAAGCTGCTAGGGTGCTTAGGGATGCAAGGGGCGGTGGGGTTTCGTCGGAATCGTCACCGGAACATCATCGGACAGAGGCGGTGTGCGGCGCAATTCGCTCAGCCTGGGGGCAAGTCGAGGTGTGAGGTCTGGGGGAAAGGGAGGAGGAGGAGCAGGCGGTTAAATGGGCGTCGTCTCGGCGAGGGGTTAACGCAGCGTTAACGCAAATTTATTCGGCGGAATCAAAGCGAAAACGCCGGCGAGAGGAGGAAGAATCGATCGCGGTGGGAGCGACGATGAGCGATGGAATGGGGTCCAGTCGATGGGAAAAAGATAGAAGGAAGGGTCCACCGATCGCCTCGGTGAGGTTTCTTTCACGGTCACGAGAAAATGGTTGGCGTGGGTGAGAGAGGTGGGGTCGTTTAAATCGAGTGAGGGAGGAGGAGTGGGTCCTGGTTTTCATTGACTCGGTGGGTGATGTCTGGGTGTAAAATGTTTTTCTTGGAGGAGAATCTTGGGCTGGTTTCTTTGGGCCTTAGTGGGCTCTTTATTGGGCTAGTTGGGCTGCTCTATTTTTTCTGTCTACTTTATTTTTCCTTTTCTAATTCTTTTCTGTTTTGAATTTCAAACAATCATTCAAGCAATCAAACCAAGGTTCAAATCAATTCAAACAACACAAGAAACTTTTCAATTGAATTTGGTTACATTTGTCAACATAATCAAATCCAAAATGAAATAATATTTTTATTTAATTTAGGATCCATTTAATAATTAAATAAAATGGATCTTTAGTTTATTAATAGTGTTTGATTTATTTAATAAAATTTCCATTTGAAATCCAATTATTTTCAAAACCAAACCAGAAGGTTTTATTTGAAAAAAAAGAATACTTGGAAACTTATTTAAATAAATAAGTAAGTTTTGGTGTTTTAATTAAAATGGGAAAGCCTTTACTTAAATAAAATTGGATATTTAAATCCTTATTATTTTATTTAAATAATCCTTTACTCATTTTAATCAAAGCAAAACCTTTTAATAAAAGATTTCAAAGTAGTAATAAAATACTTGGTGTTCATTTTAAATGGGAAAAGCCTTTACTTAAATAAAATTGGATATTTAAATCCTTATTATTTTATTTAAATAAACTTTTACTCATTGTATCAAAGCAAAATATTTTATTACAAAAGTTTGGCAAAACTAATTTGGCTCACCTTTTCATTTGAAAACAAAGTCTTTTATTAAAAGATCTAAATTAGTGTTTCCAAAACAATTTATTTTCCTTTGATAAATGTTTATCTTTATAAATCCCTTTAGGATTATAATTGTTCACCAATTGGTATGGGCTTTTGGTAAGGGCTTTATTAGCTTTGGAACTTCAATTTCCTTATCTCATTATATTCACAAGATTTTGTCTATGGTTCCAAACTAAGTGAAACCAATCTCTCTGGTCTTTTCTTGATCCTTTGAGAATATTATTGGTCAAATTTGGTATGGATCAAATCCATAGATTTGGAGATAACTTGGAAAATGATTTCCTTCCATTAGGGTTTAGGATTTGGATTTATTTTCCTAGTGTTCCGATTTCCAGATACATTCATTGAGGAATGCATTTCCCTTGATTTGGATTTGTTGAATTCAAACTTTAGCCAAAGTTTGTTCAAGATGGGATTTCAGTTTCCTTTTAGAAACAAAAGTTTCTTTTCACCTTGATTTTCAACAAAGATTTATTTTGTTTATTTAATTTTCACATTACAAGATTTGGAAAATCTTGGGATGTGACAAATGGCATCTAGTGGATCCATGTGGTTTATGAATAGAACACACATACAATGAACTCTAGTGGATCCATGTGGTTTATGAAAAGAACACACATGCAATGGTATCTAGTGGATCCATGTGGTTTAGGAATATAACACACATGCAATGGCATCTAGTGGATCCATGTGGTTTATGAAAATAACACACATGCCATGAACTCTAGTGGATCCATGTGGTTTATGAAAAGAACACACATGCAATGGGATCTAATGGATCCATGTGGTTTATGAAAAGAACACACATCCGATGTCATCTAGTGGATGCATGTGGTTTAGGATTAGAACACACATGCAATGGATAATAGTGGATCCATGTGGTTTATAAAAAGAACACACATGCAATGGCATCTAGTGGATGCTTGTGGTTTAGGTCTAGAACACACATGCAATGACATCTAGTGGATCCATGTGGTTTATGAAAAAACACATGCAATGTCATTTATTGGATCCATGTGGTTTAGTTAGAACACACATCAAATGAACTCTAGTGGATCCATGTGGTTTAGGAATAGAACACACATGCAATGAACTCTAGTGGATCCATGTGGTTTATGAAAAGAACACACATGCAATGAACTCTAGTGGATCCATGTGGTTTATGAAAAGAACACACATGCAATGGCATCTAGTGGATCCATGTGGTTTAGGAATAGAATACAGATCAATGAACTCTAGTGGATCCATGTGGTTTATGAAAAGAACACATATGCAATGGCATCTAGTGGATCCATGTGGTTTATGAATAAAACACACATGCAATGAACTCTAGTATATCCATGTGGTTTATGAAAGAACACACATGCGGTGAACTCTAGTGGATCCATGTGGTTGATGAAAGAACACACATGCAATGACAACTAGTGGATCCATCTAGTATATTCTCGTGGTTTAGGCATAGAACACACATGCAATTAACTCGAGTGGATCCATGTGGTTTATGAAAAGAACACATGCGATGGCATCTAATGGATCCATGTGGTTTATGAAAATAACACACGCAATGGCATATAGTGGATCCATGTGGTTTATGAAAAGAACACACATGCAATGACATATAGTGCATCCATGTGGTTTATGAAAATAACACATCCAATGACATCTAGTGGATCCATGTGGTTTAGGAATAGAACACATGCAATAGCGTCTAGTGGATCCATGTGGTTTATGAAAAGAACACACATGCAGTAAACTCTAGTGGATCCACGTGGTTGATGAAAAGAACACACATGCAATGACAACTAGTGGATCTATCTGGTTTAACAAAAGAAGATACATGCAATGGCATCTACTAGACTCTTGTGGTTTAGGCATAGAACACACATCCAATGAACTCTTGTGGATCCATGTGGTTTATGAAAAGAACACACATGCAATGGGATCTAATGGATCCATGTGGTTTATGAAAAGAACACACATGCAATGGCATCTAGTGGATCCATGTGGTTTAGGAATATAACACATATGGAATGAACTCTAGTGGATCCATGTGGTTTATGAAAAGAACACACATGCAATGGCATCTACTGGATCCATGTGGTTTATGAATAGAACACACATGCAATAAAGTCTGGTGTATCCATGTGGTTTATGAAAAGAACACACATGCAGTGAATTATAGTGGATCCATGTGGTCTATGAAAAGAACACATATGCAATGGCATCTAGTAGATCCATGTGGTTTAAGAAAAGAACACACATGCAATGGCATCTAGTGGATTCTTGTGGTTTAGGCATAGAACACACATCCAATGAACTCTAGTGGATCCATGTGGTTTATGAAAAGAACACACATGCAATTGCATCTAGTGGATCCATGTGGTTTATGAATAGTACACACATGCAATGAACTCTAGTGTATCCATGTGGTTTATGAAAAGAACACACATGAAGTGAACTCTAGTGGATCCATGTGGTTTATGAAAAGAACACATGCAATGGCATCTAGTGGGTCCATGTGGTTTAAGAAAAGAACACACATGCAATGGCATCTAGTGGATTCTTGTGTTTTAGGCATAGAACACACATGTAGTGAACTCTACTGGATACATGTGGTTGATGAAAAGAACACACATGCACTGTCATCTAGTGGATCCATGTGGTTTAAGAAAATAACACACATGCAATGGCATCTAGTGGATCCATGTGGTTTATGAAAAGAACACACATCCAATGGCATCTAGTGCATCCATGTGGTTTATGAAAAGAACACACATCCAATGGCATCTAGTGGATCCATGTGGTTTAGGAATAGAACACACATGCAATGTCATCTAGTGGATCCATGTGGTTTATGAAAAGAACACACATGCCATGAACTCTACTGGATCCATGTGGTTTATGAAAAGAACACACATGCAATGAACTCTAGTGGATCCATGTGGTTTATGAAAACAATACATCCAATGGAATGTAGTGGATCCATGTGGTTTAGGATTAGAACACACATGCAATGGAAAATAGTAGATCCATGTGGTTTATGAAAAGAACACACGTGCAATGACATCCGGTGGATCCATATGGTTTATTAAAAGAACACAGATGCAATGACATCTAGTGGATCCATGTGGTTTATGAATAGAACACACATGCAATGGCATCTAGTGGATCCATGTGGTTTAGTTAGAGCACACATCCAATGAACTCTAGTGGATCCATGTGATTTAGGAATAGAACACACATGCAATGAACTCTAGTGGATCCATGTGGTTTATTAAAAAACAGACATGCAATGAACTCTAGTAGATCCATGTGGTTTATGAACAGAACACACATGCAATAGCATCTAGTGGATCCATGTGGTTTAGGAATAGAACACACATCCAATGAACTCTAATCGATCCTTGTGGTTTACAAAAAGAACACACATGTAATGGCATCTAGTGGATCCATGTGGTTTATGAATAGAACACACATGCAATGAACTCTAGTGTATCCATGTGGTTTACGAAAAGAACACACATGAAGTGAACTCTAGTGGATCCATGTGGTTTATGAAAAGAACACACAATGACAACTAGTGGATCCATCTAGTAGATTCTAGTGGTTTAGGCATAGAACACACATGCAATTAACTCTAGTGGATCCATGTGGTTTATGAAAAGAACACATATGCGATGGCATCTAATGGATCCATGTGGTTTATGAAAATAACACATGCAATGGCATATAGTGGATCCAGTGGTTTATGAAAAGAACACACATGCAATGACATATAGTGCATCCATGTGGTTTATTAAAATAACAAACATCCAATGATATCTAGTGGATCCATGTGGTTTATGAATAGAACACACATGCAATAGCGTCTAGTGGATCCATGTGGTTTATGAAAAGAACACACATGCAGTAAACTCTAGTGGATCCATGTGGTTGATGAAAGAACACACATGCAATGACAACTAGTGGATCCATGTGGTTTAACAAAAGAAGACACATGCAATGGCATCTACTAGACTCTTGTGGTTTAGGCATAGAACACACATCCAATGAACTCTTGTGGATCCATGTGGTTTATGAAAAGAACACACATGCAATGGGATCTAATAGATCCATGTGGTTTATGAAAAGAACACACATGCAATGGCATCTAGTGGATCCATGTGGTTAATGAATATAACACACATCCAAAGAACTCTAGTGGATCCATGTGGTTTATGAAAAGAACACACATCCAATGGCATCTACTGGATCCATTTGATTTATGAATAGAACACACATGCAATAAAGTCTGGTGTATCCATGTGGTTTATGAAAAGAACACACATGCAGTGAATTATAGTGGATCCATGTGGTCTACGAAAAGAACACACATGCAATGGCATCTAGTGGATCCATGTGGTTTATGAAAAGAACACACATGCAATGGCATCTAGTGGATCCATGTGGTTTAGTAATTGAACACACATCCAATGAACGCTAGTTGATCCATGTGGTTTATGAAAAGAACACACATGCAATTGCATCTAGTGGATCCATGTGGTTTATGAATAGTACACAATGCAATGAACTCTAGTGTATCCATGTGGTTCATGAAAAGAACACACATGAAGTGAACTCTAGTGGATCCATGTGGTTTATGAAATGAGCACACATGCAATGGCATCTAGTGGATCCATGTGGTTTAAGAAAATAACACACATGCAATGGCATCTAGTGGATCCATGTGTTTTAGGCATAGAACACACATGCATGAACTCTAGTGGATCCATGTGGTCTAAGAAATGATCACACATGCAATGAACTCTAGTGGATCCATGTGGTTTATGAAAAGAACACACATGCAATGGAATCTAGTGGATCCATGTGGTTTATGAAAAGAACATACATCCAATGACATCTAATGCATCCATGTGGTTTATGAAAAGAACACACATGCAATGGCATCTAGTGGATCCATGTGGTTTATGAAAAGAACACACATGCAATTGCATCTAGTGGATCCATGTGGTTTATGAAAAGAACACACATGCAATGAACTCTAGTGGATCCATGTGGTTTATGAAACAATACACATCAATGGAATGTAGTGGATCCATGTGGTTTAGGATTAGAACACACATGCAATGGAAAATAGTAGATCCATGTGGTTTATGAAAAGAACAAACATGCAATGACATCCAGTGGATCCATGTGCTTTATCAAAAGAACACACATGCAATGACATCTAGTGGATCCATGTGGTTTATGAAAAAACACATGCAATGGCATCTAGTGGATCCATGTGGTTTAGGTAGAACACACATGCAATGAACTCTAGTGGATCCATGTGGTTTAGGAATAGAACACACATGCAATGAACTCTAGTGGATCCATGTGGTTTATGAAAAGAACACACATGCAATGAACTCTAGTGGATCCATGTGGTTTATGAAAAGAACACACATGCAATGGCATCTAGTGGATCCATGTGGTTTAGGAATAGAACACATGCAATGAACTCTAGTGGATCCATGTGGTTTATGAAAGAACACACATGCAATGGCATCTAGTGGATCCATGTGGTTTATGAATAAAACACACATGAAATGAACTCTAGTATATCCATGGGGATTATGAAAAGAACACACATGCAATGAACTCTAGTGGATCCATGTGGTTGATGAAAAGAACACACATGCAATGTCAACTAGTGGATCCATCTAGTAGATTCTGTGGTTTAGGCATAGAACACACATGCAATGAACTCTAGTGGATCCATGTGGTTTATGAAAAGAACACATGCGATGGTATCTAATGGATCCATGTGGTTTATGAAAATAACACACATGCAATGGCATATACTGGATCCATGTGGTTTATGAAAAGAACACACATGCAATGGATAATAGTGGATCCATCTGGTTTATGAAAAGAACACACATGCAACGGCATCTAGTGGATCCATGTGGTTTAGTAATAGAACACACATGCAATGGCATCTAGTGGATCCATGTGGTTTATGAATAGAACACACATGCAATGATATCTGGTGGATCCAAGTGGTTAATGAAAAGAACACATGCAATGACAACTAGTGGATCCATGTGGTTTAACAAAAGAACACACATGCAATGGCATCTACTAGACTCTTGTGGTTTAGGCATAGAACACACATCCAATGAACTCTAGTGGATGCATGTGGTTTATGAAAAGAACACACATGCAATGGGATCTACTGGATCCATGTGGTTTATGAAAAGAACACACATGCAATGGCATCTAGTGGATCCATGTGGTTTATGAATATAACACACATGCAATGAACTCTAGTGGATCCATGTGGTTTATGAAAAGAACACACATGCAATGGCATCTAGTGGATCCATGTGGTTTATGAATAGAACACACATGCAATAAAGTCTAGTGGATCCATGTGGTTTATGAAAAGAACACACATGCAGCAAATTATAGTGGATCCATGTGGTCTATGAAAAGAACACACATGCAATGGCATCTAGTGGATCCATGTGGTTTATGAAAAGAACACACATGCAATGGCATCTAGTGGATCCATGTGGTTTAGGAATAGTACAAACATGCAATGAACTCTAGTGGATCCTTGTGGTTTATGAAAAGAACACACATGCAATGACATCTAGTGGATCCATGTGGTTTATGAATAGAACACAAATGCAATGAACTCTAGTGTATCCATGTGGTTTATGAAAAGAACACACATGAAGTGAACTCTAGTGGATCCATGTGGTTTATGAAAAGAACACACATGCAATGGCATCTAGTGGATCCATGTGGTTTATGAAAAGAACACACATGCAATGGCATCTAGTGGATTCTTGTGGTTTAGGCATAGAACACACATGAAGTGAACTCTAGTGGATCCATGTGGTTTATGAAAAGAACACACATCCAATGGCATCTAGTGGATCCATGTGGTTTATGAAAAGAACACACATCCAATGAACTCTAGAGGATCCATGTGGTTCATGAATATATAACACATGCAATGGCATCTAGTGGATCCATGTGTTTTATGAAAAGAACACACATCCAATGGCATCTAGTGGATCCAGGTGGTTTTGGATTAGAACACACGCGCAATAGCATCTAGTGGATCCATGTGGTTTATGAAAAGAACATACATGCAATGAACTCTAGTGGATCCATGTGGTTTATGAAAAGATCACACATCCAATGGCATCTAGTGGATCCATGTGGTTCATGAAAATAAAACACACATGCAATGGCATCTAGTGGATCCATGTGGTTTAAGAAAAGAACACACATGCAATGGAAAATAGTGGATCCATGTGGTTTATGAAAAGAACACACGTGCAATGATATCTAATGGATCCATGTGGTTTATGAAAAGAACACACATGCAATGGCATCTAGTGGATCCATGTGGTTTAGGAATAAAACACACTTGCAATGGCATCTAGTGGATCCATGTGGTTTAGGAAAAGAACACATGCAATGAACTCTAGTGGATCCATGTGGTTTATGAAAAGAACTGACATGCAATGAACTCTAGTGGATCCATGTGGTTTATGAAAAGAACACACATGTAATGAACTCTAGTGGATCCATGTGGTTTATGAAAAGAACACACATGCAATGAACTCTAGTGGATCCATGTGGTTTATGAAAAGAACACACATGCAATGGACTCTAGTGGATCCATGTGGTTTATGCATAGAACACACACGCACTGGCATCTAGTGGATCCATGTGGTTTATGAAAAGAACACACATGCAATGGCATCTAGTGGATCCATGTGGTTTATGAAAATAACACACATGCAATGGCATCTAGTGGATCCATGTGGTTTATGAAAAGAACACACATGCAATGGCATCTAGTGGATCCATGTGGTTTATGAAAATAACACACATGCAATAGCATCTATGGGATCCATGTGGTTTAGGAATAAAACACATTCAATGGCATCTAGTGGTTCCATGTGGTTTATGAAAAGAACACACATGCAATGAACTCTAGTGGATCCATGTGGTTTAGGAAAAGAACACACATGCAATGGCATCTAGTGGATCCATGTGGTTTATGAAAAGAACACACATGAAATGAACTCTAGTGGATCCATGTGGTTTATGAAAAGAACACACATGCAATGAACTCTAGTGGATCCATGTGGTTTATGAAAAGAACACACATGCAATCAACTCTAGTGGATCCATGTGGTTTATGAAAAGAACACACATGCAATGGCATCTAGTGGATCCATTTGGTTTAGGAATAGAACACACATTTATTGTCATCTAGTGGATCCATGTGGTTTATGAAAAGAACACACATGCAATGGCATCTAGTGGATCCATGTGGTTTAGGAATAGAACACACATGCAATGGCATCTAGTGGATCCATGTGGTTTATGAAAAGAACACACATGCAATGAACTCTAGTGGATCCATGTGGTTTATGAAAAGAACACACATGCAATGGCATCTAGTGGATCCATGTGGTTTATGAAAAGAACACACATGCAATGACATCTAGTGGATCCATGTGGTTTATGAAAAGAACACACATGCAATTGCATCTAGTGCATCCATGTGGTTTATGAAAAGAACACACATACAATGACATCTAGTGGATGCATGTGGTTTATGAAAAACACACATGCATTGGCATCTAGTGGATCCATGTGGTTTATGAAAAGAACACACATGCAATGGCATCTAGTGGATCCATGTGGTTTATGGAAAGGACACACATGCAAGAGCATGTAGTGGATCCATGTGGTTTATGAAAAGAACACACATGCAACGGAATATAGTGGATCCATGTGGTTTATTAAAAGAACACACAGGCAATAGAATGTAGTGAGCCATGTGGTTTATGAAAAGAACACACATGCAATGGCATCTAGTGGATCCATGTGCTTTATGAAAATAATAATGCAATGAACTCCAGTGTATCCATGTGGTTTATGAAAATAAAACACATGCAATGACATTTTGTGGATCCATGTGGTTTATGAAAACAACACACATGCAATGACATCTAGTGGATCCATGTGGTTTATGAAAAGAACACACATGCAATGGCATCTAGTGGATCCATGTGGTTTATGAAAAGAACACACATGCAATGGCATCTAGTGGATCCATGTGGTTTATGAAAAGAACTCACATGCAATGGCATCTAGTGGATCCATGTGGTTTATGAAAAGGACACACATGCAATGGCATGTAGTGGATCCATGTGGTTTATGAAAAGGACACACATGCAATGCCATGTAGTGGATCCATGTGCTTTATTAAAAGAACACACATGCAATGGCATGTAGTGGATCCATGTGGTTTAGGATTAGAACACACATGCAATGACATCTAGTGGATCCATCTGGTTCATGAAAAGAACACACATGCAATTGCATCTAGGCATCCATGTGGTTTAGGAATAGAAGACACATACAATGACATCTAGTGGATGCATGTCGTTTATGAAAAAACACACATGCATTGGCATCTAGTGGATCCATGTGGTTTATGAAAATAACACACATGGAATGGCATCTAGTGGATCCATGTGGTTTAGGGAGAGAACACACATGCAACAAACTCTAGTGGATCCATGTGGTTTATGAAAAGAACACACATGCAACGGAATATAGTGGATCCATGTGGTTTATTAAAAGAACACACATGCAATAGAATGTAGTGAGCCATGTGGTTTATGAAAAGAACACACATGCAATGGTATCTAGTGGATCCATGTGCTTTATGAAAATAATAATGCAATGAACTCCAGTGGATCCATGTGGTTTATGAAAATAAAACACATGCAATGACATCTTGTGGATCCATGTGGTTTATGAAAACAACACACATGCAATGACATCTAGTGGATCCATGTGGTTTATGAAAAGTACACACATGCAATGGCATCTAGTGGATCCATGTGGTTTATGAAAAGAACACACATGAAATGGCATCTAGTGGATCCATGTGGTTTATGAATAAAATACAGATGCAATGGCATCTAGTGCATCCATGTGGTTTATGAAAAGAACACACATGCAATGGCATATAGTGGATCCATGTGGTTTAGCAATAGAACACACATGCAATGAACCCTAGTGGATCCAGGTGGTTTATGAGAAGAACAGAGATGCAATGGAATCTAGTGGATCCATGTGGTTTATGATAAGAACACATATGCAATGAACTCTAGTGGATCCATGTGGTTTATGAAAAGAACACACATGCAATGAACTCTTGTGGATCCATGTGGATTATGAAAAGAACACACATGCAATGAACTCTAATTGATCCATGTGGTTTATGAAAAGAACACACATGCAATGGCATCTATGGGATACATGTGGTTTAGGAATAGAACACACATTTAATGGCATCTAGCGGATCCATGTAGTTTATGAATAGAACACACATGCAATGAACTCTAGTGGATCCATGTGGTTTAGGCAAAGAACACACAATCAATGGCATCTAGTGGATCCATGTGGTTTATGAAAAGAACACACATGCAATGGCATCTATGGGATCCGTGTGGTTTAGGAATAGAACACACATTTAATGGCATCTAGCGGATACATGTAGTTTATGAATAGAACACACATGCAATGAACTCTAGTGGATCCATGTGGTTTAGGCAAAGAACACACATGCAATGGCATCTAGTGGATCCATGTGGTTTATGAAACGAACACACATGCAATGGCATCTAGTGGATCCATGTGGTTTATGAAAACTACACACATGCAATGGAATCTAATTGATCCATGTGGTTTATGAAAAGAACACACATGCACTAGCATCTAGTGTATCCATGTGGTTTATGAAAAGAACACACATGCAATGGTATCTAGTGGATCCATGTGGTTTATGAAAAGGACACACATGCAATGGCATGTAGTGGATCCATGTGCTTTATTAAACGAACACACATGCAATGGCATCTAGTGGATCCATGTGGTTTACGAAAAGAACACACATGCAATGAACTCTAGTGGATCCATGTGGTTTATGAAAAGAACACACATGCAATGAACTCTAGTGGATCCATGTGGTTTATGAGAAGAACACACAAGGAATGGAATCTAGTGGATCCACGTGGTTTAGGAATAGAACACACATCCAATGAACTCTAGTGGATCCATGTGGTTTATGAAAAGAACACACATGCAATGGCATCTAGTGGATCCATGTGGTTTATGAATAGAACACACATGCAATGAACTCTAGTGTATCCATTTGGTTTATGAAAAGAACACACATGTAGTGAACTCTACTGGATCCATCTGGTTTATGAAAAGAACACACATTCAATGGCATCGAGTGGATTCTTGTGGTTTAGGCATAGAACACACATGCAATGAACACTAGTGGATCCATGTGGTTTATGAAAAGAACACACATGCAATGGCATCTAGTGGATCCATCTAGTTTATGAAAAGAACACACTTCCAATGAAGTCTAGCGGATCCATGTGGTTTACGAATAGAACACACATGCAATGAACTCTAGTGGATCCGTGTGGTTTATGAAAAGAACACACATGCAATGGAATCTAGTGGATTCATGTGGTTTATGAAAAGAACAAACATGCAATGAACTCTAGTGGATCCATGTGGTTTATGAAAAGAACACACATGCAATGGCATCTAGTGGATCCATGTGGTTTAGGAATATAACACACATGCAATGACATCTAGTGGATCCATGTGGTTTATGAAAAAAAACACATGCAATGGCATCTAATGGATCCATGTGGTTTATGAAAAAAACACATGCAATGGCATCTAATGGATCCATGTGGTTTATGAAAAGAACACACATGCAATGAACTCTAATGGATCCATGTGGTTTATGAAAAGAACACACGTGCAATGACATCTAATGGATCCATGTGGTTTATGAAAAGAACAAACATCCAATGGCATCTAGTGGATCCATGTGGTTTAGGAATAAAACACACATGCAATGGAATCTAGTGGATCCATGTGGTTTAGGAATAGAACACAGATGCAATGAACTCTAGTGGATCCAGGCGGTTTATGAAATGAACAGACTTGCAATGGAATCTAGTGGATCCATGTGGCATATGCAATGAACTCTAGTGGATCCATGTAGTTTATGAAAAGAACACACATGCAATGAACTCTAGTGGATCCATGTGGATTATGAAAAAACACACATGCAATGAACTCTAGTGGATCCATGTGATTTATGAAAAAAAAACATGCAATGGCATCTATGGGATCCATGTGGTTTAGGAATAGAACACACGTTTAATGGCATCTAGCGGATCCATGTAGTTTATGAATAGAACACACATGCAATGAACTCTAGTGGATCCATGTGGTTTAGGAAAAGAACACACATGCAATGGCATCTAGTGGATCCATGTGGTTTATGAAAATAAGACACATGCAATTGCATCTATGGGATCCATGTGGTTTAGGAATAGAACACAAATTTAATGGCATCTAGCGGATCCATGTAGTTTATGAATAGAACACACATGCAATGAACTCTAGTTGATCCATGTGGTTTAGTCAAAGAACACACATGCAATGGCATCTAGTAGATCCATGTGGTTTATGAAAAGAACACATATGAAATGAACTCTAGTGGACCCATGTGGTTTATGAAAAGAACACACATGCAATGAACTCTGGTGGATCCATGTGGATTATGAAAAGAACACACATGCAATGAACTCTAATTGATCCATGTGGTTTATGAAAAGAACACACATGCAATGGCATCTATGGGATACATTTGGTTTAGGAATAGAACACACATTTAATGGCATCTAGCGGATCCATGTAGTTTATGAATAGAACACACATGTAATGAACTCTAGTGGATCCATTTGGTTTAGGCAAAGAACACACATGCAATGGCATCTAGTGGATCCATGTGGTTTATGAAAAGAACATACATGGAATGACTTCTAGTGGATCCGTGTGGTTTATGAGAGGAACACACATCCAATGGCATCGAGTGTATCCATGTGGTTTAGGATTGGAACACACATGCAATGACATCTAGTGGATCCATGTGGTTCATGAAAAGAACACACATGCAATTGCATCTAGTGCATCCATGTGGTTTAGGAATAGAAGACACATACAATGACATCTACTGGATGCATGTTGTTTATGAAAAAACACACATGCATTGGCATCTAGTGGATCCATGTGGTTTATGAAAAGAACACACATGGAATGGCATCTAGTGGATCCATGTGGTTTATGGAGAGAACACACATGCAACAAACTCTAGTGGATCCATGTGGTTTATGAAAAGAACACACATGCAACGGAATATAGTGGATCCATGTGGTTTATTAAAAGAACACACAGGCAATAGAATGTAGTGAGCCATGTGGTTTATGAAAAGAACACACATGCAATGGCATCTAGTGGATCCATGTGCTTTATGAAAATAAAACACATGCAATGACATTTTGTGGATCCATGTGGTTTATGAAAACAACACACATGCAATGACATCTAGTGGATCCATGTGGTTTATGAAAAGTACACACATGCAATGGCATCTAGTGGATCCATGTGGTTTATGAAAAGAACACACATGCAATGGCATCTAGTGGATCCATGTGGTTTATGAAAAGAACTCACATGCAATGGCATCTAGTGGATCCATGTGGTTTATGAAAAGGACACACATGCAATGGCATGTAGTGGATCCATGTGGTTTATGAAAAGGACACACATGCAATGGCATGTAGTGGATCCATGTGCTTTATTAAAAGAACACACATGCAATGGCATGTAGTGGATCCATGTGGTTTAGGAAAACAACACACATGCAATGAACTCAAGTGGATCCATGTTATTTATGAAAAGAACACACATGAAATAGCATCTAGTGGATCCATGTGGTTTATGAAAAGAACACACATGCAATGGCTTCTGGTCGATCTATGTGGTTTATTAAAAGAACACACATGGAGTGGCATCTAGTGGATCCTTATGGTTTAGGGATAGAACACACATGCAATAAACTCTAGTGGATCCATGTGGTTTATGAAAAAACACATGCATTGGTATCTAGTGGATCCATGTGGTTTATGAAAAGAACACACATGCAATGGCATCTAGTGTATCCATGTGGTTTAGGAATAGAACACACATGCAATGGCATCTAGTGGATCCATGTGGTTTATGAAAAGAACATACATGGAATGACTTCTAGTGGATCCGTGTGGTTTATGAAAAGAACACACATCCAATGGCATCTAGTGTATCCATGTGGTTTAGGATTAGAACACACATGCAATGACATCTAGTGGATCCATGTGGTTCATGAAAAGAACACACATGCAATTGCATCTAGTGCATCCATGTGGTTTAGGAATAGAAGACACATACAATGACATCTAGTGGATGCATGTCGTTTATGAAAAAACACACATGCATTGGCATCTAGTGGATCCATGTGGTTTATGAAAAGAACACACATGGAATGGCATATAGTGGATCCATGTGGTTTAGGGAGATAACACACATGCAACAAACTCTAGTGGATCCATGTGGTTTATGAAAAGAACACACATGCAACGGAATATAGTGGATCCATGTGGTTTATTAAAAGAACACACATGCAATAGAATGTAGTGAGCCATGTGGTTTATGAAAAGAACACACATGCAATGGCATCTAGTGGATCCATGTGCTTTATGAAAATAATAATGCAATGAACTCCAGTGGATCCATGTGGTTTATGAAAATAAAACACATGCAATGACATCTTGTGGATCCATGTGGTTTATGAAAACAACACACATGCAATGACATCTAGTGGATCCATGTGGTTTATGAAAAGTACACACATGCAATGGCATCTAGTGGATCCATGTGGTTTATGAAAAGAACACACATGCAATGGCATCTAGTGGATCCATGTGGTTTATGAAAAGAACACACATGCAATGGAATCTAGTGGATCCATGTGGTTTATGAAAAGGACACACATGCAATGGCATGTAGTGGATCCATGTGCTTTATTAAAAGAACACACATGCAATGGCATCTAGTGGATCCATGTGGTTTAGGAAAAGAACACATATGCAATGAACTCTAGTGGATCCATGTGGTTTATGAAAAGAACACACATGCAATGAACTCTTGTGGATACATGTGGTTTATGAGAAGAACACACAGGGAATGGAATCTAGTGGATCCACGTGGTTTGGGAATAGAACACGCATCCAATGAACTCTAGTGGATCCATGTGGTTTATGAAAAGAACACACACGCAATGGCATCTAGTGGATCCATGTTGTTTATGAATAGAACACACATGCAATGAACTCTAGTGTATCCATGTGGTTTATGAAAAGAACACACATGTAGTGAACTCTACTGGATCCATCTAGTTTATGAAAAGAACACACATGCAATGGCATCGAGTGGATTCTTGTGGTTTAGGCATAGAACACACATGCAATGAACGCTAGTGAATCCATGTGGTTTATAAAAAGAACACACATGCAATGACATCTAGTGGATCCATGTGGTTAATTAAAAGAACACACATGCAATGAAGTCTAGTGGATCCATGTGGTTTAGGAATAGAACACACATGCTATGAACTCTAGTGGATCCATGTGTTTATGAAAAGAACACACATGCAATGGAATCTGGTGGATCCATGTGGTTTATGAAAAGAACACACATGCAATGAACTCTAGTGGATCCATGTGGTTTATGAAAAGAACACACATACAATGGCATCTAGTGGATCCATGTGGTTTAGGATTAGAACACACATGTAATGGCATCTAGTGGATCCATCTAGTTTATGAAATGAACACACATGCAATGGCATCTAGTGGATCCATGTGGTTTAGGAATAAAATACACATGCAATGGCATCTAGTGCATCCATGTGGTTTATGAAAAGAACACACATGCAATGGCATCTAGTGGATCCATGTGGTTTAGGAATAGAACACACATGCAATGAACCCTAGTGGATCCAGGTGGTTTATGAGAAGAACAGACATGCAATGGAATCTAGTGGATCCATGTGGTTTATGAAAAGAACACATATGCAATGAACTCTAGTGGATCCATGTGGTTTATGAAAAGAACACACATGCAATGAACTCTGGTGGATCCATGTGGATTATGAAAAGAACACACATGCAATGAACTCTAGTTGATCCATGTGGTTTATGAAAAGAACACACAAGCAATGGCATCTATGGGATACATGTGGTTTAGGAATAGAACACACATTTAATGGCATCTAGCGGATCCATGTAGTTTATGAATAGAACACACATGCAATGAACTCTAGTGGATGCATGTGGTTTAGGCAAAGAACACACAATCAATTGCATCTAGTGGATCCATGTAGTTTATGAAAAGAACACACATGCAATGGCATCTATGGTATCCGTGTGGTTTAGGAATATAACACACATTTAATGGTATCTAGCGGATCCATGTAGTTTATGAATAGAACACACTTGCAACGAACTCTAGTGGATCCATGTGGTTTAGGCAAAGAACACACATGCAATGGCATCTAGTGGATCCATGTGGTTAATGAAACAAACACACATGCAATGGCATCTAGTGGATCCATGTGGTTTATGAAAAGTACACACATGCAATGGCATCTAATTGATCCATGTGGTTTATGAAAAGAACACACATGCAATGGCATCTAGTGTATCCATGTGGTTTATGAAAAGAACACACATGCAATGGCATCTAGTGGATCCATGTGGTTTATGAAAAGGACACACATGCAATGGCATGTAGTGGATCCATGTGCTTTATTAAAAGAACACAAATGCAATGGCATCTAGTGGATCCATGTGGTTTAGGAAAAGAACACACATGCAATGAACTCTAGTGGATCCATGTGGTTTATGAAAAGAACACACATGCAATGAACTCTAGTGGATACATGTGGTTTATGAGAAGAACACACATGGAATGGAATCTAGTGGATCCACGTGGTTTGGGAATAGAACACACATCCAATGAACTCTAGTGGATCCATGTGGTTTATGAAAAGAACACACACGCAATGGCATCTAGTGGATCCATGTGGTATATGAATAGAACACACATGCAATGAACTCTAGTGTATCCATGTGGTTTATGAAAAGAACACACATGTAGTGAACTCTACTGGATCCATGTGCTTTATTAAAAGAACACACATGCAATGGCATCGAGTGGATTCTTGTGGTTTAGGCATAGAACAAACATGCAATGAACGCTAGTGGATCCATGTGGTTTATGAAAAGAACACACATGCAATGGCATCTAGTGGATCCATGTGGTTTATGAAAAGAACACACTTCCAATGAAGTCTAGTGGATCCATGTGGTTTAGGAATAGAACACACATGCAATGAACTCAAGTGGATCCATGTGGTTTATGAAAAGAACACACATGCAATGGAATCTAGTGGATTCATGCGGTTTATGAAAAGAACACACATGCAATGAACTCTCGTGGATCCATGTGGTTTATGAAAAGAACACACATGCAATGGCATCTAGTGGATCCATGTGGTTTATGAATAGAACAGACATGCAATGACATCTAGTGGATCCATGTGGTTTATGAAAATAACACACATACAATGGCATCTAGTGGATCCATGTGGTTTAGGATTAGAACACACATGTAATGGCATCTAGTGGATCCATCTTGTTTATAAAAAGAACACACATGCAATGGCATCTAGTGGATCCATGTGGTTTAGGAATATAACACACATGCAATGACATCTAGTGGATCCATGTGGTTTATGAAAAAACACATGCAATGGCATCTAGTGGATCCATGTGGTTTATGAAAAGAACACACATGCAATGGCATCTAGTGGATCCATGTGGTTTATGAAAATAACACACATTCAATGGCATCTACTAGATCCATGTAGTTTATGAAAAGAACACACACGCAATGGCATCTAGTGGATCCATGTGGTATATGAATAGAACACACATGCAATGAACTCTAGTGTATCCATGTGGTTTATGAAAAGAACACACATGTAGTGAACTCTACTGGATCCATGTGCTTTATTAAAAGAACACACATGCAATGGCATCGAGTGGATTCTTGTGGTTTAGGCATAGAACAAACATGCAATGAACGCTAGTGGATCCATGTGGTTTATGAAAAGAACACACATGCAATGGCATCTAGTGGATCCATGTGGTTTATGAAAAGAACACACTTCCAATGAAGTCTAGTGGATCCATGTGGTTTAGGAATAGAACACACATGCAATGAACTCAAGTGGATCCATGTGGTTTATGAAAAGAACACACATGCAATGGAATCTAGTGGATTCATGCGGTTTATGAAAAGAACACACATGCAATGAACTCTCGTGGATCCATGTGGTTTATGAAAAGAACACACATGCAATGGCATCTAGTGGATCCATGTGGTTTATGAATAGAACAGACATGCAATGACATCTAGTGGATCCATGTGGTTTATGAAAATAACACACATACAATGGCATCTAGTGGATCCATGTGGTTTAGGATTAGAACACACATGTAATGGCATCTAGTGGATCCATCTTGTTTATAAAAAGAACACACATGCAATGGCATCTAGTGGATCCATGTGGTTTAGGAATATAACACACATGCAATGACATCTAGTGGATCCATGTGGTTTATGAAAAAACACATGCAATGGCATCTAGTGGATCCATGTGGTTTATGAAAAGAACTCACATGAAATGAACTCTAATGGATCCATGTGGTTTATGAAAAGAACACACGTGCAATGACATCTAGTGGATCCACGTGGTTTACAAAAAGAACAAACATCCATGGCATCTAGTGGATCCATGTGGTTTTGGAATAAAACACACATGCAATGGCATCTAGTGGATCCATGTGGTTTAGGAATAGAACACAGATGCAATGAACTCTAGTGGATCCAGGCGGTTTATGAAATGAACAGACTTGCAATGGAATCTAGTGGATCCATGTGGTTTATGAAAAGAACACATATGCAATCAACTCTAGTGGATCCATGTAGTTTATGAAAAGAACACACATGCAATGAACTCTAGTGGATCCATGTGGATTATGAAAAGAACACACATGCAATGAACTCTAGTGGATCCATGTGATTTATGAAAAAAAATACATGCAATGGCATCTACGGGATCCATGTGGTTTAGGAATGGAACACACGTTTAATGCAATGAACTCTAGTGGATCCATGTGGTTTAGGAAAAGAACACACATGCAATGGAATCTAGTGGATCCACGTGGTTTATGAAAAGAACACACATGCAATGGCATCTATGGGATCCATGTGGTTTAGGAATAGAACACAGATTTAATGGCATCTAGTTGATCCATGTGGTTTATGAAAAGAACACACATGCAATGAACTCTAATGGATCCATGTGGTTTATGAAAAGAACACACGTGCAATGACATCTAGTGGATCCACGTGGTTTACAAAAAGAACAAACATCCAATGGCATCTAGTGGATCCATCTGGTTTAGGAATAGAACACACATGCAATGGCATCTAGTGGATCCATGTGGTTTAGGAATATAACAAAGATGCAATGAACTCTAGTGGATCCAGGCGGTTTATGAAATGAACAGACTTGCAATGGAATCTAGTGGATCCATGTGGTTTATGAAAAGAACACATATGCAATGAACTCTAGTGGATCCATGTGGTTTATGAAAAGAACACACATGCAATGGCATCTATGGGATCCCTGTTGTTTAGGAATAGAACACACATTTAATGGCATCTAGCGGATCCATGTAGTTTATGAATAGAACACACATGCAATGAACTCTAGTGGATCCATGTTGTTTAGGAAAAGAACACACATGCAATGGCATCTAGTAGATCCATGTGGTTTATGAAAAGAACACACATGCAATGGCATCTAGTGGATCCATGTGGTTTAGGCATAGAACACACATGCAATGAACTCTAGTGGATCCATGTGGTTTATGAAAAGAACACACATGCAATGGCATCTAGTGGATCCATGTGGTTTATGAAAATAACACACATGCAATGACATCTAGTGCATCCATGTGGTTTATGAAAATAACACACATCCAATAGCATCTCGTGGATCTAAGTGGTTTAGGAATAGAACACACATGCAATGTCATCTAGTGGATCCATGTGGTTTATGAAAAGAACACACATGCAATGGCATCTATGGGATCCGTTTTGTTTAGGAATAGAACACAAATTTAATGGCATCTAGCGGATCCATGTAGTTTATGAATAGAACACGCATGCAAAGAACTCTAGTGGATCCATGTGGTTTAGGCAAAGAACACACATGAAATGGCATCTAGTGGATCCATGTGGTTTAGGAATAGAAGACACATACAATGACATCTAGTGGATCCATGTTGTTTATGAAAAAACACACATGCATTGGCATCTAGTGGATCCATGTGGTTTATGAAAATAACACACATGGAATGGCATCTAGTGGATCCATGTGGTTTAGGGAGAGAACACACATCCAACAATCTCTAGTGCATCCATGTGGTTTATGAAAAGAACACACATGCAACGGAATATAGTGGATCCATGTGGTTTATTAAAAGAACACACATGCAATAGAATTTAGTGAGCCATGTGGTTTATGAAAAGAACACACATGCAATGGCATCTAGTGGATCCAAGTGCTTTATGAAAATAATAATGCAATGAACTCCAGTGGATCCATGTGGTTTATGAAAATAAAACACATGCAATGACATCTTGTGGATCCATGAGGTTTATGAAAACAACACACATGCAATGACATCTAGTGGATCCATGTGGTTTATGAAAAGTACACACATGCAGTGGCATCTAGTGTATCCATGTGGTTTATGAAAAGAACACACATGCAATGGCATCTAGTGCATCCATGTGGTTTAGGCAAAGAACACACATGCAATGGTATCTAGTGGATCCATGTGGTTTATGAAAAGAACACACATGCAATGGCATCTAGGGGATCCATGTGGTTTAGGCATAGAACACACATGCAATGAAATCTAGTGGATCCATGTGGTTTATGAAAAGAACACACATGCAATGGAATCTAGTGGATCCATGTGGTATATGAAAAGAACACACATGCAATGGCATCCCGTGCATCCAAGTGGTTTATGAAAAGAACACACATGCAATAACATCTAGTGCATCCATGTGGTTTATGAAAAGAACACACATCCAATGGCATCGAGTGGATCCATGTGGTTTAGGAATATAACACACATGCAATGACATCTAGTGGATCCATGTGGTTTATGAAAAGAACACATGCAATGGCATCGAGTGGATTCTGGTGGTTTAGGTATAGAACACATATGCAATGAACGCCTAGTGGATCCATGTGGTTTATGAAAAGAACACACATGCAACGACATCTAGTGGATCCATGTGGTTTATGAAAAGAACACACATGCAATGGCATCTCGTGCATCCAAGTGGTTTATGAAAAGAACACACATGCAATAACATCTAGTGCATCCATGTGGTTTATGAAAAGAACACACATCCAATGGCATCGAGTGGATCCATGTGGTTTAGGAATATAACACACATGCAATGACATCTAGTTGATCCATGTGGTTTACGAAAAGAACACACATGCTATGAACTCTAGTTGATCCATGTGGTTTAGGCATAGAACACACATGCAATGAACTCTAGTGGATCCATATGGTTTATGAAAAGAACACACATGCAATGAACTTTAGAGGATACATGTGGTTTATGAAAAGAAAACACATGCAATGAACTCTAGTTGATCCATGTGGTTTATGAAAAGAAAACACATGCTATGACATCTAGTGGATCCATGTGGTTTATGAAAAGAACACACATACAATGGCATCTAGTGGATCCATGTGGTTTAGGATTAGAACACACATGCAATGGCATCTAGTGGATCCATCTGGTTTATGAAAAGAACACACATGCAATGGCATCTAGTGAATCCATGTGGTTTAGGAATAGAACACATATGAAATGACATCTAGTGGATCCATGTGGTTTATGAAAAAAAAACATATAATGGCATCTAGTGGATCCATGTGGTTTATGAAAAGAACACACGTCCAATGAACTCTAGTGGATCCATGTGGTTTATGAAAAGAACACACATGCAATGATATCTAGTGGATCCATGTGGTTTACAAAAAGAACAGACATCTAATGGCATCTAGGGGATCCATGTGGTTTAGGAATAAAACACACATGCAATGGAATCTAGTGGATCCATGTGGTTTATGAAAAGAACACACATGCAATGGCATCTAGTGGATCCATGTGGTTTAGGAATAGAACACACGTGCAATGAACCATAGTGGATCCAGGTGGTTTATGAAAAGAACAGACATGCAATGGAATCTAGTGGATCCATGTGGTTTGTGAAAAGAACACACATGCAATGAACTCTAGTGGATCCATGTGGTTTATGAAAAGAACACACATGCAATGAACTCTAGTGGATCCATGTGGTTTATGAGAAGAACACACAGGGAATGGAATCTAGTGGATCCACGTGGTTTGGGAATAGAACACACATCCAGTGAACACTAGTGGATCCATGTGGTTTATGAAAAGAACACACACGCAATGGCATCGAGTGGATCCATGTGGTTTATGAATAGAACACACATGAAATGAACTCTAGTGTATCCATGTGGTTTATGAAAAGAACACACATGTAGTGAACTCTACTGGATCCATCTGGTTTATGAAAAGACCACACATGCAATGGCATCGAGTGGATTCTTGTGGTTTAGGCATAGAACACACATGCAATGAACACTAGTGGATCCATGTGGTTTATGAAAAGAACACACATGCAATGGCATCTAGTGGATCCATGTGGTTTATGAAAAGAACACACATGGAATGAAGTCTAGTGGATTCATGTGGTTTAGGAATAGAACACACATGCTATGACATCTAGTGGATCCATGTGGTTTACGAAAAGAACACACATGCAATGGAATCTAGTGGATCCATGTGGTTTATGAAAAGAAGTTGAAGTCATTAGAGTTGGAAGTGTTGAAGAAGTATTTTTCTCATGATGAAGTCTTTGGTCATGGGGTAGGCTTTTCCATCAAGTTTTGAAGTAGAAGAGAAGTAGAGTTGAAACCAAAATGGTTGAGGAAAGAGTTTACAAGATTGTTTTGTAAATAAGTTTTGGAATAAGACAACTCCTATTGTCTAAGGGTTTTTGTCCAATCCTAGGGTTACAAATCCTACAGGCAACACAATGCTCTGATACCATTCTGTGGCGTCCCCAACCTTTAATAAGATTGAGTCCCCTGTGTTTACAATGCTAGTCCCTGGATCAATAGCTAGCATCCACAGTTCAGATGTAATATCAAGAAACAAAGGTCATAATTCAACTTTATAACCAGGAATAAAATAGTTTTATTACATCAAACATAGCTCATTGGCTATTTTACATTACATTGCAGCGGAATAACTATAGTCATGGGTCCGTCATCTTCAAAGTGCCACAGGCAGATGTTGGTTGTAGACTTTGTAATCCTAATCAATCACTCTTCACTAAAATCAATCAAACCTGCAACATCATAAGTTACAGCCACAAGGGTCAATACATTTGAATTGTATTGGCAAGTGATACTTTGGTAGTATAGTGGAGTCTATCATCTATATGCATTTGGCTAAGTGGAGCTGAGGCTTGCATTGCTCAAAATAGATTTTTCCTATCATTTTGAAAATACTAAGTTTTGTTTGGCAAAAACTTTCCAAGACGTCTACTAATCAAAGACTGGAGATCCACTCAGGGCATTTACCAATCAAAGACTGAAGATTTGCTTGGCAAAAACAATTTTCCTCAATCAATGATTTCAAGATCCTTGTACCAAGCCATCTCTCCATCAAAGATTGAAGAATTTCACACAACCCTTGTTCACCCACAAATTTTATTTAGAAATTGGAGTGATGAGATTCTTGAAGTTTCCATGTCTTGATGCTCAAATTGTCCTTTACCAGGGACATGGCTAAGTACTTGGGTTTTACACTCTGCAGAGGTGGTGCACTTTCCCCACAAGCCTTGGTTTCCCAAGACATGATCCTTCAGTAGCCTTTCCTTAGTCAAAGGGACGCGCTCCAACCTATCATACACTACCACCCACTGTCCAAGTGACTAAGTTCCAGCATCCTAAGATCATGGCAGAGCCCATATTGCCAAGTGGTTGCACTTGAAGCTTCTCAACATTTGACATCTCAATCTCTTTGTTTCCTGGGTGGCCATCCACAAGTGAGATACACAAGCCAAGTCCATGGCCTTGTGAACCACTCAACATAAACCATTCCTTCCATTTCCACCTAGGTGATTCATTAACTTAGTTATTTTATTAATCAAAAACATAAGTCCTCAGACTTAGAGATTTTTCCATAGTGAATATATACCACCCAAGTTTTCTATTAGCTAGGCTAAGCTTGGTAGTAATAGGATTCTTATCTTAGGAAAATCCTTCTAAGGATTTATCTACTAGTTTTCCTATAGTAAGGTCTATACTTAGCAAAACAAAATCCATGCAAGTTTTACTTAGCAAAAACACTAATGCATAATGAAAATAATGGGACAAAAGATATGAAGCATCACTTGCCTTTTTGGTAGAGGGTATAGGTTCACTCCTTGTCCTTGCAACACTCACACTCTTCAAGTCACTACAATCAATCAAGCAAGGCACAAACTTAATCTACCAATCAAGCAAAACAACACGCACAAGATAACAAAATCAAGAAATGCATGCAAGCATGCAAAGGATGGTTCTAATTGTAAAGGTGGTCTCCACTAGGCTTCTAAACTTTGTAAGTTCCAAATTGGTCATTTACCAAAATGGCAAAGTTAAAGAAATGCATGCAAGCATGCCAAGCTTTGTTTTGTTTTGAAAAAGGGGTTCCTAATGGGTCATAGACTTTTGGGAACACCTATTGGTCATTTTGTGAAGTGGCTAAGTCATTTGCAAAAGATTTCACTATAAAACCATTTGCAAAACAAAGTGTCATTCTATGTGGTGTAGAAACATTTCTACTAGGGTATTAACCTATAGGTTTCACCAAATGAGTTGTTATTGCAAAACTTGGTGTTTTGGGTCAGTAGGTTTGGTTCAAAACATTTTCTCCAAAGTTTTCTTTATGAAAGCATTTTCATAAACAAAACAAATATTTTTAATTAGCTAGAAATGGACTAAACTAATTAATCCATCCTATTCATTTCCAAAATCACTTTCCAAACTATGGGTTGGTTTCTAGGGTCAGTAAGGTCACAACAAACTAAATTGCAAAGGTTTTAACCTAAATATCATTTTTTAAATGATTTTTCTAATGTTAGCAAGCACACAAAAGAATCTGCAAAATCAAACAAGCTAACAAATACTATTTGCTAAACTAAGGGCAGGGTTGGCTAGATCTTGTCTTGCTGATTCCAACGACATCAAATTTGTAAAATTTGGACGTGTGGATCAAAAGATACAAGGGTTTGAAAATGGCAAAAGTTTACATTTTCAAATCTGTTTTAAACAGATCTAGTGCCACGCTGCGTCTTAATATTATTCGCCGCACCGTTCGGTGTGGATCGGCAACGTGGGCGTTGGATCAAGTTTGATCGCCGCACGCAGCTAGTACCTTCGCTGTTAAGTGGTTCATCTAGTGCGTCCGATCTAGATCGAACGGGCAGGTGCTTGGTCATAAACGGCAATGAGCTGCGGCCCGGGCGGCGAGCGGTCGGTCGTCGACGGTGCTGGTGCTACAGGGGGTGAGGGAGAAAGGGAAGTTGCTCACCGTGCTCAGAAGGTTGCGGTGAAGCTCGACGTGCTGATGGCTCGACGAGGGGCGCACGGGGTCAGGCGTAATTGCTCGCCGGAGTAGAGAACGACGTCGGACGGCTCTGTCGTGGTTGAAGACGATCGTGGATCACCTCAAAGCGAAATGGCGATCTGGTTAGATGCACAAGATCGAGACGGAGTCGTGTGCGTGAAACGAAAGGGGTCGGGGTGGTCTTGTGCTTACCAGAAGAGTCGCCGGAGAAGAAGCAGACACGGCGGCGCTCTGTGCTTGACGAAGGCGAAGATTGGGGGCGCCCTAAGACAAACGGAAAGTGCTGTTAGGTTCGTCTGAGCTTGGAGATCATCATCGTGTTCTCGGGGAGGAGAGGGGTGACCGGATTCTACCTGTGGGGCTCGTCGGAGAAAGAGGCGCACGGTGGCCAGTGGTCGAGGTGGTTGTCGGCCTCTGGGTCGCCAGGCAAGCCTGCTACGGGATGATTGCCAGGAGGTGTGGAGTAGTGCGTGGTCAATGAGGCAAGGGCGTGGGGTTTCATTGAATTGCGAACACCGAACATTGGAACAGTGGAGCTCGAAATTGGGGCAGTCTAAAGCGTGCCAAGCGAGGTATCGGAGGATTTATAGAGGAGACACAAGCGTTTCAATCTGCGTGATCAAAGGCGAGGTAATGGCGGAATTAAGGCGAACGCAGCGGATTGATTTACAGAGAACGGCGACGCTGTACGAGGAGGAACTAGTCGCGGTGAAGACGATGGCTAGAGAAGTGGGACCGGCGTCGATGGAAAAAAAGGGTGAGGAGGAGGTCCACCAATCGTGTCTCGATGGGTTGTTTAAGCGGTGAAGAAAAGCGGTTCGGGAAAATAAGAGGAGGTGGGATCGTCTCGTCGAAAGTGAGTGAGAGAGAGAAGAGGTCCAGTGTCATTGACTCAGTGGTCTGTTATTTGACGAAAAGTCTTCTTGAGCGTTGAAAAGTAATGGGCTATCTTGAGGCCTATTGGGCCTCTATTTTTTCTGTCTAAATCTTTTCTTTTCTTTTTCTTTTCTGTTTTTAATTTCAAACAATTATTCACACAATCAAACAATTTCAAACAATCACTCAACTTCACTTTGAATTTGGTTCTGTTTGGCAACATAATCCAAATCTCAAAATGAAATATTATTTTTATTTATTTTAGGATCCATTTATTATTTAAATAAAGTGGATCTTTAGTTATTAGGGTTTGATTTATTTAACAAAATTTCCATTTGAAATCCAATTATTTTCAAAACCAAACCAGAAGGTTTAATTTGAAAAAAAATAAAGGAATACTTGGAAACTTATTTAAATAAATAAATAAGTTTTGGTGTTTTAATTAAAATGGGAAAGCCTTTACTTAAATAAAATTGGATATTTAAATCCTTATTATTTTATTTAAATAATCCTTTACTCATTTTAATCAAAGCAAAACCTTTTAATAAAAGATTTCAAAGTAGTAATAAAATACTTGGTGTTCATTTAAAATGGGAAAAGCTTTTACTTAAATAAAATTGGATATTTGAATCCTTTATTTTATTTAAATAAACCTTTACTCACTTTATCAAAACAAAAATATTTTATTTCAAAAGTTTGGCCAAAATTAATTTGGCTTATCTTTTCATTTGAAACCAAAGTCTTTTATTAAAAGATCTAAATTTGTGTTTCCAAAATAATTTATTTTCCTTTGATAAATGTTTTATCTTTATAAATCCCTTTAGGATTATTGATCACCAATCGGTATGGCTTTTGGTAAGGGCTTTATTGGCTTTGGAAATTCAATTTCCTTATCTTATATTATTCACAAGATTTTGTCTATAGTTCCAAACTAAGTGAAACCAATCTCAAAGGTCTTTCTTGATCCTTTGAGAATATTTGTTGATCAACTTTGGTATGGATCAAATCCTTAGATTTGGAGATACTTTGGAAATGATTTCCTTCCATTAGGGTTTAGGGATTTGGGTTTAATTTCCAAGTGTTCAAATTTCCAGATACATTCATTGAGGAATGCATTTCCCTTGATTTGGATTTTTGTTGAATTCAAACTTTAAAATCCCATCTTTAACAAACTTTGGCTAAAGTTTTTCCTTTTAGAAACAAAAGTTTATTTTTACCCTGATTTTCAACAAAATTTTATTTTGTTTAATTTATTTTTCACATTACAAGATTTGGAAAATCTTGGGATGTGACATGGATCCATGTGGTTTATGAAAAGGACACACATGCAATGGCATGTAGTGGATCCATGTGCTTTATTAAAAGAACACGCATGCAATGGCATCTAGTGGATCCATGTGGTTTAGGAAAAGAACACACATGCAATGAACTCTAGTGGATCCATGTGGTTTATGAAAAGAACACACATGCAATGAACTCTAGTGGATACATGTGGTTTATGAGAAGAACACACAGGGAATGGAATCTAGTGGATCCACGTGGTTTGGGAATAGAACACACATCCAATGAACTCTAGTGGATCCATGTGGTTTATGAAAAGAACACACACGCAATGGCATCTAGTGGATCCATGTGGTTTATGAATAGAACACACATGCAATGAACTCTAGTGTATCCATGTGGTTTATGAAAAGAACACACATGTAGTGAACTCTACTAGATCCATCTAGTTTATGAAAAGAACACACATGCAATGGCATCGAGTGGATTCTTGTGGTTTAGGCATAGAACACAGATGCAATGAACGCTAGTGGATCCATGTGGTTTATGAAAAGAACACACATGCAATGGCATCGAGTGGATTCTTGTGGTTTAGGCATAGAACACAGATGCAATGAACGCTAGTGATCCATGTGGTTTATGAAAAGAAAACACATGCAATAGCATCTAGTGGATCCATGTGGTTTATGAAAAGAACACACATGCAATGAAGTCTAGTGGATCCATGTGGTTTATGAATAGAAGACACATACAATGACATCTAGTGGATCCATGTTGTTTATAAAAAACACACATGCATTGGCATCTAGTGGATCCATGTGGTTTAAGAAAAGAACACACATGGAATGGCATCTAGTGGATCCATGTGGTTTAGGGAGAGAACACACATGCAACAAACTCTAGTGGATCCATGTGGTTTATGAAAAGAACACACATGCAACGGAATATAGTGGATCCATGTGGTTTATTAAAATAACACACATGCAATAGAATGTAGTGAGCCATGTGGTTTATGAAAAGAACACACATGCAATGGCATCTAGTGGATCCATGTGCTTTATGAAAATAATAATGCAATGAACTCAAGTGGATCCATGTGGTTTATGAAAATAAAACACATGCAATGACATCTTGTGGATCCATGTGGTTTATGAAAACAACACACATGCAATGACATCTAGTGGATCCATGTGGTTTATGAAAAGTACACACATGCAATGGCATCTAGTGTATATATGTGGTTTATGAAAAGAACACACGTGCAATGGCATCTAGTGGATCCATGTGGTTTATGAAAAGAACACACATGCAATGGCATCTAGTGGATCCATGTGGTTTATGTGACACCCCGGTTCTGAAAAGACCGTGGCCTCTATGTGACATGCCAATCCCTGGATCGGTTCATTGGCCCACAATAGAGTAAGATAGATAACATAGCAAAATATCCGTGTATCATAGATAACGAAGATCCAGAGTACCATTATTACAATAAAAGCTTAGCACAAGCTAGCTCAAATTATTCAGGTAGCAACATAAACGATTAAATCCTCCATTCTTCAAATTGCCCACAAGTGAACAAGTGCCGAGTGGAGTACCGTGGCCTATAACGATCAATCAGAATCGGAATAACCTGCAGCATAAAACGCAACAGCCCCGAAGGGTCAATACATGGAATGTATGGCAAGTAGAGCTAGTAAATGGAGACAATAGTACTAACATCTACATGCATATTTGGCAAGTGGAGCTGTGTCTGGCTTGCATTTGCAAATAACTTTGTCCTACTTTCATAAACAGTTTTTTTGATTTTCTTTGAAAAGATCCCAATTAAGTTAACCCAACAAGATTAAAGCAATTATGAAATTAGAATGAGCGAGAAACATGTCATGGAATCAATATCAAGCAACTCAGTTGTCCATAACCGGGGACACGGCTAATCGATTAGATTATACATTCTGCAGAGGTTAGTACACTTTACCCATGTGACTTGGCCAACCCAGCTCGTACCATCACTCTCATTTTGGGTGATGATAGGGAGAAGACCAAGAAGAGACTGTTCGGGAAGTAGCTCCTCAATCCCGACGCGCACCGGTCCAACCTACCAAAATTCTACATCTCTGGATACGCGGGTTCGAGTTACCACAACCTACTAAGTCCAACCAACCGCCCATTTTATTATTGGCACATGGTTGTACCGTAAGCTACACAATAAAGAAGCCAATCATTCTCTCTTGATACCAGGTGCCTTTCAATGAAACCACCAAAATTATCAATACCATCACACCAGGGGTTCATTGATTAAGTTGTTTTAGTTTTCACAAACCAATACTTTGAGAAAACAAGTATCAATGATGTAACCCAGCCCTCGTTCAACATAGCATGGCTAAGCACATCTACAACGGTGGTTCATCTACAAGGAAAGCCCTACCACATAATAGGTCATAGCATAGCGATAGTATCATCCTACTCATGCAACTACAAAATACACGACAATGCATTGAAAATAGTAGGACGATATCATGAACAAAGTAGCATCTACTTGCCTTGATTGAAGCGGTCGAAGGAACAATCCAAACACGAGCAAGGGTTGCACTCCACACAATCTACACGACACAATTGCATTCATAAACAAACAATTCACAAACATATGCAACAAAGATGATGCATGAATGCAAGAACGGCAAGTGAATTGGTGCTACAGCTGCACCACATAATTCTAATACATATTACTACCGAATACATGCATGGAAAATAGATTTGGCGCTAGGAAAACTATTAACCAAAAGTAGAGATCTCTACTAGAGCTAGAACTTAAATAATTCACTACCGGTAGTATACTGTTTGTAAAATCTTGGAAAAATTCTACCGCATAGGCATCGCTGATAAGAAACAGTATCAATTGGAATTACTCAAAAAGGAGTTATAAAACATCCCGAGTAATTAAAACACTGCAAAAAGCCATTAGACAAATACTGCAGAAGTTTTTACTGTAATCCTATCTTTTTATTTCACTATGAGATTCCCCTCGTTCATACGAGTTCAGGGACATATCACACGCGATTTTCGGAGCTACGAAACTTTTACTACGAATTTATTACTCCGAAAAGGCCACTAACTAGTTTGATTAAACTGTACTAAACCTGACAGTAAAAGTCTGAACCAAAGGTACAGAGAGATTCTACACGACTCACTGAACTCGTGCATATTTTATTTGCAATTTTTGGCCAAGCGGTTTAATTTCTACGCAATTTACAAGATTCTACCGAAATCTGCCAACTAATAGGATTAACGAAATTGACCCAGTCAACTGTGTCTGTTTAACTGGTCAACTCGTCTGATGACTGGGCGCTGACTGGGCGTCTGACTAGTCAACGCCTGGAGTGCTGACCAGTCAACGAACGATCTAATCCGCTGATCTGAGATCTGACGGTGGCTGCTGTCTTACCGGAAACGGACCGCGAATCGAACTCCGGCGAGCTCCGGACGGCGGCGACGGTCGGTTCCGGTGGTGTGGAAACTCCTGCAAGTACACACACGGTCAACTACGGCTCCCGAAATAATTAAACACGTGCGCGTACGCGGCGATCTGCAGGGCGTAGTTGGTGGCGGCGGATGGAGACGCGGAGCACGGGAATGGAAAGAGGGCGGCGAGACGAACCCGGCGAACAGCGATGGCGGCGGCAACGACGACCGGGCGGCCTTGTGGCGGCAATGGGCGCGACAGCCGCTTGGGAGATGGCGGCGGGGTTGGGTCGCGTGCACGGGAACCGAGGCCAGGGGTGGGGCCCTCCTTAAAAAGTCCCTCGCGCGGAAAAAAAAGAAAAAAACAATTCTGAACTGAAACGGCTCGGAAACTGACTACAACTCGGAAATCGGTCCGGATTTTCGGACCGTTTTCCGGCGGTTTACTAAAACGTCCGAGTCTTTTGCATACGAACTCCGATTGGAGCGATTTTCGCGCCTATGGGTTCGTATCGTCGAGGGGAACAACCTTCAGTCCAAGTTTGTGCAAAAACTCAAACCTACAGGGGTGGTTGTTGCAAGTCCCTCTGAAGCTCCCCGCAGGAACCTCGAAGCGAAGTAGAAACGGGGTTTTGCAAATAGCGTTTCGTCGATCCTCTCTACTCGACAGTAATGCTTGGAAAGATATGATGCGATGCAATGAATGATATGCAAGACCAAATCTAAAATTTGGGATGTGACAAGACTAACCCCCTTAAGATGAATCTCGTCCTCGAGATTGGTAGCACTAGCAAATAGGTGTGGGTAGTCCTCTCGGATGTCATCTTCACGCTCCCAAGTGGCTTCCTCTTCGGTGTGGTGGCTCCACTGCACCTTGCAAAACTTGATTGTCTTGGTACGGGCAGTCCTTTCTGTTGTCTCCAGAATCTTGACCGGTTTCTCCTCATAGGTCAAATCATTCTCAAGCTGAACCTCTTCTAGCGGTACAGTGTCTCTCAATGGTGTATCCACCATCTCCGGATGGCACTCCTTCAGCTGGGATACGTGGAACACGTTGTGAACAGCAGATAGAGCCTCTGGCAACTCCAATTGATAAGCAACTTCTCCTTTGCGTGCTAAGACTCGATAGGGTCCAATAAATCGAGGTGCCAACTTACCCTTAATTCCAAATCTCTTGATTCCACGAAGCGGCGATACTCTGAGGTATGCTCTATCACCTATCTCATATACCACTTCCTTGCGCTTGGCATCAGCGTAGCTCTTCTGTCTTGATTGTGCTACCTTGATGCATCTCTAATCAAGCGACCTTCTCCTCAGCGTCCTTGATCAAATCAGGTCCAAACAACTGACGTTCTCCTACTCCATCCCATAGCAATGGTGTTCGGCACCGTTTCCCATATAACACCTCGAACGGTGACGTCTTGATGCTGGTTTGATAGCTGTTGTTGTAGGAAAACTCCGCATACGGTAAATTCTCATCCCAACTAGAACCATGAGCCAAGGCGCAAGCTCTTAGCATGTCTTCCAAAATCTGATTCACCCTCTCGGTCTGTCCATCAGTCTGTGGGTGAAACGCTGTGCTAAACTCCAATCTAGTACCAAGTGACTCGTGTAGCTGGCGCCAGAAGTGTGAGGTAAATTGGGTGCCTCTATCAGATACGATACTCTTGGGAACTCCATGTAGGCACACAATCTTGTCCATGTAAATCTTGGCCAACTTTGCACTCGTATAGGTCGTCTTCACCGGTATAAAGTGGGCTACCTTGGTCAAATGGTCGACCACTACCCAAATAGAGTCATATCCTGACCTGGCGATCCTGTGATAAAGTCCATTCCACTCTATCCCATTTCCAATCCGCACGGGCAAAGGCTGTAGCATCCTGCTGGTTTACGGTGTTCCGCCTTCACTCGGCTACATACATCACATAGGGCAATATGCTTGGCGATATCTCCCTTCATGTTGTTCCACCAGAATCTGTCCTTTAGATCCATATACATCTTCGTATTGCCCGGATGTATGGAATACGGCGAGTCATGAGCTTCTGCATAATCAACTTCCTTAACTCCGGATCGTTGGGCACACAAAGCGATCTCCATACCACAAGGTACCTTGCTCATCCTCATGAATTCCCTTGCTCGACCTTCCTTCATCTTTTCCTTAACTTCATCTATCTCTTTGTCTCCCACTTGAGCCTTCTGATTACATCATGAAGCGTTGGTTGGACTTCCATTGTAGCCAAGTATCCTTCAGATACTACCTCCAATCTAAGGTCCTTGAATTGCTTGCACAAATCCTCAGGCAATTCACCAATTGTCAATCCATTGGCATAAACCTTTCGGCTCAGAGCATCTGCTACTACATTGGCCTTTCCTGGGTGGTATTGTAGATTCATATCATAGTCCTTGATAAGTTCCAACCATCTCCTTTGTCTCATGTTCAGCTCATACGTAAATATGTATTTCAGGCTCTTGTGGGTGTACACATCACAGTGTTTTCCCATTAAGTAATGTCTCCATACCTTGGCGCATGAACCATCGCGCTAATTCCAAGTCATGTGGGGTAATTCCGCTCATGGTGCTTGAGTTGTCATGAGGCATATGACACCACTCTCCCATATTGCATCAAGACACTCCCAAGTCCATCGAGAAGCATCACAGTACACTTGGAAATCCTTCTGAAGATCTGGTAAGCACAGAACAGGTGCAGTCACTAGTCGACGCTTCAGTTCCTGAAAGCTAGCCTCACACACATCCGTCCATTCAAACTTTCTCTCCTTCTTCAGAAGTTCAGTCATCGGCTTAGCAATCTTGGAAAAGTTTTCAATGAACCTCCTATAATATCCAGCAAGTCCCAGAAAGCTTCGAATCTCTCCCGCATTCTTGGGTGCTTCCACTCGATTCTGCAGTCACTTTGCTTGGATCAACATGACTCCTTCTCCTGACACTACGTGTCCAAGAAACCCAACAGTGTTAAGCCAGAATTCACACTTGCTGAATTTGGCATACAGCTGGTGTTCCCTCAGTTTCTCCATAATCAGTCGTAGATGTTTCTCATGCTCAGCATCATCCTTGGAATATATCAGTATGTCATCAATAAACACTACCACGAACTTGTCCGAGTACTCCATAAATACCTTGTTCATCATGGTCATGAAATATGCCGGGGCATTCGTTAGTCCAAATGACATAACTGTATACTCATATAACCCATACCTAGTGGTGAAGGCGGTTTTTGGTACATCCTCCTTCCGGATCTTCAATTGAAAGTAGCCTGATCGCAGATCAATCTTGCTGAACACCTTTGCTCCTTCTAGTTGATCAAACAAATCATTTATGTTCGGCAGAGGGTACTTGTTCTTGATGGTTACCTCATTCAGCGAGCGATAGTCCACCACTAACATCTTGGTGCTGTCTTTCTTCTCCACAAACAGAACAGGTGCACCCCATGACGACGCACTAGGCTGAATGAATCCCTTTTCCATCTGCTCCTTCAACTGTTTCTTCAATTCCTTCAGCTCATCCACATCCATCTTATATGGTTTCTTTGCTATTGGTCCTGTTCCCGGCATCAGGTCGATAAGAAACTCTACTTCTCTGTCAGGTGGCATCCCTGGCAGTTCTTCCGGAAACACGTCGGGGTAATCCCTAATCACTGGCACAGTATCCATGCTAACCCCCTTAAGAGAATTCAGCTTACACCTTCCTGGTCGTGCGGCTGACTTGAATCTAATCCTCTTACCATCCTGGGTTTTGAGTGAAACAGCTCGCTGTGCATAATCTATGTGTCCCTCATGCATAGACATCCAATCCATACCCAGAATAACGTCTAATCCCTGTGATTCCAACACTACCAAATGTGCAATGAAGTTGTGTGTTCCAATCCTCACAGTTAAATTGCGGCATCCACTAGCTATCATATCTCCTCCAGGTGAACTCACTCTAAAGGACCTCTTCATAGACTCAGTAGGTAACTTATACTTATCCACAAATGCTCTTGATATGAATGAATGCGATGCACCAGTATCGAAAAGTATAAGTGCAGGGTAAGTGTTGATTGGAAACTTACCAATCACAAGGTCAGGCTCGTCTGGAATCTCTTCCACATTCATGTGGTTCACTGTGGCCTTCTCATTGTTGGTTGGCTTCAGTCCTTTCCTCTCCGGACAGTTGTCAACATAGTGTCCCTTCTGCTTACACTTGAAGCATGTCACCTTACTCAGATCCTTCTTCACAAAATTGCGATCACGGTTGCGGTCATGTCCACCGTGTCCTCCAGAGTGGTGAGAGTGTCCTCCCTTGTGGCTGTGGTGACTGCTCCTATGGTTGTCATGACGATGCCCATCGCCTCCATGGTGGTGGCGATCATGGCTCCCATGGTCACTCCCTCCATGCTTGGAGTATCCATCATATGAAGTGCGAGACTTGTGGTGTGAGCCAGAGTGGTGATTGTTGTTCTTTCTCTTGCGGCTTTCCACCTGCTTGTGCTTCCCTTCCAAGATCCTGGCCTTGTCCATGAGCTCCTGGAAAGTGGGGCAATAAACCACCAGTAGCTGCACTGAAAGCTCATCACTGAGGCCATCCAGGAATCTCTCCCTCCTTTTTGCATCAGTGTCAACATCCTCAGGTGCATAACGGGACAGGTTGTTGAACTCCTCAATGTACTCGGCCACGGTGCGATTGGTTTGGCGCAAGTTGCGGAACTCTTTCCTCTTCAGGCTCAGAACTCCTGAAGACACGTGGTCGGTCCTGAAACCTTCCTCAAACATAGCCCAAGTCACGGTATTCAGAGGGTGGGTGATCTGAAATGTGTCCACCAAGAAGCGGCTGGTCCCTCCAGTAGGTGAGCGGCAAACCTCACCTTCTCAGCATCTGTGCATCCAACAGTTACTAGATCCTTGTTGACGGAACGCAACCAGTCGAGAGCAACCATTGGTTCCGTTGCAGTAGAGAACTTAGCTGGCCTTAACCTCAGAAATCTGGTGAGAGCATCTCCCTGAGGCTGATTGTTTCCATTGTTGTTGTTCTGATTTGCCATAAACTGGGTCATCACTTGGGTAAGCTGTGCCTGAGCTGCCATGAGCTGCTCCAACTCAGTGGGTTGGCGGCGGGGAGGCATCTGCGGTTCAGCACAGGTAAGTTTAGAAAGAATCAACTACGATAATAGGATTCTACCCATGCATATGGTCAAGCAACAACAAACAATTGCAGACAATCACAAGCAAGCAACACATCATCAAACAAGCGGTCCAGCAACATCCCAGGTGTTATCTTAGCAGTATATACCTACGGAAATAGTTTTGCAAGAGTTGGCAATGGTTAACTAAACAGTTGAGCATCAAAACGACAAAACAGCAATTCTGACAGAACAGTTCTGCTGTGTTCGCGAATTTTTCCGCCTGACTTAAACTCGTCAGAAAATTAAGCAAATTTTTGTGCATATAGAACAGGAAGTTCCGCATCAGCCCAATTTTTTTCAGATTTTTCCGAGTTACCAGAAAAATATGAAAAATCGCGCAGTACTGCTGTATCAGCAGAAAAACTGCAGCGAAAACAACACAGATAGTAACCAAATTGCCATAACTCTTTCATATAATTTGCACAAATAATTCCTGGAATATTGGAGTACACAAATAAGCATCTAAACACTCTTAAACTAACACGAACTAAGTATCACAATGATCGAGAACAATCCTAACGATTTCGCCTAACGAGGACTAATTGGTGGACTTCTATCTATTGCTTGAAGAGATTGAGGTAGGCCCTTGCGGTCATGCGTTGGCGCTTCGGCTCGTGGTACAACCATGGCGGCGGAGTGTACACCTCTCCTGAACCATCACTTGAAACGTCAAACTCCACCTCTTCTGGATCCTCCTCTTCTTCTTCATCCTCAGCTGCAACTGCAACAGCTTCATCTCCTCCACCATCATCGTCTCCATCATCATCATCCTCGTCCTCATCATCATCATCTCCACCATCATCATCATCTCCACCATCATCATCATCCCCATTGTTGCCATCATCTCCATTGTCATCATCAGAGGGTGGATTCAGCTGTGCTTGGAGAGCGGCAATCTGGGCTGCCATAGCTTCAATAGTTTGATCCCTTTCCTGGACTGTCCCTTGCAGTTGTTGTATGTTCTGGGTGTTCTCCTGCACAGTACCATGAAGATGTGCTATGGTTGCATCTCTGGCTATCAGGGCATTCTCCAGAACTCCCACAGCTTCATGCAAAGTGTCAATCTCCTGTCCTTGGACCACCATACCATTGCTAGTAAAATCTGCAATCTCCTTTATCATCCTCACCTTCTCTGCTAGAGCTCCATTCTCCCTTTCCATGTCCTCTATGTGCCTCCGACGGGGCGGCATGTTGTTCCTGTCACCCGGGGTAACCACAATGTTCCCATCTTCATCACGCCTTCCATAGTCACGGTAGGGTGAATCTGCCGGTAGTAGGTGTCGGGCTTGATGGCACTGGCGAGACAGGGCTTCATGTATGGCCAAGTTGATTCCAAGTCCCCAGTTGCAGTATGTCTTGGTGTAGATCAAGTGCACGGGGTTTGGCAAGGCGACATCTCTGAATATGAAGGTAGTGATCTCCCATGCATCCTCTCCATATCCATAGGTGTACAGCCTTCTTCCCTTGAACATGGGCAGTGGCAATCCCAATGACTGCGAGAGCTGAGCTAACTGCCTTGCAAAGGGCCTTGGTGACTCCATGGTGGCATACTCAGTCCTGACTTCTCCCATCTATCAAGTAAAAGAGGAAAGTGTGAGAATAGCATATGGTAAGAATTTACGAGGGTGAAAGGCATAAGATGAAAGATAGAGTTAATATAGGCTTTAATAAATCTATGGCTTCCTAATCCAATTCTAGGTCACGATCCTACAGTCGACACACGGGCTCTGATACCATCCTGTGACACCCCGGTTCTGAAAAGACCGTGGCCTCTATGTGACATGCCAATCCCTGGATCGGTTCATTGGCCCACAATAGAGTAAGATAGATAACATAGCAAAATATCCGTGTATCATAGATAACGAAGATCCAGAGTACCATTATTACAATAAAAGCTTAGCACAAGCTAGCTCAAATTATTCAGGTAGCAACATAAACGATTAAATCCTCCATTCTTCAAATTGCCCACAAGTGAACAAGTGCCGAGTGGAGTACCGTGGCCTATAACGATCAATCAGAATCGGAATAACCTGCAGCATAAAACGCAACAGCCCCGAAGGGTCAATACATGGAATGTATGGCAAGTAGAGCTAGTAAATGGAGACAATAGTACTAACATCTACATGCATATTTGGCAAGTGGAGCTGTGTCTGGCTTGCATTTGCAAATAACTTTGTCCTACTTTCATAAACAGTTTTTTTTGATTTTCTTTGAAAAGATCCCAATTAAGTTAACCCAACAAGATTAAAGCAATTATGAAATTAGAATGAGCGAGAAACATGTCATGGAATCAATATCAAGCAACTCAGTTGTCCATAACCGGGGACACGGCTAATCGATTAGATTATACACTGCAGAGGTTAGTACACTTTACCCATGTGACTTGGCCAGCCCAGCTCGTACCATCACTCTCATTTTGGGTGATGATAGGGAGAAGACCAAGAAGAGACTGTTCGGGAAGTAGCTCCTCAATCCCGACGCGCACCGGTCCAACCTACCAAAATTCTACATCTCTGGATACGCGGGTTCGAGTTACCACAACCTACTAAGTCCAACCAACCGCCCATTTCATTATTGGCACATGGTTGTACACGTAAGCTACACAATAAAGAAGCCAATCATTCTCTCTTGATACCTGGGTGCCTTTCCGCAATGAAACCACCAAAAATTATCAATACCATCACACCCAGGGGGTTCATTGATTAAGTTGTTTTAGTTTTCACAAACCAATACTTTGAGAAAACAAGTATCAATGATGTAACCCAGCCCTCGTTCAACATAGCATGGCTAAGCACATCTACAACGGTGGTTCATCTACAAGGAAAGCCCTACCACATAATAGGTCATAGCATAGCGATAGTATCATCCTACTCATGCAACTACAAAATACACGACAATGCATTAAAAATAGTAGGACGATATCATGAACAAAGTAGCATCTACTTGCCTTGATTGAAGCGGTCGGAGGAACAATCCAAACACGAGCAAGGGTTGCACTCCACACAATCTACACGACACAATTGCATTCATAAACAAACAATTCACAAACATATGCAACAAAGATGATGCATGAATGCAAGAACGGCAAGTGAATTGGTGCTACAGCTGCACCACATAATTCTAATACATATTACTACCGAATACATGCATGGAAAATAGATTTGGCGCTAGGAAAACTATTAACCAAAAGTAGAGATCTCTACTAGAGCTAGAACTTAAATAATTCACTACCGGTAGTATACTGTTTGTAAAATCTTGGAAAAATTCTACCGCATAGGCATCGCTGATAAGAAACAGTATCAATTGGAATTACTCAAAAAGGAGTTATAAAACATCCCGAGTAATTAAAACACTGCAAAAAGCCATTAGACAAATACTGCAGAAGTTTTTACTGTAAGCCTATCTTTTTATTTCACTATGAGATTCCCCTCGTTCATACGAGTTCAGGGACATATCACACGCGATTTTCGGAGCTACGAAACTTTTACTACGAATTTATTACTCCGAAAAGGCCACTAACTAGTTTGATTAAACTGTACTAAACCTTACAGTAAAAGTCTGAACCAAAGGTACAGCAAGATTCTACACGACTCACTGAACTCGTGCATATTTTATTTGCAATTTTTGGCCAAGCGATTTAATTTTTACGCAATTTACAAGATTCTACCGAAATCTGCCAACTAATAGGATTAACGAAATTGACCCAGTCAAGCTTAATCGTCAACTGATGGCGCTGACTGGGCGTCTGACTAGTCAACGCCTGGAATGCTGACCAGTCAACGAACGATCTAAGCTGCTGATCTGAGATCTGACGGTGGCTGCTGTCTTACCGGAAACGGACGGCGAATCGAACTCCGGCGAGCTCCGGACGGCGGCGACGGTCGGTTCCGGTGGCGTGGAAACTCCTGCAAGTACACACACGGTCAACTACGGCTCCCGGAATAATTAAACGCGTGCGCGTACATGGCGATCTGCAGGGCGCAGTTGGCGGCGGCGGATGGAGACGCGGAGTACGGGAACGGAAAGAGGGCGGCGAGACGAACCCGGCAACAGACGCGGCGAAGGCGGCGACGGCGGGCGCCTTTCGAGCGCATGCGAGGAGATGGCGGCGGCGGGGTTGCGGCGTGCGGAACCGAGGCGGTGGGGCCTCTTAAAAAGTCCCTCGCGTAGAAAAGAAAAAAAACAATTCTGAACTGAAACGGCCCGGAAACTGACTACAACTCGGAAATCGGTCCGGATTTTCGGACCGTTTTTCGGCGGTTTACTAAAACGTCCGAGTCTTTTGCATACGAACTCCGATTGGAGCGATTTTCGCGCCTATGGGTTCGTATCGTCGAGGGGAACAACTTCAGTCCAAGTTTGTGCAAAAACTCAAACCTACAGGGGTGGTTGTTGCAAGTCCCTCTGAAGCTCCCCGCAGGAACCTCGAAGCGAAGTAGAAATGGGGTTTTGCATATAGCGTTTCGTTGATCCTCTCTACTCGACGGTAATGCTTGGAAAGATATGATGCAATGCAATGAATGATATGCAAGACCAAATCTAAAATTTGGGATGTGACAGTTTATGAAAAGGACACACATGCTTTATTAAAAGAACACGCATGCAATGGCATCTAGTGGATCCATCTGGTTTAGGAAAAGAACACACATGCAATGAACTCTAGTGGATCCATGTGGTTTATGAAAAGAACACACATGCAATGAACTCTAGTGGTTACATGTGGTTTATGAGAAGAACACACAGGGAATGGAATCTAGTGGATCCACGTGGTTTGGGAATAGAACACACATCCAATGAACTCTAGTGGATCCATGTGGTTTATGAAAAGAACACACACGCAATGGCATCTAGTGGATCCATGTGGTTTATGAGTAGAACACACATGCAATGAACTCTAGTGTATCCATGTGGATTATGAAAAGAACACACATGTAGTGAACTCTACTGGATCCATCTGGTTTATGAAAAGAACACACATGCAATGGCATCGAGTGGATTCTTGTGGTTTAGGCATAGAACACAGATGCAATGAACGCTAGTGGATCCATGTGGTTTATGAAAAGAACACACATGCAATAGCATCTAGTGGATCCATGTGGTTTATGAAAAGAACACACATGCAATGAACTCTAGTGGATCCATGTGGTTTAGGAATAGAACACACATGCTATGAACTCTAGTGGATCCATGTGTTTATGAAAAGAACACACATGCAATGGAATCTAGTGGATCCATGTGGTTTATGAAAAGAACACACATGCAATAATCTCTAGTGGATCCATGTGGATTATGAAAATAACACACATGCAATAAACTCTAGTGGATCCATGTGGTTTATGAAAAGAACACATATGCAATGGCATCTAGTGGATCCATGTGGTTTATGAATAGAACACACATTCAATGACATCTAGTGGATCCATGTGGTTTATGAAAAGAACACACATACAATGGCATCTAGTGGATCCATGTGGTTTAGGATTAGAACACACATGTAATGGCATGTAGTGGATCCATCTAGTTTATGAAAAGAACACACATGCAATGGCATCTAGTGGATCCATGTGGTTTAGGAATAAAATACACATGCAATGGCATCTAGTGCATCCATGTGGTTTATGAAAAGAACACACATGCAATGGCATCTAGTGGATCCATGTGGTTTAGGAATAGAACACACATGCAATGAACCCTAGTGGATCCAGGTGGTTTATGAGAAGAACAGACATGCAATGGAATCTAGTGGATCCATGTGGTTTATGAAAAGAACACATATGCAATGAACTCTAGTGGATCCATGTGGTTTATGAAAAGAACACACATGCAATGAACTCTGTTGGATCCATGTGGATTATGAAAAGAACACACATGAAATGAACTCTACTTGATCCATGTGGTTTATGAAAAGAACACACATGCAATGGCATCTATGGGATACATGTGGTTTAGGAATAGAACACACATTTAATGGCATCTAGCGGATCCATGTAGTTTATGAATAGAACACACATGCAATGAACTCTAGTGGATCCATGTGGTTTAGGAATAGAACACACATGCTATGAACTCTAGTGGATCCATGTGTTTATGAAAAGAACACACATGCAATGGAATATACAGGATCCATGTGGTTTATGAAAAGAACACACATGCAATAATCTCTAGTGGATCCATGTGGTTTATGAATAGAACACACATGCAATGACATCTAGTGGATCCATGTGGTTTATGAAAAGAACACACATACAATGGCATCTAGTGGATCCATGTGGTTTAGGATTAGAACACACATGTAATGGCATCTAGTGGATCCATCTAGTTTATGAAAAGAACACACAAGCAATGGCATCTAGTGGATCCATGTGGTTTAGGAATAAAATACACATGCAATGGCATCTAGTGCATCCATGTGGTTTATGAAAAGAACACACATGCAATGGCATCTAGTGGATCCATGTGGTTTAGGAATAGAACACACATGCAATGAACCCTAGTGGATCCAGGTGGTTTATGAGAAGAACAGACATGCAATGGAATCTAGTGGATCCATGTGGTTTATGAAAAGAACACATATGCAATAAACTCTAGTGGATCCATGTAGTTTATGAAAAGAACACACATGCAATGAACTCTGGTGGATCCATGTGGATTATGAAAAGAACACACATGCAATGAACTCTACTTGATCCATGTGGTTTATGAAAAGAACACACATGCAATGGCATCTATGGGATACATGTGGTTTAGGAATAGAACACGCATTTAATGGCATCTAGCGGATCCATGTAGTTTATGAATAGAACACACATGCAATGAACTCTAGTGGATCCATGTGGTTTAGGAATAGAACACACATGCTATGAACTCTAGTGGATCCATGTGTTTATGAAAAGAACACACATGCAATGGAATCTAGTGGATCCATGTGGTTTATGAAAAGAACACACATGCAATAATCTCTAGTGGATCCATGTGGATTATGAAAATTACACACATGCAATTAACTCTAGTGGATCCATGTGGTTTATGAAAAGAACACACATGCAATGGCATCTAGTGGATCCATGTGGTTTATGAATAGAACACACATGCAATGACATCTAGTGGATCCATGTGGTTTATGAAAAGAATACACATACAATGGCATCTAGTGGATCCATGTGGTTTAGGATTAGAACACACATGTAATGGCCTCTAGTGGATCCATCTAGTTTATGAAAAGAACACACATGCAATGGCATCTAGTGGATCCATGTGGTTTAGGAATAAAATACACATGCAATGGCATCTAGTGCATCCATGTGGTTTATGAAAAGAACACACATGCAATGGCATCTAGTGGATCCATGTGGTTTAGGAATAGAACACACATGCAATGAACCCTAGTGGATCCAGGTGGTTTATGAGAAGAACAGACATGCAATGGAATCTAGTGGATCCATGTGGTTTATGAAAAGAACACATATGCAATGAACTCTAGTGGATCCATGTGGTTTATGAAAAGAACACACATGCAATGAACTCTGGTGGATCCATGTGGATTATGAAAAGAACACACATGCAATGAACTCTACTTGATCCATGTGGTTTATGAAAAGAACACACATGCAATGGCATCTATGGGATACATGTGGTTTAGGAATAGAACACACATTTAATGGCATCTAGCGGATCCATGTAGTTTATGAGTAGAACACACATGCAATGAACTCTAGTGGATCCATGCGGTTTAGGCAAAGAACACACATGCAATGGCATCTAGTGGATCCACGTGGTTTATGAAAAGAACACACATGCAATGGCATCTATGGGATCCGTGTGGTTTAGGAATAGAACACACATTTAATGGCATCTAGCGGGTCCATGTAGTTTATGAATATAACACACATGCAATGAACTCTAGTGGATCCATGTGGTTTATGAATATAACATACATGGAATGACTTCTAGTGGATCCGTGTGGTTTATGAAAAGAACACACATCCAATGGCATCTAGTGTATCCATGTGGTTTAGGATTAGAACACACATGCAATGACATCTAGTGGACCCATGTGGTTCATGAAAAGAACACACATGTAATTGCATCTAGTGCATCCATGTGGTTTAGGAATAGAAGACACATACAATGACATCTAGTGGATGCATGTTGTTTATGAAAAAACACATGCATTGGCATCTAGTGGATCCATGAGGGTTATGAAAAGAACACACATGCAACAAAGTCTGGTGGATCCATGTGGTTTATGAAAAGAACCCACATGCAACGGAATATAGTGGATCCATGTGGTTTATTAAAAGAACACACATGCAATAGAATGTAGTGAGCCATGTGGTTTATGAAAAGAGCACACATGCAATGGCATCTAGTGGATCCATGTGCTTTATGCAAATAATAATGCAATGAACTCCAGTGGATCCATGTGGTTTATGAAAATAAAACACATGCAATGACATCTTGTGGATCCATGTGGTTTATGAAAACAGCACACATGCAATGACATCTAGTGGATCCATGTGGTTTATGAAAAGTACACACATGCAATGGCATCTAGTGGATCCATGTGGTTTATGAAAAGAACACACATGCAATGGCATCTAGTGGATCCATGTGGTTTATGAAAAGAACACACATGCAATGGCATCTAGTGGATCCATGTGGTTTATGAAAAGGACACACATGCAATGGCATGTAGTGGATCCATGTGCTTTATTAAAAGAACAAACTTGCAATGGCATCTAGTGGATCCATGTGGTTTAGGAAAAGATCACACATGCAATGAACTCTAGTGGATCCATGTGGTTTATGAAAAGAACACACATGCAATGAACTCTAGTGGATACATGTGGTTTATGAGAAGAACACACAGGGAATGGAATCTAGTGGATCCACGTGGTTTGGGAATAGAACACACATCCAATGAACTCTAGTGGATCCATGTGGTTTATGAAAAGAACACACACGCAATGGCATCTAGTGGATCCATGTGGTTTATGAATAGAACACACATGCAATGAACTCTAATGTATCCATGTGGTTTATGAAAAGAACACACATGTAGTGAACTCTACTGGATCCATCTGGTTTATGAAAAGAACACACATGCAATGGCAACAAGTGGATTCTTGTGGTTTAGGCATAGAACACACATGCAATGAACGCTAGTGGATCCATGTGGTTTATGAAAAGAACACACATGCAATGGCATCTAGTGGATCCATGTGGTTTATGAAAAGAACACACATGCAATGAAGTCTAGTGGATCCATGTGGTTTAGGAATAGAACACACATGGTATGAACTCTAGTGGATCCATGTGTTTATGACACATGCAATGGAATCTAGTGGATCCATGTGGTTTATGAAAAGAACACACATGCAATAATCTCTAGTGGATCCATGTGGATTATGAAAATAACACACATGCAACGAACTCTAGTGGATCCATGTGGTTATGAAAAGAACACACATGTAATGGCATCTAGTGGATCCATGTGGTTTATGAATAGAACACACATGCAATGACATCTAGTGGATCCATGTGGTTTATGAAAAGAACACACATACAATGGCATCTAGTGGATCCATGTGGTTTAGGATTAGAACACACATGTAATGGCATCTAGTGGATCCATCTAGTTTATGAAAAGAACACACATGCAATGGCATCTAGTGGATCCATGTGGTTTAGGAATAAAATACACATGCAATGGCATCTAGTGCATCCATGTGGTTTATGAAAAGAACACACATGCAATGGCATCTAGTGGATCCATGTGGTTTAGGAATAGAACACACATGCAATGAACCCTAGTGGATCCAGGTGCTTTATGAGAAGAACAGACATGCAATGGAATCTAGTGGATCCATGTGGTTTATGAAAAGAACCAATATGCAATGAACTCTAGTGGATCCATGTGGTTTATGAAACGAACACACATGCAATGAACTCTGGTGGATCCATGTGGATTATGAAAAGAACACACATGCAATGAACTCTAATTGATCCATGTGGTTTATGAAAAGAACACACATGCAATGGCATCTATGGGATACATGTGGTTTAGGAATAGAACACAGATTTAATGGCATCTAGCGGATCCATGTAGTTTATGAATAGAACACACATGCAATGAACTCTTGTGGATCCATGTGGTTTACGCAAAGAACACACATGCAATGGCATCTAGTGGATCCATGTGGTTTATGAAAAGAACACACATGCAATGGCATCCATGGGATCCGTGTGGTTTAGGAATAGAACACACATTTAATGGCATCTAGCGGATCCATTAAGCTTATGAATAGAACACTCATGCAATGAACTCTAGTGGATCCATGTGGTTTAGGCAAAGAACACACATGCAATGGCATCTAGTGGATCCATGTGGTTTATGAAGCGAACACACATGCAATGGCATCTAGTGGATCCATGTGGTTTAGGCATAGAACACACATGCAATGAACACTAGTGGATCCATGTGGTTTATGAAAAGAACACACATGCAATGGCACCTAGTGGATCCATGTGGTTTATGAAAAGAACACACATGCAATGACATCTAGGTCATCCATGTGGTTTATGAAAAGATCACACATCCAATGGCATCTCGTGGATCTAAGTGGTTTAGGAATAGAACACACATGCAATGGCATCTAGTGGATCCATGTGGTTTATGAAAAGAACATACATGGAATGACATGTAGTGGATCCGTGTGGTTTATGAAAAGAACACACATCCAATGGCATCTAGTGTATCCATGTGGTTTAGGAGTAGAACACACATGCAATGATATCTAGTGGATCCATGTGGTTTATGAAAAGAACACACATGCAATTGCATCTAGTGCATCCATGTGGTTTAGGAATAGAAGACACATACAATGACATCTAGTGGATCCATGTCGTTTATGAAAAAACACACATGCATTGGCATCTAGTGGATCCATGTGGTTTATAAAAAGAACACACATGGAATGGCATCTAGTGGATCCATGTGGTTTAGGGAGAGAACACACATGCAATAAACTCTAGTGGATCCATGTGGTTTATGAAAAGAACACACACGCAACGGAATATAGTGGATCCTTGTGGTTTAGGAATAGAACACACATGCAATGGAATGTAGTGAGCCATGTGGTTTATGAAAAGAACACACATGCAATGACATCTAGGTCATCCATGTGGTTTATGAAAAGATCACACATCCAATGGCATCTCGTGGATCTAAGTGGTTTAGGAATAGAACACACATGCAATGGCATCTAGTGGATCCATGTGGTTTATGAAAAGAACATACATGGAATGACATGTAGTGGATCCGTGTGGTTTATGAAAAGAACACACATCCAATGGCATCTAGTGTATCCATGTGGTTTATGAAAAGAACACACATGCAATGGCATCTATGGGATCCGTGTGGTTTAGGAATAGAACACACATTTAATGGCATCTAGCGGATCCATTAAGCTTATGAATAGAACACTCATGCAATGAACTCTAGTGGATCCATGTGGTTTAGGCAAAGAACACACATGCAATGGCATCTAGTGGATCCATGTGGTTTATGAAGCGAACACACATGCAATGGCATCTAGTGGATCCATGTGGTTTAGGCATAGAACACACATGCAATGAACACTAGTGGATCCATGTGGTTTATGAAAAGAACACACATGCAATGGCACCTAGTGGATCCATGTGGTTTATGAAAAGAACACACATGCAATGACATCTAGGTCATCCATGTGGTTTATGAAAAGATCACACATCCAATGTCATCTCGTGGATCTAAGTGGTTTAGGAATAGAACACACATGCAATGGCATCTAGTGGATCCATGTGGTTTATGAAAAGAACATACATGGAATGACATGTAGTGGATCCGTGTGGTTTATGAAAAGAACACACATCCAATGGCATCTAGTGTATCCATGTGGTTTAGGAGTAGAACACACATGCAATGATATCTAGTGGATCCATGTGGTTTATGAAAAGAACACACATGCAATTGCATCTAGTGCATCCATGTGGTTTAGGAATAGAAGACACATACAATGACATCTAGTGGATCCATGTCGTTTATGAAAAAACACACATGCATTGGCATCTAGTGGATCCATGTGGTTTATAAAAAGAACACACATGGAATGGCATCTAGTGGATCCATGTGGTTTAGGGAGAGAACACACATGCAATAAACTCTAGTGGATCCATGTGGTTTATGAAAAGAACACACACGCAACGGAATATAGTGGATCCTTGTGGTTTAGGAATAGAACACACATGCAATGGAATGTAGTGAGCCATGTGGTTTATGAAAAGAACACACATGCAATGACATCTAGGTCATCCATGTGGTTTATGAAAAGGTCACACATCCAATGGCATCTCGTGGATCTAAGTGGTTTAGGAATAGAACACACATGCAATGGCATCTAGTGGATCCATGTGGTTTATGAAAAGAACATACATGGAATGACATGTAGTGGATCCGTGTGGTTTATGAAAAGAACACACATCCAATGGCATCTAGTGTATCCATGTGGTTTAGGATTAGAACACACATGCAATGATATCTAGTGGATCCATGTGGTTTATGAAAAGAACACACATGCAATTGCATCTAGTGCATCCATGTGGTTTAGGAATAGAAGACACATACAATGACATCTAGTGGATCCATGTCGTTTATGAAAAAACACACATGCATTGGCATCTAGTGGATCCATGTGGTTTATAAAAAGAACACACATGGAATGGCATCTAGTGGATACATGTGGTTTATGAAAAGAACACACACGCAACGGAATATAGTGGATCCTTGTGGTCTAGGAATAGAACACACATGCAAGGGAATGTAGTGACCCATGTGGTTTATGAAAAGAACACACATGCAATGACATCTAGTGGATCCATGTGGTTTATGAAAAGAACACACATGCAATTGCATCTAGTGCATCCATGTGGTTTAGGAATAGAAGACACATACAATGACATCTAGTGGATGCATGTTGTTTATTGAAAAAACACATGCATTGGCATCTAGTGGATCCATGTGGGTTATGAAAAGAACACACATGCAACAAAGTCTAGTGGATCCATGTGGTTTATGAAAAGAACCCACATGCAACAGAATATAGTGGATCCATGTGGTTTCTTAAAAGAACCCACATGCAATAGAATGTAGTGAGCCATGTGGTTTATGAAAATAACACACATGCACTGGCATCTAGTGGATCCATGTGCTTTATGAATATAATAATGCAATGAACTCCAGTGGATCCATGTGGTTTACGAAAATAAAACATATGCAATGACATCTTGTGGATCCATGTGGTTTATGAAAACATCACACATGCAATGACATCTAGTGGATCCATGTGGTTTATGAAAAGTACACACATGCAATGGCATCTAGTGGATCCATGTGGTTTATGAAAAGAACACACATGCAATGGCATCTAGTGGATCCATGTGGTTTATGAAAAGAACACACATGCAATGGCATCTAGTGGATCCATGTGGTTTATGAAAAGGACACACATGCAATGGCATGTAGTGGATCCATGTGCTTTATTAAAAGAACAAACATGCAATGGCATCAAGTGGATCCATGTGGTTTAGGAAAAGATCACACATGCAATGAACTCTAGTGGATCCATGTGGTTTATGAAAAGAACACACATGCAATGAACTCTAGTGGATACATGTGGTTTATGAGAAGAACACACAGGGAATGGAATCTAGTGGATCCACGTGGTTTGGGAATAGAACACACATCCAATGAACTCTAGTGGATCCATGTGGTTTATGAAAAGAACACACATGCAATGGCATCTAGTGGATCCATGTGGTTTATGAATAGAACACACATGCAATGAACTCAGTGTATCCATGTGGTTTATGAAAAGAACACACATGTAGTAAACTCTACTGGATCCATCTGGTTTATGAAAAGAACACACATGCAATGGCATCAAGTGGATTATTGTGGTTTAGGCATAGAACACACATGCAATGAACGCTAGTGGATCCATGTGGTTTATGAAAAGAACAGACATGCAATGGCATCTAGTGGATCCATGTGGTTTATGAAAAGAACACACATGCAATGAAGTCTAGTGGATCCATCTGGTTTAGGAATAGAACACACATGGTATGAACTCTAGTGGATCCATGTGTTTATGACACATGCAATGGAATCTAGTGGATCCATGTGGTTTATGAAAAGAACACACATGCAATAATCTCTAGTGGATCCATGTGGATTATGAAAATAAGACACATGCAATGAACTCTAGTGGATCCATGTGGTTTATGAAAAGAACACACATGCAATGGCATCTAGTGGATCCATGTGGTTTATGAATAAAACACACATGCAATGACATCTAGTGGATCCATGTGGTTTATGAAAAGAACACACATACAATGGCATCTAGTGGATCCATGTGGTTTAGGATTAGAACACACATGTAATGGCATCTAGTGGATCCATCTAGTTTATGAAAAGAACACACATGCAATGGCATCTAGTGGATCCATGTGGTTTAGGAATAAAATACAAATGCAATGGCATCTAGTGCATCCATGTGGTTTATGAAAAGAACACACATGCAATGGCATCTAGTGGATCCATGTGGTTTAGGAATAGAACACACATGCAATGAACCCTAGTGGATCCAGGTGGTTTATGAGAAGAACAAACATGCAATGGAATCTAGTGGATCCATGTGGTTTATGAAAAGAACCAATATGCAATGAACTCTAGTGGATCCATGTGGTTTATGAAACGAACACACATGCAATGAACTCTGGTGGATCCATGTGGATTATGAAAAGAACACACATGCAATGAACTCTAATTGATCCATGTGGTTTATGAAAAGAACACACATGCAATGGCATCTATGGGATACATGTGGTTTAGGAATAGAACACAGATTTAATGGCATCTAGCGGATCCATGTAGTTTATGAATAGAACACACATGCAATGAACTCTTGTGGATCCATGTGGTTTACGCAAAGAACACACATGCAATGGCATCTAGTGGATCCATGTGGTTTATGAAAAGAACACACATGCAATGGCATCTATGGAATCCGTGTGGTTTAGGATAGAACACACATTTAATGGCATCTAGCGGATCCATGTAGCTTATGAATAGAACACTCATGCAATGAACTCTACTGGATCCATGTGGTTTAGGCAAAGAAAACACATGCAATGGCATCTAGTGGATCCATGTGGTTTATGAAACGAACACACATGCAATGGCATCTAGTGGATCCATGTGGTTTAGGCATAGAACACACATGCAATGAACTCTAGTGGATCCATGTGGTTTATGAAAAGAACACACATGCAATGACATCTAGGTCATCCATGTGGTTTATGAAAAGAGCACACATACAATGTCATCTCGTGGATCTAAGTAGTTTAGGAATAGAACACACATGCAATGGCATCTAGTGGATCCATGTGGTTTATGAAAAGAACATACATGGAATGACATGTAGTGGGTCCGTGTGGTTTATGAAAAGAACACACATCCAATGGAATCTAGTGTATCCATGTGGTTTAGGATTAGAACACACATGCAATGACATCTAGTGGATCCATGTGGTTTATGAAAAGAACACACATGCAATTGCATCTAGTGCATCCATGTGGTTTAGGAATAGAAGACACATACAATGACATCTAGTGGATCCATGTCGTTTATGAAAAAACACACATGCATTGGCATCTAGTGGATCCATGTGGTTTATAAAAAGAACACACATGGAATGGCATCTAGTGGATCCATGTGGTTTAGGGAGAGAAGACACATGCAATAAACTCTAGTGGATCCATGTGGTTTATGAAAAGAACACACACGCTACGGAATATAGTGGATCCATGTGGTTTATTAAAAGAACACACATGCAATGGAATGTAGTGAGCCATGTGGTTTATGAAAAGAACACACATGCAATGGCATCTAGTGTATCCATGTGCTTTAGGCATACACATGCAATGAACTCCAGTGGATCCATGTGGTTTATGAAAATAAAACACATGCAACGACATCTTGTGGATCCATGTGGTTTATGAAAACAACACACATGCAATGACATCTAGTGGATCCATGTGGTTTATGAAAAGTACACACATGCAATGGCATCTAATTGATCCATGTGGTTTATGAAAAGAACACACATGCAATGGCATCTAGTGGATCCATGTGGTTTATGAAAAGAACACACATGCAATGGAATGTAGTGAGCCATGTGGTTTATGAAAAGAACACACATGCAATGGCATCTAGTGGATCCATGTGCTTTAGGCATACACATGCAATGAACTCCAGTGGATCCATGTGGTTTATGAAAATAAAACACATGCAACGACATCTTGTGGATCCATGTGGTTTATGAAAACAACACACATGCAATGACATCTAGTGGATCCATGTGGTTTATGAAAAGTACACACATGCAATGGCATCTAATTGATCCATGTGGTTTATGAAAAGAACACACATGCAATGGCATCTAGTGGATCCATGTGGTTTATGAAAAGAACACACATGCAATGGCATCTAGTGGATCCATGTGGTTTATGAAAAGGACACACATGCAATGGCATGTAGTGGATCCATGTGCTTTATGAATAGAACAGACATGCAATGACATCTAGTGGATCCATGTGGTTTATGAAAAGAACACACATACAATGGCATCTAGTGGATCCATGTGGTTTAGGATTAGAACACACATGTAATGGCATCTAGTGGATCCATCTTGTTTATGAAAAGAACACACATGCAATGGCATCTAGTGGATCCATGTGGTTTAGGAATATAACACACATGCAATGGCATCTAGTGGATCCATGTGGTTTATGAAAAGAACAGACATGCAATGAACTCCAATGGATCCATGTGGTTCATGAAAAGAACACACGTGCAATGACATCTAGTGGATCCACGTGGTTTACAAAAAGAACAAACATCCAATGGCATCTAGTGGATCCATGTGGTTTAGGAATAAAACACACATGCAATGGCATCTAGTGGATCCATGTGGTTTAGGCATAGAACACATATGCAATGAACTCTAGTGGATCCAGGCGGTTTATGAAATGAACAGACTTGCAATGGAATCTAGTGGATCCATGTGGTTTATGAAAAGAACACATATGCAATGAATGCTAGTGGATCCATGTAGTTTATGAAAAGAACACACATGCAATGAACTCTATTGGATCCATGTGGATTATGAAAAGAACACACATGCAATGAACTCTAGTGGATCCATGTGATTTATGAAAAAAACACATGCAATGGCATCTATGGGATCCATGTGGTTTAGGAATAGAACACACATTGAATGGCATCTAGAGGATCCATGTAGTTTATTAATAGAACACACATGCAATGACCTCTAGTGTATCCATGTGGTTTAGGAAAAGAACACACATGCAATGGCATCTAGTGGATCCATGTGGTTTATGAAAAGAACACACATGCAATGGCATCTATGGGATCCATGTGGTTTAGGAATAGAACATAGATTTAATGGCATCTAGCGGATCCATGTAGTTTATGAATAGAACACACATGCAATTAACTCTTGTGGATCCATGTGGTTTACGCAAAGAACACACATGCAATGGCATCTAGTGGATCTATGTGGTTTAAGAAAAGAACACACATGCAATGGCATCTATGGGATCCGTGTGGTTTAGGAATAGAACACACATTTAATGGCATCTAGCGGATCCATGTAGCTTATGAATAGAACACTCATGCAATGAACTCTAGTGGATCCATGTGTTTTAGGCAAAGAACACACATGCAATGGCATCTAGTGGATCCATGTGGTTTATGAAACGAACACACATGCAATGGCATCTAGTGGATCCATGTGGTTAGGCATAGAACACACATGCAATGAATTCTAGTGGATCCATGTGGTTTATGAAAAGAACACACATGCAATGGCACCTAGTGGATCCATGTGGTTTATGAAAAGAACACACCTGCAATGACATCTAGTGCATCCATGTGGTTTATGAAAAGAACACACATCCAATGGCATCTCGTGGATCTAAGTGGTTTAGGAATAGAACACACATGCAATGACATCTAGTGGATCCATGTGGTTTATGAAAATAACATACATGGAATGACATGTAGTGGATCCGTGTGGTTTATGAAAAGAACACACATCCAATGGCATCTAGTGTATGCATGTGGTTTAGGATTAGAACACACATGCAATGGCATCTAGTGGATACATGTGGTTTATGAAAAGAACACACACGCAACGGAATATAGTGGATCCTTGTGGTCTAGGAATAGAACACACATGCAAGGGAATGTAGTGAGCCATGTGGTTTATGAAAAGAACACACATGCAATGACATCTAGTGGATCCATGTGGTTTATGAAAAGAACACACATGCAATTGCATCTAGTGCATCCATGTGGTTTAGGAATAGAAGACACATACAATGACATCTAGTGGATGCATGTTGTTTATTGAAAAAACACATGCATTGGCATCTAGTGGATCCATGTGGGTTATGAAAAAAACACACATGCAACAAAGTCTAGTGGATCCATGTGGTTTATGAAAAGAACCCACATGCAACAGAATATAGTGGATCCATGTGGTTTATTAAAAGAACCCACATGCAATAGAATGTAGTGAGCCATGTGGTTTATGAAAATAACACACATGCACTGGCATCTAGTGGATCCATGTGCTTTATGAATATAATAATGCAATGAACTCCAGTGGATCCATGTGGTTTACGAAAATAAAACATATGCAATGACATCTTGTGGATCCATGTGGTTTATGAAAACATCACACATGCAATGACATCTAGTGGATCCATGTGGTTTATGAAAAGTACACACATGCAATGGCATCTAGTGGATCCATGTGGTTTATGAAAAGAACACACATGCAATGGCATCTAGTGGATCCATGTGGTTTATGAAAAGAACACACATGCAATGGCATCTAGTGGATCCATGTGGTTTATGAAAAGGACACACATGCAATGGCATGTAGTGGATCCATGTGCTTTATTAAAAGAACAAACATGCAATGGCATCTAGTGGATCCATGTGGTTTAGGAAAAGATCACACATGCAATGAACTCTAGTGGATCCATGTGGTTTATGAAAAGAACACACATGCAATGAACTCTAGTGGATACATGTGGTTTATGAGAAGAACACACAGGGAATGGAATCTAGTGGATCCATGTGGTTTGGGAATAGAACACACATCCAATGAACTCTAGTGGATCCATGTGGTTTATGAAAAGAACACACGCAATGGCATCTAGTGGATCCATGTGGTTTATGAATAGAACACACATGCAATGAACTCAGTGTATCCATGTGGTTTATGAAAAGAACACACATGTAGTGAACTCTCTGGATCCATCTGGTTTATGAAAAGAACACACATGCAATGGCATCAAGTGGATTCTTGTGGTTTAGGCATAGAACACACATGCAATGAACGCTAGTGGATCCATGTGGTTTATGAAAAGAACAGACATGCAATGGCATCTAGTGGATCCATGTGGTTTATGAAAAGAACACACATGCAATGAAGTCTAGTGGATCCATCTGGTTTAGGAATAGAACACACATGGTATGAACTCTAGTGGATCCATGTGTTTATGACACATGCAATGGAATCTAGTGGATCCATGTGGTTTATGAAAAGAACACACATGCAATAATCTCTAGTGGATCCATGTGGATTATGAAAATAAGACACATGCAATGAACTCTAGTGGATCCATGTGGTTTATGAAAAGAACACACATGCAATGGCATCTAGTGGATCCATGTGGTTTATGAATAAAACACACATGCAATGACATCTAGTGGATCCATGTGGTTTATGAAAAGAACACACATACAATGGCATCTAGTGGATCCATGTGGTTTAGGATTAGAACACACATGTAATGGCATCTAGTGGATCCATCTAGTTTATGAAAAGAACACACATGCAATGGCATCTAGTGGATCCATGTGGTTTAGGAATAAAATACAAATGCAATGGCATCTAGTGCATCCATGTGGTTTATGAAAAGAACACACATGCAATGGCATCTAGTGGATCCATGTGGTTTAGGAATAGAACACACATGCAATGAACCCTAGTGGATCCAGGTGGTTTATGAGAAGAACAGACATGCAATGGAATCTAGTGGATCCATGTGGTTTATGAAAAGAACCAATATGCAATGAACTGTAGTGGATCCATGTGGTTTATGAAACGAACACACATGCAATGAACTCTGGTGGATCCATGTGGATTATGAAAAGAACACACATGCAATGAACTCTAATTGATCCATGTGGTTTATGAAAAGAACACACATGCAATGGCATCTATGGGATACATGTGGTTTAGGAATAGAACACAGATTTAATGGCATCTAGCGGATCCATGTAGTTTATGAATAGAACACACATGCAATGAACTCTTGTGGATCCATGTGGTTTACGCAAAGAACACACATGCAATGGCATCTAGTGGATCCATGTGGTTTATGAAAAGAACACACATGCAATGGCATCTATGGGATCCGTGTGGTTTAGGATAGAACACACATTTAATGGCATCTAGCGGATCCATGTAGCTTATGAATAGAACACTCATGCAATGAACTCTACTGGATCCATGTGGTTTAGGCAAAGAAAACACATGCAATGGCATCTAGTGGATCCATGTGGTTTATGAAACGAACACACATGCAATGGCATCTAGTGGATCCATGTGGTTTAGGCATAGAACACACATGCAATGAACTCTAGTGGATCCATGTGGTTTATGAAAAGAACACACATGCAATGACATCTAGGTCATCCATGTGGTTTATGAAAAGATCACACATACAATGGCATCTCGTGGATCTAAGTAGTTTAGGAATAGAACACACATGCAATGGCATCTAGTGGATCCATGTGGTTTATGAAAAGAACATACATGGAATGACATGTAGTGGGTCCGTGTGGTTTATGAAAAGAACACACATCCAATGGAATCTAGTGTATCCATGTGGTTTAGGATTAGAACACACATGCAATGACATCTAGTGGATCCATGTGGTTTATGAAAAGAACACACATGCAATTGCATCTAGTGCATCCATGTGGTTTAGGAATAGAAGACACATACAATGACATCTAGTGGATCCATGTCGTTTATGAAAAAACACACATGCATTGGCATCTAGTGGATCCATGTGGTTTATAAAAAGAACACACATGGAATGGCATCTAGTGGATCCATGTGGTTTAGGGAGAGAACACACATGCAATAAACTCTAGTGGATCCATGTGGTTTATGAAAAGAACACACACGCTACGGAATATAGTGGATCCATGTGGTTTATTAAAAGAACACACATGGAATGGAATGTAGTGAGCCATGTGGTTTATGAAAAGAACACACATGCAATGGCATCTATTGGATCCATGTGGTTTATGAAAAGAACACACACGCAACGGAATATAGTGGATCCTTGTGGTCTAGGAATAGAACACACATGCAAGGGAATGTAGTGAGCCATGTGGTTTATGAAAAGAACACACATGCAATGACATCTAGTGGATCCATGTGGTTTATGAAAAGAACACACATGCAATTGCATCTAGTGCATCCATGTGGTTTAGGAATAGAAGACACATACAATGACATCTAGTGGATGCATGTTGTTTATTGAAAAAACACATGCATTGGCATCTAGTGGATCCATGTGGGTTATGAAAAAAACACACATGCAACAAAGTCTAGTGGATCCATGTGGTTTATGAAAAGAACCCACATGCAACAGAATATAGTGGATCCATGTGGTTTATTAAAAGAACCCACATGCAATAGAATGTAGTGAGCCATGTGGTTTATGAAAATAACACACATGCACTGGCATCTAGTGGATCCATGTGCTTTATGAATATAATAATGCAATGAACTCCAGTGGATCCATGTGGTTTACGAAAATAAAACATATGCAATGACATCTTGTGGATCCATGTGGTTTATGAAAACATCACACATGCAATGACATCTAGTGGATCCATGTGGTTTATGAAAAGTACACACATGCAATGGCATCTAGTGGATCCATGTGGTTTATGAAAAGAACACACATGCAATGGCATCTAGTGGATCCATGTGGTTTATGAAAAGAACACACATGCAATGGCATCTAGTGGATCCATGTGGTTTATGAAAAGGACACACATGCAATGGCATGTAGTGGATCCATGTGCTTTATTAAAAGAACAAACATGCAATGGCATCTAGTGGATCCATGTGGTTTAGGAAAAGATCACACATGCAATGAACTCTAGTGGATCCATGTGGTTTATGAAAAGAACACACATGCAATGAACTCTAGTGGATACATGTGGTTTATGAGAAGAACACACAGGGAATGGAATCTAGTGGATCCATGTGGTTTGGGAATAGAACACACATCCAATGAACTCTAGTGGATCCATGTGGTTTATGAAAAGAACACACACGCAATGGCATCTAGTGGATCCATGTGGTTTATGAATAGAACACACATGCAATGAACTCAGTGTATCCATGTGGTTTATGAAAAGAACACACATGTAGTGAACTCTACTGGATCCATCTGGTTTATGAAAAGAACACACATGCAATGGCATCAAGTGGATTCTTGTGGTTTAGGCATAGAACACACATGCAATGAACGCTAGTGGATCCATGTGGTTTATGAAAAGAACAGACATGCAATGGCATCTAGTGGATCCATGTGGTTTATGAAAAGAACACACATGCAATGAAGTCTAGTGGATCCATCTGGTTTAGGAATAGAACACACATGGTATGAACTCTAGTGGATCCATGTGTTTATGACACATGCAATGGAATTTAGTGGATCCATGTGGTTTATGAAAAGAACACACATGCAATAATCTCTAGTGGATCCATGTGGATTATGAAAATAAGACACATGCAATGAACTCTAGTGGATCCATGTGGTTTATGAAAAGAACACACATGCAATGGCATCTAGTGGATCCATGTGGTTTATGAATAAAACACACATGCAATGACATCTAGTGGATCCATGTGGTTTATGAAAAGAACACACATACAATGGCATCTAGTGGATCCATGTGGTTTAGGATTAGAACACACATGTAATGGCATCTAGTGGATCCATCTAGTTTATGAAAAGAACACACATGCAATGGCATCTAGTGGATCCATGTGGTTTAGGAATAAAATACAAATGCAATGGCATCTAGTGCATCCATGTGGTTTATGAAAAGAACACACATGCAATGGCATCTAGTGGATCCATGTGGTTTAGGAATAGAACACACATGCAATGAACCCTAGTGGATCCGGTGGTTTATGAGAAGAAACATGCAATGGAATCTAGTGGATCCATGTGGTTTATGAAAAGAACCAATATGCAATGAACTGTAGTGGATCCATGTGGTTTATGAAACACACATGCAATGAACTCTGGTGGATCCATGTGGATTATGAAAAGAACACACATGCAATGAACTCTAATTGATCCATGTGGTTTATGAAAAGAACACACATGCAATGGCATCTATGGGATACATGTGGTTTAGGAATAGAACACAGATTTAATGGCATCTAAGCGGATCCATGTAGTTTATGAATATAACACACATGCAATGAAATCTTGTGGATCCATGTGGTTTATGAAAAGAACACACATGCAATGGCATCTAGTGGATCCATGTGGTTTATGAAAAGAACACACATGCAATGGCATCTATGGGATCCGTGTGGTTTAGGATAGAACACACATTTAATGGCATCTAGCGGATCCATGTAGCTTATGAATAGAACACTCATGCAATGAACTCTACTGGATCCATGTGGTTTAGGCAAAGAAAACACATGCAATGGCATCTAGTGGATCCATGTGGTTTATGAAACGAACACACATGCAATGGCATCTAGTGGATCCATGTGGTTTAGGCATAGAACACACATGCAATGAACTCTAGTGGATCCATGTGGTTTATGAAAAGAACACACATGCAATGACATCTAGGTCATCCATGTGGTTTATGAAAAGATCACACATACAATGGCATCTCGTGGATCTAAGTAGTTTAGGAATAGAACACACATGCAATGGCATCTAGTGGATCCATGTGGTTTATGAAAAGAACATACATGGAATGACATGTAGTGGGTCCGTGTGGTTTATGAAAAGAACACACATCCAATGGAATCTAGTGTATCCATGTGGTTTAGGATTAGAACACACATGCAATGACATCTAGTGGATCCATGTGGTTTATGAAAAGAACACACATGCAATTGCATCTAGTGCATCCATGTGGTTTAGGAATAGAAGACACATACAATGACATCTAGTGGATGCATGTTGTTTATTGAAAAAACACATGCATTGGCATCTAGTGGATCCATGTGGGTTATGAAAAAAACACACATGCAACAAAGTCTAGTGGATCCATGTGGTTTATGAAAAGAACCCACATGCAACAGAATATAGTGGATCCATGTGGTTTATTAAAAGAACCCACATGCAATAGAATGTAGTGAGCCATGTGGTTTATGAAAATAACACACATGCACTGGCATCTAGTGGATCCATGTGCTTTATGAATATAATAATGCAATGAACTCCAGTGGATCCATGTGGTTTACGAAAATAAAACATATGCAATGACATCTTGTGGATCCATGTGGTTTATGAAAACATCACACATGCAATGACATCTAGTGGATCCATGTGGTTTATGAAAAGTACACACATGCAATGGCATCTAGTGGATCCATGTGGTTTATGAAAAGAACACACATGCAATGGCATCTAGTGGATCCATGTGGTTTATGAAAAGAACACACATGCAATGGCATCTAGTGGATCCATGTGGTTTATGAAAAGGACACACATGCAATGGCATGTAGTGGATCCATGTGCTTTATTAAAAGAACAAACATGCAATGGCATCTAGTGGATCCATGTGGTTTAGGAAAAGATCACACATGCAATGAACTCTAGTGGATCCATGTGGTTTATGAAAAGAACACACATGCAATGAACTCTAGTGGATACATGTGGTTTATGAGAAGAACACACAGGGAATGGAATCTAGTGGATCCATGTGGTTTGGGAATAGAACACACATCCAATGAACTCTAGTGGATCCATGTGGTTTATGAAAAGAACACACACGCAATGGCATCTAGTGGATCCATGTGGTTTATGAATAGAACACACATGCAATGAACTCAGTGTATCCATGTGGTTTATGAAAAGAACACACATGTAGTGAACTCTACTGGATCCATCTGGTTTATGAAAAGAACACACATGCAATGGCATCAAGTGGATTCTTGTGGTTTAGGCATAGAACACACATGCAATGAACGCTAGTGGATCCATGTGGTTTATGAAAAGAACAGACATGCAATGGCATCTAGTGGATCCATGTGGTTTATGAAAAGAACACACATGCAATGAAGTCTAGTGGATCCATCTGGTTTAGGAATAGAACACACATGGTATGAACTCTAGTGGATCCATGTGTTTATGACACATGCAATGGAATCTAGTGGATCCATGTGGTTTATGAAAAGAACACACATGCAATAATCTCTAGTGGATCCATGTGGATTATGAAAATAAGACACATGCAATGAACTCTAGTGGATCCATGTGGTTTATGAAAAGAACACACATGCAATGGCATCTAGTGGATCCATGTGGTTTATGAATAAAACACACATGCAATGACATCTAGTGGATCCATGTGGTTTATGAAAAGAACACACATACAATGGCATCTAGTGGATCCATGTGGTTTAGGATTAGAACACACATGTAATGGCATCTAGTGGATCCATCTAGTTTATGAAAAGAACACACATGCAATGGCATCTAGTGGATCCATGTGGTTTAGGAATAAAATACAAATGCAATGGCATCTAGTGCATCCATGTGGTTTATGAAAAGAACACACATGCAATGGCATCTAGTGGATCCATGTGGTTTAGGAATAGAACACACATGCAATGAACCCTAGTGGATCAGGTGGTTTATGAGAAGAAGACATGCAATGGAATCTAGTGGATCCATGTGGTTTATGAAAAGAACCAATATGCAATGAACTGTAGTGGATCCATGTGGTTTATGAAACGAACACACATGCAATGAACTCTGGTGGATCCATGTGGATTATGAAAAGAACACACATGCAATGAACTCTAATTGATCCATGTGGTTTATGAAAAGAACACACATGCAATGGCATCTATGGGATACATGTGGTTTAGGAATAGAACACATTTAATGGCATCTAGGATCCATGTAGTTTATGAATAGAACACACATGCAATGAACTCTTGTGGATCCATGTGGTTTACGAAAGAACACACATGCAATGTCATCTAGTGGATCCATGTGGTTTATGAAAAGAACACACATGCAATGGCATCTATGGGATCCGTGTGGTTTAGGATAGAACACACATTTAATGGCATCTAGCGGATCCATGTAGCTTATGAATAGAACACTCATGCAATGAACTCTACTGGATCCATGTGGTTTAGGCAAAGAAAACACATGCAATGGCATCTAGTGGATCCATGTGGTTTATGAAACGAACACACATGCAATGGCATCTAGTGGATCCATGTGGTTTAGGCATAGAACACACATGCAATGAACTCTAGTGGATCCATGTGGTTTATGAAAAGAACACACATGCAATGACATCTAGGTCATCCATGTGGTTTATGAAAAGATCACACATACAATGGCATCTCGTGGATCTAAGTAGTTTAGGAATAGAACACACATGCAATGGCATCTAGTGGATCCATGTGGTTTATGAAAAGAACATACATGGAATGACATGTAGTGGGTCCGTGTGGTTTATGAAAAGAACACACATCCAATGGAATCTAGTGTATCCATGTGGTTTAGGATTAGAACACACATGCAATGACATCTAGTGGATCCATGTGGTTTATGAAAAGAACACACATGCAATTGCATCTAGTGCATCCATGTGGTTTAGGAATAGAAGACACATACAATGACATCTAGTGGATCCATGTCGTTTATGAAAAAACACACATGCATTGGCATCTAGTGGATCCATGTGGTTTATAAAAAGAACACACATGGAATGGCATCTAGTGGATCCATGTGGTTTAGGGAGAGAACACACATGCAATAAACTCTAGTGGATCCATGTGGTTTATGAAAAGAACACACACGCTACGGAATATAGTGGATCCATGTGGTTTATTAAAAGAACACACATGCAATGGAATGTAGTGAGCCATGTGGTTTATGAAAAGAACACACATGCAATGGCATCTATTGGATCCATGTGCTTTAGGCATACACATGCAATGAACTCCAGTGGATCCATGTGGTTTATGAAAATAAAACACATGCAACGACATCTTGTGGATCCATGTGGTTTATGAAAACAACACACATGCAATGACATCTAGTGGATCCATGTGGTTTATGAAAAGTACACACATGCAATGGCATCTAATTGATCCATGTGGTTTATGAAAAGAACACACATGCAATGGCATCTAGTGGATCCATGTGGTTTATGAAAAGAACACACATGCAATGGAATGTAGTGAGCCATGTGGTTTATGAAAAGAACACACATGCAATGGCATCTAGTGGATCCATGTGCTTTAGGCATACACATGCAATGAACTCCAGTGGATCCATGTGGTTTATGAAAATAAAACACATGCAACGACATCTTGTGGATCCATGTGGTTTATGAAAACAACACACATGCAATGACATCTAGTGGATCCATGTGGTTTATGAAAAGTACACACATGCAATGGCATCTAATTGATCCATGTGGTTTATGAAAAGAACACACATGCAATGGCATCTAGTGGATCCATGTGGTTTATGAAAAGAACACACATGCAATGGCATCTAGTGGATCCATGTGGTTTATGAAAAGGACACACATGCAATGGCATGTAGTGGATCCATGTGCTTTATGAATAGAACAGACATGCAATGACATCTAGTGGATCCATGTGGTTTATGAAAAGAACACACATACAATGGCATCTAGTGGATCCATGTGGTTTAGGATTAGAACACACATGTAATGGCATCTAGTGGATCCATCTTGTTTATGAAAAGAACACACATGCAATGGCATCTAGTGGATCCATGTGGTTTAGGAATATAACACACATGCAATGGCATCTAGTGGATCCATGTGGTTTATGAAAAGAACAGACATGCAATGAACTCCAATGGATCCATGTGGTTCATGAAAAGAACACACGTGCAATGACATCTAGTGGATCCACGTGGTTTACAAAAAGAACAAACATCCAATGGCATCTAGTGGATCCATGTGGTTTAGGAATAAAACACACATGCAATGGCATCTAGTGGATCCATGTGGTTTAGGCATAGAACACATATGCAATGAACTCTAGTGGATCCAGGCGGTTTATGAAATGAACAGACTTGCAATGGAATCTAGTGGATCCATGTGGTTTATGAAAAGATCACATATGCAATGAACTCTAGTGGATCCATGTAGTTTATGAAAAGAACACACATGCAATGAACTCTATTGGATCCATGTGGATTATGAAAAGAACACACATGCAATGAACTCTAGTGGATCCATGTGATTTATGAAAAAAACACATGCAATGGCATCTATGGGATCCATGTGGTTTAGGAATAGAACACACATTGAATGGCATCTAGAGGATCCATGTAGTTTATGAATAGAACACACATGCAATGAACTCTAGTGGATCCATGTGGTTTAGGAAAAGAACACACATGCAATGGCATCTAGTGGATCCATGTGGTTTATGAAAAGAACACACATGCAATGGCATCTATGGGATCCATGTGGTTTAGGAATAGAACATAGATTTAATGGCATCTAGCGGATCCATGTAGTTTATGAATAGAACACACATGCAATTAACTCTTGTGGATCCATGTGGTTTACGCAAAGAACACACATGCAATGGCATCTAGTGGATCTATGTGGTTTAAGAAAAGAACACACATGCAATGGCATCTATGGGATCCGTGTGGTTTAGGAATAGAACACACATTTAATGGCATCTAGCGGATCCATGTAGCTTATGAATAGAACACTCATGCAATGAACTCTTGTGGATCCATGTGGTTTAGGCAAAGAACACACATGCAATGGCATCTAGTGGATCCATGTGGTTTATGAAACGAACACACATGCAATGGCATCTAGTGGATCCATGTGGTTTAGGCATAGAACACACATGCAATGAATTCTAGTGGATCCATGTGGTTTATGAAAAGAACACACATGCAATGGCACCTAGTGGATCCATGTGGTTTATGAAAAGAACACACCTGCAATGACATCTAGTGCATCCATGTGGTTTATGAAAAGAACACACATCCAATGGCATCTCGTGGATCTAAGTGGTTTAGGAATAGAACACACATGCAATGACATCTAGTGGATCCATGTGGTTTATGAAAATAACATACATGGAATGACATGTAGTGGATCCGTGTGGTTTATGAAAAGAACACACATCCAATGGCATCTAGTGTATCCATGTGGTTTAGGATTAGAACACACATGCAATGACATCTAGTGGATCCATGTGGTTTATGAAAAGAACACACATGCAATTGCATCTAGTGCATCCATGTGGTTTAGGAATAGAAGACACAGACAATGACATCTAGTGGATCCATGTCGTTTATGAAAAAACACACATGCATTGGCATCTAGTGGATCCATGTGGTTTATGAAAAGAACACACATGGAATGGCATCTAGTGGATCCATGTGGTTTAGGGAGAGAACACACACGCAACGGAATATAGTGGATCCGTGTGGTTTATTAAAAGAACACACATGCAATAGAATGTAGTGAGCCATGTGGTTTATGAAAAGAACACACATGCAATGGCATCTAGTGGATCCATGTGGTTTATGAAAAGAACACACATGCAATGGCATCTATGGGATCCGTGTGGTTTAGGAATAGAACACACATTTAATGGCATCTAGTGGATCCATGTAGCTTATGAATAGAACACTCATGCAATGAACTCTAGTGGATCCATGTGGTTTAGGCAAAGAACACACATGCAATGGTATCTAGTGGATCCATGTGGTTTATGAAACGAACACACATGCAATGGCATTTAGTGGATCCATGTGGTTTAGGCATAGAACACACATGCAATGAACTCTAGTGGATCCATGTGGTTTATGAAAAGAACACACATGCAATGGCACCTAGTGGATCCATGTGGTTTATGAAAAGAACACACATGCAATGACATCTAGGTCATCCATGTGGTTTATGAAAAGATCACACATCCAATGGCATCTCGTGGATCTAAGTAGTTTAGGAATAGAACACACATGCAATGGCATCTAGTGGATCCATGTGGTTTATGAAAAGAACATACATGTAATGACATGTAGTGGATCCGTGTGGTTTATGAAAAGAACACACATCCAATGGCATCTAGTGTATCCATGTGGTTTAGGATTAGAACACACATGCAATGACATCTAGTGGATCCATGTGGTTTATGAAAAGAACACACATGCAATTGCATCTAGTGCATCCATGTGGTTTAGGAATAGAAGACACATACAATGACATCTAGTGTATCCATGTCGTTTATGAAAAAACACACATGCATTGGCATCTAGTGGATCCATGTGGTTTATATAAAGAACAAACATGGAATGGCATCTAGTGGATCCATGTGGTTTAGGGAGAGAACACACATTCAATAAACTCTAGTGTATCCATGTGGTTTATGAAAAGAACACACACGCTATGGAATATAGTGGATCCATGTGGTTTATTAAAAGAACACACATGCAATGGAATGTAGTGAGCCATGTGGTTTATGAAAAGAACACACATGCATTGGCATCTAGTGGATCCATGTGCTTTAGGCATACACATGCAATGAACTCCAGTGGATCCATGTGGTTTATGAAAATAAAACACATGCAACGACATCTTGTGGATCCATGTGGTTTATGAAAACAACACACATGCAATTACATCTAGTGGGTCCATGTGGTTTATGAATAGAACACACATGCAATGGCATCTAATTGATCCATGTGGTTTATGAAAAGAACACACATGCAATGGCATCTAGTGGATCCATGTGGTTTATGAAAAGGACACACATGCAATGGCATGTAGTGGATCCATGTGCTTTATGAATAGAACAGACATGCAATGACATCTAGTGGATCCATGTGGTTTATGAAAAGAATACACATACAATGGCATCTAGTGGATCCATGTGGTTTAGGATTAGAACACACATGTAATGGCATCTAGTGGATCCATCTTGTTTATGACAAGAACACACATGCAATGGCATCTAGTGGATCCATGTGGTTTAGGAATATAACACACATGCAATGACATCTAGTGGATCCATGTGGTTTATGAAAAAACACATGCAATGGCATCTAGTGGATCCATGTGGTTTATGAAAAGAACAGACATGCAATGAACTCTAATGAATCCATGTGGTTTATGAAAAGAATACACGTGCAATGACATCTAGTGGATCCATGTGGTTTACAAAAAGAACAAACATCCAATGGCATCTAGTGGATCCATGTGGTTTAGGAATAAAACACACATGCAATGGCATCTAGTGGATCCATGTGGTTTAGGCATAGAACACAAATGCAATGAACTCTAGTGGATCGAGGCGGTTTATGAAATGAACAGACTTGCAATGGAATCTAGTGGATCCATGTGGTTTATGAAAAGAACACATATGCAATGAACTCTAGTGAATCCATGTAGTTTATGAAAATAACACACATGCAATGAACTCTAGTGGATCCATGTGGTTTATGAAACGAACACACATGCAATGGCATCTAGTGGATCCATGTGGTTTAGGCATAGAACACACATGCAATGAATTCTAGTGGATCCATGTGGTTTATGAAAAGAACACACATGCAATGGCAGCTAGTGGATCCATGTGGTTTATGAAAAGAACACACCTGCAATGACATCTAGTGCATCCATGTGGTTTATGAAAAGAACACACATCCAATGGCATCTCGTGGATCTAAGTGGTTTAGGAATAGAACACACATGCAATGACAGCTAGTGGATCCATGTGGTTTATGAAAATAACATACATGGAATGACATGTAGTGGATCCGTGTGGTTTATGAAAAGAACACACATCCAATGGCATCTAGTGTATCCATGTGGTTTAGGATTAGAACACACATGCAATGACATCTAGTGGATCCATGTGGTTTATGAAAAGAACACACATGAAATTGCATCTAGTGCATCCATGTGGTTTAGGAATAGAAGACACAGACAATGACATCTAGTGGATCCATGTCGTTTATGAAAACACACACATGAATTGGCATCTAGTGGATCCATGTGGTTTATGAAAAGAACACACATGGAATGGCATCTAGTGGATCCATGTGGTTTAGGGAGAGAACACACACGCAATGGAATATAGTGGATCCGTGTGGTTTATTAAAAGAACACACATGCAATAGAATGTAGTGACCCATGTGGTTTATGAAAAGAACACAAATGCAATGGCATCTAGTGGATCCATGTGGTTTATGAAAAGAACACACATGCAATGGCATCTATGGGATCCGTGTGGTTTAGGAATAGAACACACATTTAATGGCATCTAGCGGATCCATGTAGCTTATGAATAGAACACTCATGCAATGAACTCTAGTGGATCCATGTGGTTTAGGCAAAGAACACACATGCAATGGTATCTAGTGGATCCATGTGGTTTATGAAACGAACACACATGCAATGGCATCTAGTGGATCCATGTGGTTTAGGCATAGAACACACATGCAATGAACTCTAGTGGATCCATGTGGTTTATGAAAAGAACACACATGCAATGGAACCTAGTGGATCCATGTGGTTTATGAAAAGAACACACATGCAATGCCATCTAGGTCATCCATTTGGTTTATGAAAAGATCACACATCCAATGGCATCTCGTGGATCTAAGTAGTTTAGGCATAGAACACACATGCAATGGCATCTAGTGGATCCATGTGGTTTATGAAAAGAACATACATGGAATGACATGTAGTGGATCCGTGTGGTTTATGAAAAGAACACACATCCAATGGCATCTAGTGTATGCATGTGGTTTAGGATTAGAACACACATGCAATGAAATCTAGTGGATCCATGTGGTTTATGAAAAGAACACACATGCAATTGCATCTAGTGCATCCATGTGGTTTAGGAATAGAAGACACATACAATGACATCTAGTGGATCCATGTCGTTTATGAAAAAACACACATGCATTGGCATCTAGTGGATCCATGTGGTTTATAAAAAGAACACACATGGAATGGCATCTAGTGGATCCATGTGGTTTAGGGAGAGAACACACATGCAATAAACTCTAGTGGATCCATGTGGTTTATGAAAAGAACACACACGCTACGGAATATAGTGGATCCATGTGGTTTATTTAAAGAACATACATGCAATGGAATGTAGTGAGCCATGTGGTTTATGAAAAGAACACACATGCAATGGCATCTAGTGGATCCATGTGCTTTAGGCATACTCATGCAATGAACTCCAGTGGATCCATGTGGTTTATGAAAATAAAACACATGCAACGACATCTTGTGGATCCATGTGGTTTATGAAAACAACACACATGCAATGACATCTAGTGGATCCATGTGGTTTATGAAAAGTAAACACATGCAATGGCATCTAATTGATCCATGTGGTTTATGAAAAGAACACACATGCAATGGCATCTAGTGGATCCATGTGGTTTATGAAAAGAACACACATGCAATGGCATCTAGTGGATCCATGTGGTTTATGAAAAGGACACACATGCAATGGCATGTAGTGGATCAATGTGCTTTATGAATAGAACAGACATGCAATGACATCTAGTGGATCCATGTGGTTTATGAAAAGAATACACATACAATGGCATCTAGTGGATCCATGTGGTTTAGGATTAGAAAACACATGTAATGGCATCTAGTGGATCCATCTTGTTTATGAAAAGAACACACATGCAATGGCATCTAGTGGATCCATGTGGTTTAGGAATATAACACACATGCAATGACATCTAGTGGATCCATGTGGTTTATGAAAAAACACATGCAATGGCATCTAGTGGATCCATGTGGTTTATGAAAAGAACAGACATGGAATGAACTCTAATGGATCCATGTGGTTTATGAAAAGAACACACGTGCAATGACATCTATTGGATCCACGTGGTTTACAAAAAGAACAAACATCCAATGGCATCTAGTGGATCCATGTGGTTTAGGAATAAAACACACATGCAATGGCATCTAGTGGATCCATGTGGTTTAGGCATAGAACACAGATGCAATGAACTCTAGTGGATCTAGGCGGTTTATGAAATGAACAGACTTGCAATGGAATCTAGTGGATCCATGTGGTTTATGAAAAGAACACATATGCAATGAACTCTAGTGAATCCATGTAGTTTATGAAAAGAACACACATGCAATGAACTCTAGTGGATCCATGTGGATTATGAAAAGAACACACATGCAATGAACTCTAGTGGATCCATGTGATTTATGAAAAAAACACATGCAATGCCATCTATGGGATCCATGTGGTTTAGGAATAGAACACACATTGAATGGCATCTAGAGGATCCATGTAGTTTATGAATAGAACACACATGCAATGAACTCTAGTGGATCCATGTGGTTTAGGAAAAGAACACACATGCAATATCATCTAGTGGATCCATGTGGTTTATGAAAAGAACACACATGCAATGGCATCTATGGGATCCATGTGGTTTAGGAATAGAGCACATATTTAATGGCATCTAGCGGATCCATGTAGTTTATGAATAGAACACACATGCAATGAACTCTTGTGGATCCATGTGGTTTACGCAAAGAACACACATGCAATGGCATCTAGTGGATCTATGTGGTTTAAGAAAAGAACACACATGCAATGGCATCTATGGGATCCGTGTAGTTTAGGAATAGAACACACATTTAATGGCATCTAGCGGATCCATGTAGCTTATGAATAGAACACTCATGCAATGAACTCTAGTGGATCCATGTGGTTTAGGCAAAGAACACACATGCAATGGCATCTAGTGGATCCATGTGGTTTATGAAACGAACACACATGCAATGGCATCTAGTGGATCCATGTGGTTTAGGCATAGAACACACATGCAATGAATTCTAGTGGATCCATGTGGTTTATGAAAAGAACACACATGCAATGGCACCTAGTGGATCCATGTGGTTTATGAAAAGAACACACATGCAATGATATCTAGTGCATCCATGTGGTTTATGAAAAGAACACACATCCAATGGCATCTCGTGGATCTAAGTGGTTTAGGAATAGAACACACATGCAATGGCATCTAGTGGATCCATGTGGTTTATGAAAAGAACATACATGGAATGACATGTAGTGGATCCATGTGGTTTATGAAAAGAACACACATCCAATGGAATCTAGTGTATCCATGTGGTTTAGGATTAGAACACACATGCAATGACATCTAGTGGATCCATGTGGTTTATGAAAAGAACACACATGCAATTGGCATCTAGTGGATCCATGTGGTTTATGAAAAGAACACACATGGAATAGCATCTAGTGGATCCATGTGGTTTAGGGAGAGAACACACACGCAACGGAATATAGTGGATCCGTGTGGTTTATTAAAAGAACACACATGCAATAGAATGTAGTGAGCCATGTGGTTTATGAAAAGAACACACATGCAATGGCATCTAGTGGATCCATGTGCTTTAGGCATACACATGCAATGAACTCCAGTGGATCCATGTGGTTTATGAAAATAAAACACATGCAACGACATCTTGTGGATCCATGTGGTTTATGAAAACAACACACATGCAATGACATCTAGTGGATCCATGTGGTTTATGAAAAGTACACACATGCAATGGCATCTAATTGATCCATGTGGTTTATGAAAAGAACACACATGCAATGGCACCTAGTGGATCCATGTGGTTTATGAAAAGAACACACATGCAATGACATCTAGTGCATCCATGTGGTTTATGAAAAGAACACACATCCAATGGCATCTCGTGGATCTAAGTGGTTTAGGAATAGAACACACATGCAATGGCATCTAGTGGATCCATGTGGTTTATGAAAAGAACATACATGGAATCACATGTAGTGGATCCGTGTGGTTTATGAAAAGAACACACATCCAATGGCATCTAGTGTATCCATGTGGTTTAGGATTAGAACACACATGCAATGACATCTAGTGGACCCATGTGGTTTATGAAAAGAACACACATGCAATTGCATCTAGTACATCCATGTGGTTTAGGAATAGAAGACACATACAATGACATCTAGTGGATCCATGTCATTTATGAAAAAACACACATGCATTGGCATCTAGTGGATCCATGTGGTTTATGAAAAGAACACACATGGAATGGCATCTAGTGGATCCATGTGGTTTAGGGAGAGAACACACATGCAATAAACTCTAGTGGATCCATGTGGTTTATGAAAAGAACACACACGCAACAGAATATAGTGGATCCATGTGGTTTATTAAAAGAACACACATGCAATGGAATGTAGTGAGCCATGTGGTTTATGAAAAGAACACACATGCAATGGCATCTAGTGGATCCATGTGCTTTAGGCATACACATGCAATGAACTCCAGTGGATACATGTGGTTTATGAAAATAAAACACATGCAACGACATCTTGTGGATCCATGTGGTTTATGAAAACAACACACATGCAATGACATCTAGTGGATCCATGTGGTTTATGAAAAAGTACACACATGCAATGGCATCTAATTGATCCATGTGGTTTATGAAAAGAACACACATGCAATGGCATCTAGAGGATCCATGTGGTTTATGAAAAGAACACACATGCAATGGCATCTAGTGGATCCATGTGGTTTATGAAAAGGACACACATGCAATGGCATGTAGTGGATCCATGTGCTTTATGAATACAACAGACATGCAATGACATCTAGTGGATCCATGTGGTTTATGAAAAGAACACACATACAATGGCTTCTAGTGGATCCATGTGGTTTAGGATTAGAACACACATTTAATGGCATCTAGTGGATCCATCTTGTTTATGAAAAGAACACACATGCAATGGCATCTAGTGGATCCATGTGGTTTAGGAATATAACACACATGCAATGACATCTAGTGGATCTATGTGGTTTATGAAAAAACACATGCAATGGCATCTAGTGGATCCATGTGGTTTATGAAAGGAACAGACATGCAATGAACTCTAATGGATCCATGTGGTTTATGAAATGAACAGACTTGCAATGGAATCTAGTGGATCCATGTGGTTTATGAAAAGAACACATATGCAATGAACTCTAGTGGATCCATGTAGTTTATGAAAAGAACACACATGCAATGAACTCTAGTGGATCCATGTGGATTATGAAAATAACACACATGCAATGAACTCTAGTGGAACCATGTGATTTATGAAAAAAGACATGCAATGGCATCTATGGGATCCATGTGGTTTAGGAATAGAACACACATTGAATGGCATCTACCGGATCCATGTAGTTTATGAATAGAACACACATGCAATGAACTCTAGTGGATCCATGTGGTTTAGGAAAAGAACACACATGCAATGGCATCTAGTGGATCCATGTGGTTTATGAAAAGAACACACATGCAATGGCATCTATGGGATCCATGTGGTTTAGGAATAGAAAACAGATTTAATGGCATCTAGCGGATCCATGTAGTTTATGAATAGAACACACATGCAATGAACTCTAGTTGATCCATGTGGTTTAGGCAAAGAACACACATGCAATGGCATCTAGTGGATCCATGTGGTTTATGAAAAGAACACACATGCAATAACATATAGTGCATCCATGTGGTTTAGGAATAGAACACACATGCAATGAACTCTAGTGGATCCATGTGGTTTATGAAAAGAACATACATGCAATGGAATCTAGTGGATCCATGTGGTTTATGAAAAGAACACACATGCAATGAACTCTCGTGAATCCTTGTGGATTAGGAAAATGACACACATGCAATGAACTCTAGTGGATTCATGTGGTTTATGAAAAGAACACACATGCAATGGCATCTGGTGGATCCATGTGGTTTATGAAAAGAACACACATACAATGGCATCTAGTGGATCCATATGGTTTAGGCATAGAACACACATGCAATGAACTCTAGTGGATCCATGTGGATTATGAGAAGAACACACATGCAATGAACTCTAGTGGATCCATGTGGTTTATGACGATATCACACATCCAATGGATCTAGTGGATCCATCTAGTTTATGAAAATAACACACATGCAATGAACTCTAGTGGATCCATGTGGCTTAAGCATAGAACACACATGCAATGAACTCTAGTGGATCCATGTGGTTTAGGCAAAGAACACACATGCAATGGCATCTAGTAGATCCATGTGGTTTATGAAAAGAACACACATGCAATGGTACCTATGGGATCCATGTTGTTTAGGAATAGAACATACATTTAATGGCATCTAGCGGATCCATGTAGTTTATGAATAGAACACACGTGCAATAAACTCTAGTTGATCCATGTGGTTTAGGAAAAGAACACACATGCAATGGCATCTAGTGGATCCAGGTGGTTTATGAAAATAACACACATGCAATGGAATATAATAGATCTATGTGGTTTATTAAAAGAACACACATGCAATGAAATCTAGTGGATCCATGTGGTTTAGGCAGAACACACATGCAATGTAATCTAGGTGATCCATGTAGTTTATGAAAAGAACACATATGCAATGGCATCTAGTGGATCCATGTGGTTTAGGCATAGAACACACATGCAATGAATTCTAGTGGATCCATGTGGTTTATGAAAATAACACACATGCAATCAACTCTAGTGGATCCATGTGATTTATGAAAAGAACACACATGAAATAGCATCTAGTGGATCCATGTGGTTTATGAAAAGAACACACATGCAATGGCTTCTAGTCGATCTATGTGGTTTATTAAAAGAACACACGTGGAGTGGCATCTAGTGGATCCTTATGGTTTAGGGATAGAACACACATGTAATGAACTCTAGTGGATCCATGTGGTTTATGAAAAAACACATGCAATGGCATCTAGTGGATCCATGTGGTTTATGAAAAGAACACACATGCAATGGCATCTAGTGGATCCATGTGGTTTAGGAATTGAACACACATGCAATGACATCTAGTGGATCCATGTGGTTTATGAAAAGAACACACATGCAATGACATCTAGTGGATCCATGTGGTTTATGAAAAGAACACACATCCAATGGCATCTAGTGGATCCATGTGGTTTATGAACATAACACACATGCAATGAACTCTAGTGGATCTATGTGGTTTATGAAAAGAACACACATGCAATGGCATCTAGTGGATCCATATGGTTTAGGCATAGAACACACATGCAATGAACTCTAGTGGATCCATGTGGATTATGAGAAGAACACACATGCAATGAACTCTAGTGGATCCATGTGGTTTATGACAATAACACACATGCAATGGATCTAGTGGATCCATCTAGTTTATGAGAATAACACACATGCAATGAACTCTAGTGGATCCATGTGGCTTAAGCATAGAACACACATGCAATGAACTCTAGTGGATCCATGTGGTTTAGGCAAAGAACACACATGCAATGGCATCTAGTAGATCCATGTGGTTTATGAAAAGAACACACATGCAATGGCACCTATGGGATCCATGTTGTTTAGGAATAGAACATACATTTAATGGCATCTAGCGGATCCATGTAGTTTATGAATAGAACACACATGCAATAAACTCTAGTTGATCCATGTGGTTTAGGCAAAGAACACACATGCAATGGCATCTAGTGGATCCATGTGGTTTATGAAAATAACACACATGCAATGGCATCTAATAGATCTATGTGGTTTATTAAAAGAACACACATGCAATGAAATCTAGTGGATCCATGTGGTTTAGGCAGAACACATATGCAATGTAATCTAGGTGATCCATGTGGTTTATGAAAAGAACACACATGCAATGGCATCTAGTGGATCCATGTGGTTTAGGCATAGAACACACATGCAATGAATTCTAGTGGATCCATGTGGTTTATGAAAATAACACACATGCAATGAACTCTAGTGGATCCATGTGATTTATGAAAAGAACACACATGAAATAGAATCTAGTGGATCCATGTGGTTTATGAAACGAACACACATGCAATGGCTTCTAGTTGATCTATGTCGTTTATTAAAATAACACACGTGGAGTGGCATCTAGTGGATCCTTATGGTTTAGGGATAGAACACACATGCAATGAACTCTAGTGGATCCATGTGGTTTATGAAAAAACACATGCAATGGCATCTTGTGGATCCATGGGGTTTATGAAAAGAACACACTTGCAATGGAATCTAGTGGGTCCATGTGGTTTAGGAATAGAACACACATGCAATGACATCTAGTGGATCCATGTGGTTTATGAAAAGAACACACATGCAATGACATCTAGTGGATCCATGTCGTTTATGAAAAGAACACATATCCAATGGCATCTAGTGGATCCATGTGGTTTATGAACATAACACACATGCAATGAACTCTAGTGGATCTATGTGGTTTATGAAAACAACACACATGCAATGGCATCTAGTGGATCCATATGGTTTAGGCATAGAACACACATGCAATGAACTCTAGTGGATCCATGTGGATTATGAGAACAACACACATGCAATGAACTCTAGTGGATCCATGTGGTTTATGACAATAACACACATGCAATGGCATCTAGTGGATCCATATAGTTTATGAAAATAACACACATGTAATGAACTCTAGTGGATCCATGTGGCTTAAGCATAGAACACACATGCAATGAACTCTAGTGGATCCATGTGGTTTAGGCAAAGAACACACATGCAATGGCATCTAGTGATCCATGTGGTTTATCAAAAGAATACACATGCAATGGAATCTAGTGGCTCCATGTTGTTTAGGCATAGAACACACGTGCAATGAACTCTAGTGGATCCATGTGGTTTCTGAAAAGAACACACATGCACTGAACTTTAGTGGATCCATGTGGTTTATGAAAAGAACACACATGCAATGACATCTGGTGGATCCATGTGGTTTAGGAATAGAACACACTTGCAAAGAACTCTAGTGGATCTATGTGGTTTATGAAAATAACACATGCAATGGCATCTAGTGGATCCATGTGGTTTATGAAAAAACACACGTGCAATGGCATCTAGTGGATCCATGTGGTTTAGGAATAGAACACACATGCAATGACATCTAGTGGATCCATGTGGTTTAGGATTATAACACACATGCAATGGCATCTACTGGATCCATGTGGTTTAGGATTAGAACACACATTTCTGTCTGCTTTATTTTTCCTAAAGCTGGGCTGGAATTGGGCCTAATGGGCTGGGTCTGTTCTTTTCTTATTTTTTTTCTGTCTGCTTTATTTTTCCTTTTCTAATTCTTTTCTGTTTTGAATTTCAAACCACATTTCAAACATTCAAACAATTTCAAAGAATCACTCAACTTTGAACTATGAATTTGGTTCTGTTTAGTAACATAATCCAAATCCAAAAAAAATAATATTTTTTTATTTAATTTAGGATCCATTTAATAATTAAATAAATGAATCTTTAGTTATTTAATAAAATAGGGTTTGATTTATTTAATAAATTTCCATTTGAAATCCAATTATTTTCAAAACCAAACCAGAAGGTTTTATTTGAAAAATAAAAGAATACTTGGAAACTTATTTAAATAAATAAATAAGTTTTGGTGTTTAATTAAAATGGGAAAGCCTTTACTTAAATAAAATTGGATATTTAAATCCTTATTATTTTATTTAAATAATCCTTTACTCATTTTAATCAAAGCAAAACCTTTTAATAAAAGATTTCAAAGTAGTAATAAAATACTTGGTGTTCATTTAAAATGGAAAAAGCCTTTACTTAAATAAAATTTGGATATTTAAATCCTTATTATTTTATTTAAATAAACCTTTATTCATTTTATCAAAACAAAATATTTTATTACAAAAGTTTGGCCAAAATTAATTTGGCTCACCTTTTCATTTGAAAACAAAGTCTTTTATTAAAAGATCCAAATAGTATTTCCAAAACAATTTATTTTTCCTTTATTAAATGTTTATCTTTTTAATCCCTTTAGGATTATAATTGTTCACCAATTGGTATGGCTTTTGGTAAGGGCTTTATTGGCTTTGGAAATTCAATTTCCTTATCTTATTATATTCACAAGATTTTGTCTATGGTTCCAAACTAAGTGAAAACAACTTCTAGGGTCTTTCTTGATCCTTTGTGAATATTTGTTGATCAGATTTGGTATGGATCAAATCCATAGATTTGGAGATAACTTGGGAAATGATTTTCTTCCATTAGGGTTTAGGGATTTGGATTTATTTTCCAAGTGTTTAAATTTCCAGATACATTCATTGAGGAATGCATTTCTCTTGATTTGGATTTTTGTTGAATTCAAACTTTAGCCAAAGTTTGTTCAAGATGGGATTTCAGTTTCTTTTCACCCTGATTTTCAACAAAGATTTATTTTGTTTATTTGATTTTCACATTACAAGATTTGGAAAATCTTGGGATGTGACAGGCTACCACCCTTAAAATAAATCTCGTCCCGAGATTTGGGGAGGCTAGGGTTACAAGCAGGTTCAAAACAACTAGGGTACTACCACCCTTAAAAATTTTCTTACAAAAATTACATCTTGGCTTGCTTGGAATCTTGATGAAACTTCCTTGGAAAACTTCTGCTTAGTGTCCTTTGTTTCCATGCTTGACTCATGGGCCAAGGTTGAGATCCTTCATAGGCTTGTTTATCTTGTTCTTCATCTTTTCTGGACAATTGCTTACATAGTGTCCTGGTTCCTTGCAATTGAAACAGTGGATATCTTGGAGTTCTTTACGTTGCTCTTGTGGACAAGTTGCTACGTAGTGGCCTGGTTCCTTGCAGTTGTTGCACACTACTTGGCCGATCTCTTTATTCTTCGGTTCTCTGGCATCCACCGGGTAGTGTCCCATTTCCTTACATTTACGACATTGCACAAGGCTCATGTCTTGCTTTGGTTTCTTGGGCTTCTTTGATCCTTTGAATTGGGTTGTCTTGTTTGGAGGTATGAGTGGTCCTTTTCCTTTGTAATCAACAATGGCATAGATGGGGCATTGAGTAGGTACATGGTCGTTTCCTTCACAAAGGTAACAAGTAACTTGAGATGTGGGGCATTGGCCAACTGGATGTTCCTCTTCACAATTGGGGCATTGATCTTCATGCTCCTTGGAAGTGTGATCCTTGTCTCCACAAATAATGCAAGCTGGGGCTCCATCTAGAATAATATTCTTGTCATCCTTGTTGTCATACACTCTTTTGGGATAGTTTTCTTCCATGCTGATCATTTGATTAGTCACCTTAAGCATCAGTTGGGATTGTTCTTCCAAAAACTTTTGCAAGGTAGGGTCTTTATCACTATTGTTGGCTATGAACTGAGTTGTTAGTTGGTTCAACTGGTGTTGGGTTGCTAGGAGTTCTCTCATGTTGTCCTCTTGATTGTTGTTGATGTCACCATCCTTGATGCTGGAGTCTCTTGGAGAAGTCATCTGTTTGGGGTTGAAGGGGATTAGAATAGGCAAAAGATTTCTAGGGATCAATTCTATTCACACACATCACAATTCACTCAAGCAATGTGCAAGCAATCACAAACAAACACTCCACTCAAACAATAGTTTCAAGCACATACTTAGGCAACAAAATATTTTTGTTACACCACATAAGTTGGTGGGTTTGACTTAACTAAAATATGGTGGTCCATCTATATGGTTCACTTGTGATCTTTCCATCCTTCTTGGTTGATTCTTCTTGAATGAGATCTTTGTATCCTTGGAGAATTCTTGTGTCTTGGTCACAAAACTTCAAAAGTGTTCATGGTTTCTTCTAAGTTGTTTTTCCTTAGTCTTCAAGTCTTGAGTAACATTTCTTGTCTCACTTGTAGTCCTTAGTGGTATCCAAGTTGGAAGTCTTTGGTGAACATGATGAAGATGTTGAAGTCACTTCAAGAAGTTGAAGTCATTAGAGTTGAAAGTATTGAAGAAGTCCTTTGCACATAGTGTAGTCTTTGGTCATGGGGTGGGCTTTTCCATCAAGTTTTGAAGTAGAAGAGAAGTAGAGTTGAAAACAAAAAAAATGGTTGAGGAAAGAGTTTACAAGATTGTTTTTGTAAATAAGTTTTGGAATAAAACAATTCCTATTTTTCTAAGGGTTTTTGTCCAATCCTAGGGTTACAAATCCTACAGGCAACACAATGCTCTGATACCATCTGTAGCATCCCCTGCCTTTAATAAGGTAGGGTCCCCTGTGTTTACAATGCTAGTCCCTGGATCAATAGCTAGCATCCACAGTTTAGATGTAATATCAAGAAACAAAGGTCATAATACAACTTTATAACCAGGAATAAAATAGTTTTATTACATCAAACATAGCTCATTGGCTATTTACATTACATTGCAGCGGAATAACTATAAGTATTGGGTCCTTCATCTTCAAAGTGCCACAGGCAGATGTTGGTTGTAGACTTTGTAATCCTAATCAATCAATCTTCACTAAATCAATCAAACCTGCAACATTACGAGTTACAGCCACAAGGGTCAATACATTTGAATTGTATTGGCAAGTGATACTTTGGTAGTATAGTGGAGTCTATCATCTATATGCATTTGGCTAAGTGGAGTTGAGGCTTGCATTGCTCAAAATAGATTTTTCCCTATCATTTTGAAAATACTAAGTTTTGTTTGGCAAAAACTTTCCAAGACATCTACTAATCAAAGACTGAAGATCCTCTCAAGGCATCTACCAATCAAAGACTGAAGATTTTCTTGGCAAAAACAATTTTCCCAATCTAAGATTTTGAGATCCTTGTACCAAGCCATCTCTCCATCAAAGATTGAAGAATTTCACACAACCCTTGTTCACCCACAAGTTTTAATTTAGAAATTTGAGTGATGAGATTCTTGATTGCTTCCATGTCTTGATGCTCAAATTGTCCTTTACCAGGGACATGGCTAAGTACTTAGGTTTTACACTGCAGAGGTGGTGCACTTTCCCCACAAGACTTGGTTTCCCAAGACAAGATCTTTCAGAAGCTTTCCCTTAGACCATCATGGACGCGCTCCAACCTATCAAACACTACCACCAACTGTCCATATGGCTAAGTTCTTGCAACCTATGATCATGGCAGAGCCCATATTGCCAAGTGGTTGCACTTGAAGCTTCTCAACATTTGACATCTCAAATCTCTTTGTTTCCTGGGTGGCCATCCACAAGTGAGATACACAAGCCAAGTCCATGGCCTTGTGAACCACTCAACATAAACCATTCCTTCCATTTCCACCCAGGTGATTCATTAACTTAGTTGTTTTTATTAATCAAAAGCATAAGTCCTCAGACTTAGAGATTTTTCCATAGTGAATATATACCACCCAAGTTTTCTATTAGCTAGGCTAAGCTTGATAGTAATAGGAATCCTAACTTAGGAAGATTTCCACTAAGGTTTCATTTACTAGGTGCTACTATAGCAAGGTCTATACTTAGCAAAATAAAAACCATGCAAGTTTTACTTAGCAAAAACACTAATGCATAGTGAAAATAATGGGATAATGATATGAAGCATCACTTGCCTTTTTGGTAGAGGGTATAAGTTCACTCCTTGTCCTTGCAACAATCACACTCTTCAAGTCACTACAATTCAATCAAGCAAGGCACAAACTCAATCTACCAATCAAGCAAAACTACACATATAAAATAACAAAGTCAAACAAACAATTTTTTTTACACACAAAGTAATGGGATCTAAGTCATGCATAAGCATGCAAAGGTTGGTTCTATTGTAAGGATGGTCTTCACTAGGCTTCTAACTTTGTAAGTTCCAAATTGGTCATTTACCAAAATGGCAAAGTCAAAGTAATGCATGCAAGCATGCCAAGCTTTGCTTTGTTTGTAAAAGTGGTTCCTAGTGGGTCATAGACATTTGGGTACACCTAATGGTCATTTTGTAAAGTGGCATAGTCATTTGCAAGAGGGTCTCTATTAGATTCCTAAACTTTGTAAGATCCAAATTGGTCATTTACCAAAGTGGCAAAGTTGTTAGCAAAAGGTTTCACCTCAAAACCATTTGCAAAACAAAGTAACATCCTATGTGGTGTAGGGTTCACCACTTACACCCTATAGGGTTCACCAAATGAGTTGCTATTGCAAAACTTGGTGTTTGGGTCAGTAGGTTTGGTCCAAAGCATTTTCTCAAAGTTTTCTTTATGAAAGCATTTTCATAAACAAAACGATGGTTTTTAATTAGCTAGAAATGGACTATACCAATTAATCCATTCTATTCTTTTCCAAAATCATTTTCCAAACTATGGGTTGGTTCCTAGGGTCAGTAAGGTCACAACAAACTAATTGGCAAAGGTTTTAATCCTAAAATCATTTTTAAACAATTTTTCTAATGTTAGCAAGCACACAAAAGAATCTGCAAAGTTAAACAAGTTAACAGATACTATTTGCTAAACTAAGGGCAGGGTTGGCTAGGGTTTGTCTTGCTGATTCCAACGACATCAAATTTGTAAAATTTGGACGTGTGGATCCAAAGATACAAGGGTTTGAAGTTTGCAAAAGTTTCTGTTTTCAAATTCTGTCTTAAACTTAACAGGCGACACGCGGCGTGTTTTAATTCGCCCGTACCGGTTCGGCCGGATCGTGGCTGTGGAGCGTTGGATCTAAGTTAAATCGTGCGGTCCAGAGGACATACCTCTTCGCGACTAAGTGGATCTATCCTAACCAATGGATCGAGATCGAACGGCTGTCATCGCATTGACAAGAAGCTGGCGGCGCTGCGGTGGCTAACGGCGGCGGCGGGGTCTGTCAGCGGCGGAGCCGGTGATACAAGAAGCTAGAGGGGACGTGGTAAGGCTCACCGAGATCGTTGACGCTTGCTGATGGTCAATGTGGTCTGTGTTGGCCAAGGGGCGCTCGGGGTCAGGCGTAATTGCTTGCCGGAGTAGAGAACGACGTCGACCGGCTCGCCCACCGAAGACGCAGGCTGTGGTCCACGAGAAGACAAACGGAGGACTGAGTTAGATGCAGGAGATTATGGCGGAGCTGTAAAGCGTGAACGAGAAGGGTTGGGGTGGTCTGATTTACGAGAGAGTCACGCCGAGTTTGCGTAGCACGGTGGCGCCAAAGTTGACGACGCAGGCGACGCTGCAGCCTGTGAGAGCGCAATCCGAGGGTAGGGTCAGATGCGCAAGAGCAAGGCGATGCTGTGTGCATGAACGAAAGGGCTCGGGGCGGTCGGCTCTTACCGGAGAAACTTGACGGATACGAGGCAGACGGTGGTGGTCGTCGAAGGCGAGGTTACAGGGTACCCACGGATGAATGGGTGGTATGGATAGATGCATCTGGATGCGTGGAGTATGTGTGCTAGGTCGACAAGGCAAGGGGCAGCGAGGGTTCGTCGGAATCGTCACCGGACCATCGTCAGAGCAGAGGGCACTCGGGAAGGAATTGAGGGCGGTCTAAGGCGTGCCAGCGCGGGGTGTCAGAGGGGAATTATAGAGGAGACACGGGCGTTTCCATCTGCGTGATCAAAGCTGGTAACGTCGATCGCGTTAAGGCGAATTAAGCTGGAGGAATCAACGGCAGAACGGGGGAGAAGAACTGGTCGCTGCGGGGTGGGTGAAGGAGACGATGAACAGTGATAGCGGGCCTACCAGTCAGTGGGAAAAGGAGAGAGGAGGAGGTCCACTGGTCAGTGTCTCTGTGGGCTGATTCGGCGGTGAGGAAAAATGGTTCGGGGAAAAGTAAGGGGAGGTGGGGTCTGTTGTCAGCGAGTGAGTGAGAGGGAGAAGTGGGTCCGGGCTGTCATTGACTACGCGGGTAGGAATCTGGGTGAGAAAGGAAGGCTTCGGGGAAGAGGGAGCTGGGCTGGAATTGGGCCTAATAGGCTGGGTCTGTTCTTTTCTTATTTTTTTTTCTATTTGCTTTATTTTTCCTTTTCTAATTCTTTTCTGTTTTGAATTTCAAACCACATTTCAAACATTCAAACAATTTCAAACAACACAAACAATCACTCAACTTTGAACTATGAATTTGGTTCTGTTTAGTAACATAATCCAAATCCAAAAAAATAATATTTTTTTATTTAATTTAGGATCCATTTAATAATTAAATAAATGAATCTTTAGTTATTTAATAAAATAGGGTTTGATTTATTTAATAAATTTCCATTTGAAATCCAATTATTTTCAAAACCAAACCAGAAGGTTTTATTTGAAAAATAAAAGAATACTTGGAAACTTATTTAAATAAATAAATAAGTTTTGGTGTTTAATTAAAATGGGAAAGCCTTTACTTAAATAAAATTGGATATTTAAATCCTTATTATTTTATTTAAATAATCCTTTACTCATTTTAATCAAAGCAAAACCTTTTAATAAAAGATTTCAAAGTAGTAATAAAATACTTGGTGTTCATTTAAAATGGAAAAAGCCTTTACTTAAATAAAATTTGGATATTTAAATCCTTATTATTTTATTTAAATAAACCTTTATTCATTTTATCAAAACAAAATATTTTATTACAAAAGTTTGGCCAAAATTAATTTGGCTCACCTTTTCATTTGAAAACAAAGTCTTTTATTAAAAGATCCAAATAGTATTTCCAAAACAATTTATTTTTCCTTTATTAAATGTTTATCTTTTTAATCCCTTTAGGATTATAATTGTTCACAAATTGGTATGGCTTTTGGTAAGGGCTTTATTGGCTTTGGAAATTCAATTTCCTTATCTTATTATATTCACAAGATTTTGTCTATGGTTCCAAACTAAGTGAAACCAACTTCTAGGGTCTTTCTTGATCCTTTGTGAATATTTGTTGATCAGATTTGGTATGGATCAAATCCATAGATTTGGAGATAACTTGGGAAATGATTTCCTTCCATTAGGGTTTAGGGATTTGGATTTATTTTCCAAGTGTTTAAATTTCCAGATACATTCATTGAGGAATGCATTTCTCTTGATTTGGATTTTTGTTGAATTCAAACTTTAGCCAAAGTTTGTTCAAGATGGGATTTCAGTTTCTTTTCACCCTGATTTTCAACAAAGATTTATTTTGTTTATTTGATTTTCACATTACAAGATTTGGAAAATCTTGGGATGTGACATACACACATGCAATGGCATCTAATTGATCCATGTGGTTTATGAAAAGAACACACATGCAATGGCATCTAGTGGATCCATGTGGTTTATGAAAAGAACACACATGCAATGGCATCTAGTGGATCCATGTGGTTTATGAAAAGGAGACACATGCAATGGCATGTAGTGGATCCATGTGCTTTATTAAACGAACACACATGCAATGGCATCTAGTGGATCCATGTGGTTTAGGAAAATAACACACATGCAATGAACTCTAGTGGATCCATGTGGTTTATGAAAAGAACACACATGTAGTGAACTCTACTGGATCCATTTGGTTTACGAAAAGAACACACATTCAATTGCATCGAGTGGATTCTTGTGGTTTCGGCATAGAACACACATGCAATGAACACTAGTGGATCCATTTGGTTTATGAAAAGAACACATATGCAATGGCATCTAGTGGATCCATGTGGTTTATGAATAGAACACACATGCAATGAACTCAGGTGTATCCATGTGGTTTATGAAAAGAACACACATGTAGTGAACTCTACTGGATCCATCTGGTTTATGAAAAGAACACACATGCAATGGCATCTAGTGGATCGATGTGGTTTATGAAAAGAACAAACATGCAATGGCATCTAGTGTATCCATGTGGTTTAGGAATAGAACACACATGCAATGAACTCTAGTGGATCCATGTGGTTTATGAAAAGAACACATATGCAATGGAATCTAGTGTATCCATGTGGTTTATGAAAAGAAAACACATGCAATGAACTCTAGTGGATCCATGTGGATTATGAAAATAACACACATGCAATGAACTCTAGTGGATCCATGTGGTTTATGAAAAGAACAAACATGCAATGGCATCTAGTGGATCCATGTGGTTTATGAATAGGACACACATTTAATGGCATCTAGTGGATCCATGTGGTTTATGAATAGAACACACATGCAATGAACTCTAGTGGATCCATGTGGTTTAGGCAAAGAACACACATGTAATGGCATCTAGTCGATCCATGTGGTTTATGAAAAGAACACACATGCAATGACATCTAGTGCATCCATGTGGTTTATGAAAAGAACACACATCCAATGGCATCTCGTGGATCTAAGTGGTTTAGGAATAGAACACACATGCAATGGCATCTAGTGTATCCATGTGGTTTATGAAAAGAACATACATGGAATGACATCTAGTGGATCCGTGTGGTTTATGAAAAGAACACACATCCAATGGAATCTAGTGTATTCATGTGGTTTAGGATTAGAACACACATGCAATGACATCTAGTGGATCCATGTGGTTTATGAAAAGGACACACATGCAATTGCATTTAGTGCATCCATGTGGTTTAGGAATAGAAGACACATACAATGACATCTAGTGGATCCATGTTGTTTATGAAAAAACACACATGCATTGGCATCTAGTGGATCCATGTGGTTTATGAAAAGAACACACATGGAATGGCATCTAGTGGATCCATGTGGTTTAGGGAGAGAACACACCTGCAATAAACTCTAGTGGATCCATATGGTTTATGAAAAGACCACACATGCAACGGAATATAGTGGATCCATGTGGTTTATTAAAAGAACACACATGCAATGGAATGTAGTGATCCATGTGGTTTATGAAAAGAACACACATGCAATGGCATATAGTGTATCCATGTGCTTTAGGCATACACATGCAATGAACTCCAGTGGATCCATATGGTTTATGAAAATAAACACATGCAACGACATCTTGTGGATCCATGTGGTTTATGAAAACAACACACATGCAATGACATCTAGTGGATCCATGTGGTGTATGAAAAGTACACACATGCAATGGCATCTAATTGATCCATGTGGTTTATGAAAAGAACACACATGCAATGGCATCTAGTGGATCCATGTGGTTTCTGAAAAGGACACACATGCAATGGCATGTAGTGGATCCATGTGCTTTATTAAACGAACACACATGCAATGGCATCTAGTGGATCCATGTGGTTTAGGAAAATAACACACATGCAATGAACTTTAGTGGATCCATGTGGTTTATGAAAAGAACACACATGTAGTGAACTCTACTGGATCCATTTGGTTTACGAAAAGAACACACATTCAATTGCATCGAGTGGATTCTTGTGGTTTAGGCATAGAACACACATGGAATGAACACTAGTGGATCCATGTGGTTTATGAAAAGAACACATATGCAATGGCATCTAGTGGATCCATGTGGTTTATGAATAGAACACACATGCAATGAACTCTAGTGTATCCATGTGGTTTATGAAAAGAACACACATACAATGGCATATAGTGGATCCATGTGGTTTAGGATTAGAACACACATGTAATGGCATTTAGTGGATCCATCTGGTTTATGAAAAGAACACACATGCAATGGCATCTAGTGGATCCATGTGCTTTAGGAATAGAACACACATGCAATGACATATAGTGGATCCATGTGGTTTATGAAAAAACACATGCAATGGCATCTAGCGGATCCATGTGGTTTACGAAAAGAACACACATGCAATGAACTCTAATGGATCCATGTGGTTTATGAAAAGAACACACATGCAATGACATCTAGTGGATCCATGTGGTTTACAAAAAGAAAAAACATCCAATGGCATCTAGTGGATCCATGTGGTTTAGGAATAAAACACACAAGCATTGGCATCTAGTGGATCCATGTGGTTTATGAAAAGAACACACATGCAATTGCATCTAGTGGATCCATGTGGTTGAGGAATAGAACACACATGTAATGAACTCTAGTGAATCCAGGTGGTTTATGAAATGAACAGACATGCAATGGAATCTAGTGGATCCATGTAGTTTACGAAATGAACACGCGGGCAATGAACTCTAGTGGATCCATGTGGTTTATGAAAATAACACACATGCAATGGCATCTAGTGGATCCATGTGGTTTATGAAAAGAACACACATGGAATGGCATCTAGTGGATCCATCTGGTTTATGAAAAGAACAAACATCCAATGGCATCTAGTGGATCCATGTGGTTTAGGAATAGAACACACATGCAATGGCATCTAGTGGATCGATGTGGTTTATGAAAAGAACAAACATGCAATGGCATCTAGTGTATCCATGTGGTTTAGGAATAGAACACACATGCAATGAACTCTAGTGGATCCATGTGGTTTATGAAAATAACACACATGCAATGAACTCTAGTGGATCCATGTGGTCTATGAAAAGAACAAACATGCAATGGCATCTAGTGGATCCATGTGGTTTATGAATAGAACACACATTTAATGGCATCTAGCGGATCCATGTAGTTTATGAATAGAACACACATGCAATGAACTCTAGTGGATCCATGTGGTTTAGGAAAAGAGTACACATGCAATGGCATCTAGTGGATCCATGTGGTTTATGAAAAGAACACACATGCAATGGCATCTATGGGATCCATGTGGTTTAGGAATAGAACATAGATTTAATGGCATCTAGCGGATCCATGTAGTTTATGAATAGAAAACACATGCAATGAACTGTAGTTGATCCAGGTGGTTTAGACAAAGAACACACATGCAATGGCATCTAGTGGATCCATGTGGTTTATGAAAAGAACACACATGCAATGGCATCTATGGGATCCATGTGGTTCAGGAATAGAACACAGATTTAATGGCATCTAGCAGATCCATGTAGTTTATGAATAGAACACACATGCAATGAACTCTAGTTGATCCATGTGGTTTAGGCAAAGAGCACACATGCAATGGCATCTAGTGGATCCATGTGGTTTATGAAAAGAACACACATGCAATAACATATAGTGCATCCATGTGGATTAGGAATAGAACACACATGCATTGAACTCTAGTGGATCCATGTGGTTTATGAAAAGAACGTACATGCAATGGAATCTAGTGGATCCATGTGGTTTATGAAAAGAACACACATGCAATGAACTCTAGTGAATCCTTGTGGATTAGGAAAATAACACACATGCAATGAACTCTAGTGGATTCATGTGGTTTCTGAAAAGAACACACATGCAATGGCATCTCATGGATCCATGTGGTTTATGAATAGAACACACATGCAATTACATCTAGTGGATCCATGTGGTTTATGAAAAGAACACACATACAATGGCATATAGTGGATCCATGTGGTTTAGGATTAGAACACACATGCAATGGCATTTAGTGGATCCATCTGGTTTATTAAAAGAACACACATGCAATGGAATGTAGTGGATCCATGTGGTTTATGAAAAGGACACACATGCAATGGCATGTAGTGGATCCATGTGCTTTATTAAAAGAACACGCATGCAATGGCATCTAGTGGATCCATGTGGTTTAGGAAAAGAACACACATGCAATGAACTCTAATGGATCCATGTGGTTTATGAAAAGAACACACATGCAATGACATCTAGTGGATCCATGTGGTTTACAAAAAGAAAAAACATCCAATGGCATCTAGTGGATCCATGTGGTTTAGGAATAAAACACACATGCAATGGCATCTAGTGGATCCATGTGGTTTATGAAAAGAACACACATGCAATTGCATCTAGTGGATCCATGTGGTTTAGGAATAGAACACACATGTAATGAACTCTAGTGAATCCAGGTGGTTTATGAAATGAACAGACATGCAATGGAATCTAGTGGATCCATGTGGTTTATGAAATGAACAGACATGCAATGGCATCTGGTGGATCCATGTGGTTTTCGAAAAGAACACGCGGGCAATGAACTCTAGTAGATCCATGTGGTTTATGAAAATAACACACATGCAATGGCATCTAGTGGATCCATGTGGTTTATGAAAAGAACACACATGGAATGGCATCTAGTGGATCCATCTGGTTTATGAAAAGAACAAACATCCAATGGCATCTAGTGGATCCATGTGGTTTATGAAAAGAACACACATGGAATGGCATCTAGTGGATCCATCTGGTTTATGAAAAGAACAAACATCCAATGGCATCTAGTGGATCCATGTGGTTTCGGAATAGAACACACATGCAATGGCATCTAGTGGATCGATGTGGTTTATGAAAAGAACAAACATGCAATGGCATCTAGTGTATCCATGTGGTTTAGGAATAGAACACACATGCAATGAACTCTAGTGGATCCATGTGGTTTATGAAAATAACACACATGCAATGAACTCTAGTGGATCCATGTGGTATATGAAAAGAACAAACATGCAATGGCATCTAGTGGATCCATGTGGTTTATGAATAGAACACACATTTAATGGCATCTAGCGGATCCATGTAGTTTATGAATAGAACACACATGCAATGAACTCTAGTGGATCCATGTGGTTTAGGAAAAGAGTACATATGCAATGGCATCTAGTGGATCCATGTGGTTTATGAAAAGAACACACATGCAATGGCATCTATGGGATCCATGTGGTTTAGGAATAGAACATAGATTTAATGGCATCTAGCGGATCCATGTAGTTTATGAATAGAAAACACATGCAATGAACTGTAGTTGATCCAGGTGGTTTAGACAAAGAACACACATGCAATGGCATCTAGTGGATCCATGTGGTTTATGAAAAGAACACACATGCAATGGCATCTATGGGATCCATGTGGTTCAGGAATAGAACACAGATTTAATGGCATCTAGCGGATCCATGTAGTTTATGAATAGAACACACATGCAATGAACTCTAGTTGATCCATGTGGTTTAGGCAAAGAACACACATGCAATGGCATCTAGTGGATCCATGTGGTTTATGAAAAGAACACACATGCAATAACATATAGTGCATCCATGTGGATTAGGAATAGAACACACATGCATTGAACTCTAGTGGATCCATGTGGTTTATGAAAAGAACGTACATGCAATGGAATCTAGTGGATCCATGTGGTTTATGAAAAGAACACACATGCAATGAACTCTAGTGAATCCTTGTGGATTAGGAAAATAACACACATGCAATGAACTCTAGTGGATTCATGTGGTTTCTGAAAAGAACACACATGCAATGGCATCTCGTGGATCCATGTGGTTTATGAATAGAACACACATGCAATTACATCTAGTGGATCCATGTGGTTTATGAAAAGAACACACATACAATGGCATATAGTGGATCCATGTGCTTTAGGATTAGAACACACATGCAATGGCATTTAGTGGATCCATCTGGTTTATGAAAAGAACACACATGCAATGGAATGTAGTGGATCCATGTGGTTTATGAAAAGGACACACATGCAATGGCATGTAGTGGATCCATGTGCTTTATTAAAAGAACACGCATGCAATGGCATCTAGTGGATCCATGTGGTTTAGGAAAAGAACACACATGCAATGAACTCTAATGGATCCACTTGGTTTATGAAAAGAACACACATGCAATGACATCTAGTGGATCCATGTGGTTTACAAAAAGAAAAAACATCCAATGGCATCTAGTGGATCCATGTGGTTTAGGAATAAAACACACATGCAATGGCATCTAGTGGATCCATGTGGTTTATGAAAAGAACACACATGCAATTGCATCTAGTGGATCCATGTGGTTTAGGAATAGAACACACATGTAATGAACTCTAGTGAATCCAGGTGGTTTATGAAATGAACAGACATGCAATGGAATCTAGTGGATCCATGTGGTTTATGAAAAGAACACACATGCAATTGCATCTAGTGGATCCATGTGGTTTAGGAATAGAACACACATGTAATGAACTCTAGTGAATCCAGGTGGTTTATGAAATGAACAGACATGCAATGGAATCTAGTGGATCCATGTGGTTTATGAAATGAACAGACATGCAATGGCATCTGGTGGATCCATGTGGTTTTCGAAAAGAACACGCGGGCAATGAACTCTAGTAGATCCATGTGGTTTATGAAAATAACACACATGCAATGGCATCTAGTGGATCCATGTGGTTTATGAAAAGAACACACATGGAATGGCATCTAGTGGATCCATCTGGTTTATGAAAAGAACAAACATCCAATGGCATCTAGTGGATCCATGTGGTTTATGAAAAGAACACACATGGAATGGCATCTAGTGGATCCATCTGGTTTATGAAAAGAACAAACATCCAATGGCATCTAGTGGATCCATGTGGTTTCGGAATAGAACACACATGCAATGGCATCTAGTGGATCGATGTGGTTTATGAAAAGAACAAACATGCAATGGCATCTAGTGTATCCATGTGGTTTAGGAATAGAACACACATGCAATGAACTCTAGTGGATCCATGTGGTTTATGAAAATAACACACATGCAATGAACTCTAGTGGATCCATGTGGTATATGAAAAGAACAAACATGCAATGGCATCTAGTGGATCCATGTGGTTTATGAATAGAACACACATTTAATGGAATCTAGCGGATCCATGTAGTTTATGAATAGAACACACATGCAATGAACTCTAGTGGATCCATGTGGTTTAGGAAAAGAGTACATATGCAATGGCATCTAGTGGATCCATGTGGTTTATGAAAAGAACACACATGCAATGGCATCTATGGGATCCATGTGGTTTAGGAATAGAACATAGATTTAATGGCATCTAGCGGATCCATGTAGTTTATGAATAGAAAACACATGCAATGAACTGTAGTTGATCCAGGTGGTTTAGACAAAGAACACACATGCAATGGCATCTAGTGGATCTATGTGGTTTATGAAAAGAACACACATGCAATGGCATCTATGGGATCCATGTGGTTCAGGAATAGAACACAGATTTAATGGCATCTAGCGGATCCATGTAGTTTATGAATAGAACACACATGCAATGAACTCTAGTTGATCCATGTGGTTTAGGCAAAGAACACACATGCAATGGCATCTAGTGGATCCATGTGGTTTATGAAAAGAACACACATGCAATAACATATAGTGCATCCATGTGGATTAGGAATAGAACACACATGCATTGAACTCTAGTGGATCCATGTGGTTTATGAAAAGAACGTACATGCAATGGAATCTAGTGGATCCATGTGGTTTATGAAAAGAACACACATGCAATGAACTCTAGTGAATCCTTGTGGATTAGGAAAATAACACACATGCAATGAACTCTAGTGGATTCATGTGGTTTCTGAAAAGAACACACATGAAATGGCATCTCGTGGATCCATGTGGTTTATGAATAGAACACACATGCAATTACATCTAGTGGATCCATGTGGTTTATGAAAAGAACACACATACAATGGCATATAGTGGATCCATGTGCTTTAGGATTAGAACACACATGCAATGGCATTTAGTGGATCCATCTGGTTTATGAGAAGAACACACATGCAATGGAATGTAGTGGATCCATGTGGTTTATGAAAAGGACACACATGCAATGGCATGTAGTGGATCCATGTGCTTTATTAAAAGAACACGCATGCAATGGCATCTAGTGGATCCATGTGGTTTAGGAAAAGAACACACATGCAATGAACTCTAATGGATCCACTTGGTTTATGAAAAGAACACACATGCAATGACATCTAGTGGATCCATGTGGTTTACAAAAAGAAAAAACATCCAATGGCATCTAGTGGATCCATGTGGTTTAGGAATAAAACACACATGCAATGGCATCTAGTGGATCCATGTGGTTTATGAAAAGAACACACATGCAATTGCATCTAGTGGATCCATGTGGTTTAGGAATAGAACACACATGTAATGAACTCTAGTGAATCCAGGTGGTTTATGAAATGAACAGACATGCAATGGAATCTAGTGGATCCATGTGGTTTACGAAATGAACAGACATGCAATGGCATCTGGTGGATCCATGTGGTTTCCGAAAAGAACACGCGGGCAATGAACTCTAGTAGATCCATGTGGTTTATGAAAATAACACACATGCAATGGCATCTAGTGGATCCATGTGGTTTATGAAAAGAACACACATGGAATGGCATCTAGTGGATCCATCTGGTTTATGAAAAGAACAAACATCCAATGGCATCTAGTGGATCCATGTGGTTTATGAAAAGAACACACATGGAATGGCATCTAGTGGATCCATCCGGTTTATGAAAAGAACAAACATCCAATGGCATCTAGTGGATCCATGTGGTTTCGGAATAGAACACACATGCAATGGCATCTAGTGGATCGATGTGGTTTATGAATAGAACAAACATGCAATGGCATCTAGTGTATCCATGTGGTTTAGGAATAGAACACACATGCAATGAACTCTAGTGGATCCATGTGGTTTATGAAAATAACACACATGCAATGAACTCTAGTGGATCCATGTGGTTTATGAAAAGAACAAACATGCAATGGCATCTAGTGGATCCATGTGGTTTATGAATAGAACACACATTTAATGGCATCTAGTGGATCCATGTGGTTTATGAATAGAACACACATGCAATGAACTCTAGTGGATCCATGTGGTTTAGGCAAAGAACACACATGTAATGGCATCTAGTCGCTCCATGTGGTTTATGGAAATAACACACATCCAATGGCATCTATGTGGTTTAGGAATAGAACACACATACAATGGAATCTAGTGGATCCATGTGGTTTATGAAAAGAACACAAATGCAATGAACTCTAGTGGATCCATGTGGTTTACGAAAAGAACACACATGCAATGGCATCTAGTGCATCCATGCGGTTTATGAAAAGAACACACATGCAATGAACTTTAGTGGATCCATGTGGTTTATGAAAAGAACACACATGCAATGAACTCTAGGGGATCCATGTGGATTATGAAAATAACACACATGCAATGGCATCTACAGGATACATGTGGTTTATGAATAGAACACACATTTAATGGCATCTAGTGGGTCCACGTGGTTTATGAATAGAACACAAGTGCAATGAACTCTATTCGATCCATGTGGTTTATGAGAAGAACACACATGCAATAACATCTAGTGCATCCATGTGGTTTATGATAAGAACACACATCCAATGGCATCTCGTGGATCTAAGTGGTTTAGGAATAGAACACACATGCAATGGCATCTAGTGGATCCATGTGGTTTATGAAAAGAACATACATGGAATGACATCTAGTGGATCCGTGTGGTTTATGAAAAGAACACACATCCAATGGCATCTAGTGTATCCATGTGGTTTAGGATTAGAACACACATGCAATGACATCTAGTGGATCCATATGGTTTATGAAAAGAACGCACATGCAATTGCATCTAGTGCATCCATGTGGTTTAGGAATAGAAGACACATACAATGACATCTAGTGGATCCATGTTGTTTATGAAAAAAAACACATGCATTGGCATCTAGTCGATCCATGTGGTTTATGAAAAGAACACACATGGAATGGCATCTAGTGGATCCATGTGGTTTAGGGAGAGATCACACATGCAATAAACTCTAGTGGATCCATGTGGTTTATGAAAAGAACACACACACAACGGAATATAATGGATCGATGTGGTTTATTAAAAGAACACACATGCAATGGAATGTAGTGAGCCATGTGGTTTATGAAAAGAACACACATGCAATGGCATATAGTGGATCCATGTGCTTTAGGCATACACATGCAATGAACTCCAGCGGATCCATGTGGTTTATGAAAATAAAACACATGCAACGACATCTTGTGGATCCTTGTGGTTTATGAAAACAACACACATGCAATGACATCTAGTGGATCCATGTGGTTTATGAAAAGTACACACATGCAATGGCATCTAATTGATCCATGTGGTTTATGAAAAGAACACACATGCAATGGCATCTAGTGGATCCATGTGGTTTATGAAAAGAACACACGTGCAATGGCATCTAGTGGATCCATGTGCTTTATGAAAAGGACACACATGCAATGGCATGTAGTGGATCCATGTGCTTTATTAAACGAACACATATGCAATGGCATCTAGTGGATCCATGTGGTTTAGGAAAATAACACGCATGCAATGAACTCTAGTGGATCCAGAAAAGATGAAGCACAAGATAAACAAGCCTATGAAGGATCTCAGCCTAGTCACATGTTTCAAGTGTGGAAACAAAGGACACTATGCAGATGTTTGCCCAGAGAAGTTTCCCTAGGTTCCCAAGAAGGCAACATCTAGTTTAGTTGGAAAATTTTTAAGGGTGGTAGTACCCTAGTTGTTTTGAGCCAACTTGTAACCCTAGCCTTCCCAAATCTCGGGACGAGATTTATTTTAAGGGTGGTAGCCTGTCACATCCCAAGATTTTCCAAATCTTGTAATGTGAAAAATAAATGAATAAAATAAAACTTTGTTGGATTTTCAGAGCCAGAAGAAACTTTTTGAAATCCAATTGGGACTTCAAACCAGTTGGATCAAATAAAATCCTAAAGGGATTTAAAAAGATAAACATTTATTAAAGGAAAATAAAATGTTTTGGAATTACTATTTTGGATCTTTTAAATAAAAGGAAATAGAAGTTTTATAAATAAAGATTATATTTTAAAGAGCCGAATTAATTTTTGGCCAAGCTTTTATAATAAAATATTTTGTTTTGATAAAATGAGTAAAGGTTTATTTAAATAAAATAATAAGGATGTAATATCCAAATTTTATTTAAGTAAAGGATTTTCCCATTTTAAATAAACACTAAAACTTATTTATTTATTTTAAATAAGTTTTCCAAGTATTTTATTACTACTTTGAAATCTTTTTATAAAAGGTTTTAGCTTTCAAAATAAAAAGAAATATTTTAAATAAAGATTATTTTATAAAGCCAAATTAAACCTTGGCCAAGACTTTGAAACAAAAGGTTTTGATTTGATTAAAATAGTAGAGGTTTATTTAAAATAAAATAAAAATGATTTAAATATCCAAGTTTTATTAATAAAGGTTTTACTATTTCCAAAATATCAAAACTTATTTATTTATTTAAAATAAGTTTTTCCAAATATTTTATATTCTCAAATAAAACCTACTAAAGTGTTTTGGTTTTATTTATATTTCAAAATAAAGATTTTGTTAAAACAAATTCTATTTGAATTAATAACTAAGGTCCATTATATTTAATTATTAATGGACCCAAAATAAAAGGTTATTTTGTTTTAAACAAGTTTTCCAAATATCTTTTATTTTCAAATAAAACCTACTGATTTGGTTTTGAAAATATTTGGATTTCAAATGAAGATTTTATATAATAAATCAAACCCTATTTTATTAAATAACTAAAGATTCATTTTATTTAATTAAAGAATGGATCCTAAAAAGAATAAAAAAATATAAATATTATTTTCATTTTGGAATGTTGGTTTATGTTGATAAACAGAACCAAGTTCAAAGTTGTGAAGTGTGGTGTTTGTTTGAATTGATTTGAATGTTGTTTGATAGTTTGAAATTCAAACAGAAAATAGAAATAGAAAAGGAAAAATGTTTTAGACAGAAAAAAATAGTGCAAAAGGAAGAAACCAGCCCAGCCCACTAAGGCCCATCAAACCAGCCCAGTTCTCTTCCAGAAAGAAAACAATTCACACCCAGTTTCTGACCCACACAGACAATGACCAGTGGACCCTCCCCCTCATTTCTTTTCCCACTAACCGGTGGACCCCACCTCTCTCTCACGGTTTAACCGTTTTCACCAAAAGAAACCCACTCATCACGTGCATAACCGACCCACTCTTTCCTTCTCTATCGCTGACAAGACCCCACGCCACATCATCGCTCCTTCACCCTCCTCATGGACCAGTTCTTTCCCCCCGTTCTACCGTTGATTTCTCTGGCTTAATTCGCCTTAATGCCGCGAGTAAAACCTGCAGTGATCACGCAGATTGAAACGCCCGTGTCTCCTCTATATTTCCCCTCTGACACCCCGCGCTGGCACACCTTAGACCGCCCCCAATTCCTCCCCGAGCACCCTCTGCTCCGACGAGGTCCATTACCGATTCCGGCCAAACCACACCGCCCCGAGCCTCCCTGAGCATGCTGGCAGCTTCCCCACTCCCAGACGCATCTCCCAGCATCCTCCTCTCAACCGCGGGCTCCCCAGAGCGTCGTCTTCGACAAGCTCTGACAGCGCCGCCGTCTGTCTTGTCTCCGGCGACTTCCCTGGTAATGTTCTGACCGCCCCTCTTCTTTTCGATGATGCGCCTAAGACCAGTGACTTCTTCCGCAACTAATGCCATCGTTTTCGTGTCCTAGATCACACCGTAGCGTCGCCTCCGTCGTCGGCTGTGAGCAACCGCCGTCTGTCTCGTCTCCGACGAACAATTTCCGCAACACCAACGCGCCCCTCGACAAGCAGAAGGCACGTTGAGCTTCCCCACGCCACGGCGAACTCGGTGAGCATCTCCTTTTCCTCTCTTGCTTCCTGCATCGCCGGCAACGCCACCGCCAGTCGCTCCGCCGCCAGTCGCCGCTGCTTAGTGGTCAAACGCGTAGCGACCGTAGGATCCTAATCGTAGCATTGTGATAGGACGTGAACGAAAGGGTATCTTTTGATCTGCACCGTGCGTAGCCACTTAGATCTGACGGTCCAGTAAGGTTGATCCGTGCGAACCGGTACGGGCGAATAAGATTATGACGCGTGGCACCAGACGATCTGAAATAGAATTTGAAATTAGATTTTGATGCCATTTTCAAACCCTTGTAACTCTGGATCCACACGTCCAAATTTTACAAATTTTATGTCGTTGGATTCAGGTGAGCAAGACCTAGCCAACCCTACCCTTGGTTTAGCAAATAGTATCTGTTAGCTTGTTTGTTTTTGCAGATTCTTTTGTGAGCTTGTTTAGATTAGAAAAATTGTTTAAAAATGATTTTAGGGTTAAAACCTTTGCAAAATGGGTTGTGAAGAACTTACTGACCCTAGGAACCAACCCATGGTTTGGAAAATGGATTTGGAAAAGTTTAGAATGGATTACTTGGTTTAGTCCATTTCTAGCTAAATAAAACTATTGATTTGTTTATGAAAATGGTTTTGAATGGAAAACTTTGGAGGAAATGTGTTGAACCAAACCTACTGACCTTAGGAAACACTTTGTGGTTTCAAAAATGAATTTGGAGAAACAAAATAATGATTCTTTGATTTAAAACCATTTCTAGTCAAATAGAAATGTGGTTTAATTATTAAAAATGCTTTTGGAAGAAAACCTTTGGAAAATGTTTTTGTTTTAAACTCACTGACCCCAAACCCCAAGTTTTGTGATTTGAAAACATATTGGGTGAACCCTATAGGTTAATGCCTTAGTAAAAATATTTTTACACCACATAAAATGATACTTTGTTTTGAAAATGGTTTTGAAGTGAAACCTCTTTGCAAATGACTTGGCCACTTTACAAAATGACCATTAGATGTACCCAAATGTTTATGACCCATTAGGAACCACTTCTTCAAACAAAACAAAGCTTGGCATGCTTGCATGCATTACTTTGACTTTGTCATTTTGTGTGTTGTTTTGCTTGATTGGTAGATTGAGTTTGTGCCTTGCTTGATTGAATTGTAGTGACTTGAAGAGTGTGATTGTTGCAAGGACAAGGAGTGAACTTATACCCTCTACCAAAAAGGCAAGTTATGCTTCATATCTTTTTGTCCCATTACTTTCTCTATGCATTAGTGATTTTGCTAAGTAAAACTTGCATGGATTTTTGCTAAGTATAAACCTTGCTATGGGAAATCCTAGTAGATGAAACCTTAGTAGAAATTTCCTAAGTTAAGATTCCTACTACTATCATGCTTAGCCTAGCTAATAGAAAACATGGGTGGAATATATATTCACACTATGGAAAAATATTCTAAGTCTGAGGACTTGGTTCTTTGTTTAATAAAACAACTAAGTTAATGAATCCCCTGGGTGGAATGGAAGGATTGGTTTATGTTGAGTGGTTCACAAGGCCATGGACTTGGCTTGTGTATCTCACTTGTGGATGGCCACCCAGGAACAAAGAGATTTGAGATGTCAAATGTTGAGAAGCTTCAAGTGCAACCACTTGGCAATATGGGCTCTGCCATGATCATATAGGTTGCAAGAACTTAGCCAAATGGACAGTGGGTGGTAGTGTTTGATAGGTGGGAACGCGTCCATGTTGGTCTAAGGGAGGGCTTCTGAAAGATCTTGTCTTGGGAAACCAAGTCTTGTGGGGAAAGTGCACCACCTCTGCAGAGTGTAAAACCTAAGTACTTAGCCATGTCCCTGGTAAAGGACAATTTGAGCATCAAGACATGGAAGCAATCAAGAATCTCATCACTCCAATTTCTAAGTAAAACTTGTGGTTTGAACAAGGGTTGTTTGAAATCTTCAATCTTTGATTGAGAGATGCCTTGTAAAGGATCTTCAATCTTTGATTGAGAAAAATGATTTTGTCAAAACAAAAACTTAGTATTTTCAAATGTTAAGGAAAAATCTATTTTGAGCAATGCAAGCCTCAACTCCACTTAGCCAAATGCATATAGATGATAGACTCCACCATACTACCATAGTATCACTTGCCAATACAATTCAAATGTATTGACCCCTTGTGGCTGTAACTTGTAATGTTGCAGGTTTGATTGATTTTAGTGAAGATTGATTGATTAGGATTACAAAGTATACAACCAACATCTGCCTGTGGCACTTTGAAGATGAAGGACCCATACTTATAGTTATTCCGCTGCAATGTAATGTAATAGCCAAATGAGCTATGTATGATGTAATAAAATTATGTTATTCCTGGTTATAAAGTTATATTATGACCTTTGTTTCTTGATATTACATCTAAACTGTGGATGCTAGCTATTGATCCAGGGACTAGCATTGTAAACACAGGGGGATCTACCTTATTAATGGTTGGGGACCCTATAAGATGGTATCAGAGCATTGTGTTGCCTGTAGGATTTGTCACCCTAGGATTGGACAAAAACCCTTAGAAAAATAGGAGTTGTATTTGTTCCAAAACTATTTACAAACAATCTTGTAAAATCTTTCCTCAACCATTTTGGTTTCAACTCTACATCTCTTCTATTTCAAACTTGATGGATAAAACCTACCCCATGACCAAAGACTTCACCATGTGCAAAGGACATCTTCAACTTCTTCAACTCTAATGACTTCAACTTCTTCAACTCTAATGACTTCAACTTCATCAACTCTAATGACTTCAACTTCATCAACTCTAATGACTTCAACTTCTTCAACTCTAATGACTTCAACTTCTTTAGCATGTACACCAAGGACTTCCAACTTGGATATCACTAAGGACTACAAGTGAGACAAGGAAATCTTGCTCAAGATTTAGAGACTGAGGGAATGCAAAAGTTAGAAGAAGACCACACCACTAGAAGTTATTGTAACCAAGAGTTTTTCTCAAGGAAACCAAAGTCTCATACAAGAAGAATCATGAAGGAAGGAAAGATCACAAGTGAACCATATAGATGGACCACCATATTTTAGTTAAGTCAAACACACCAACTTATGTGGTGTAACAAAAATATTTTTGGTTGCCTAAAGTTATGCTTGAAACTTGTTGTTTGAGTGGAATGTTATGTTTGTGATTGCTTGCACATTGCTTGTGTGAATTGTGATGTGTGTGATTAGAATTGATTCCTTAGAAAATATTTTGCCTATTCTAATCCCTACCCAACCCAAACAGATGACTACTCCAAGAGACTCCAACATCAAAGATGATGACAACAACAACCAAGAGACCAACATGAGAGAACAATTACTAGCAAACCAAACCCCGTTGAGCCAAGTGACAACTCAGTTTTTAGCCAACAACAATGGATTAGACCCCACCATGCAAATGTTTTTGGAAACTCAATCCCAATTGTTGCAAAGGATGGCCACTCAAATGATCAACATGGGAGACAACTCTTCCCAAGGAGTTTGTGACAACAAGGATGACAAAGATGTTATTCTAGAAGGAACCCAAGCTTGCAATATTTGTGGAGACAAGGATCACACTTCCAAGGAGCATGAAGATCAATGCCCCAATTGTGAAGAGGAACATCCAGTTGGCCAATGCCCCACATCTCAAGCTACTTGTTTCCCATGTGAAGGAAATAATCATGTCCCTATCCAATGCCCCATCTATTCCATGGTGGAACAAAGGAAACAAGAAGGATCCAAGTCTACCAAAGGAAAAGGACCACTTATACCTCCAAACAAGACAACCCAATTCAAAGGATCAAAGAAACCCAAGAAACAAAAGCAGGACATGAGCCTTGTGCAATGTCGTAAATGTAAGGAAATGGGACACTACCCCAGTGGATGCCCAGAGAACCAGAAGAATAAGGGAATTGACCAAGTGGTGTGCAACAACTGCAAAGAGCCAGGTCATTATGTAGCAACTTGTCCGCAAGAGCAACGTAAAGAACTCCAAGATATCCACTGTTTCAATTGCAAAGAACCAGGACATTATGCAAGCAATTGTCCAGAAAAGATGAAGCACAAGATAAACAAGCCTATGAAGGATCTCAGCCTAGTCACATGTTTCAAGTGTGGAAACAAAGGACACTATGCAGATGTTTGCCCAGAGAAGTTTCCCCAGGTTCCCAAGAAGGCCAACATCTAGTTTAGTTGGAAAATTTTTAAGGGTGGTAGTACCCTAGTTGTTTTGAGCCAACTTGTAACCCTAGCCTTCCCAAATCTCGGGACGAGATTTATTTTAAGGGTGGTAGCCTGTCACATCCCAAGATTTTCCAAATCTTGTAATGTGAAAAATAAATGAATAAAATAAAACTTTGTTGGATTTTCAGAGCCAGAAGAAACTTTTTGAAATCCAATTGGGACTTCAAACCAGTTGGATCAAATAAAATCCTAAAGGGATTTAAAAAGATAAACATTTATTAAAGGAAAATAAAATGTTTTGGAATTACTATTTTGGATCTTTTAAATAAAAGGAAATAGAAGTTTTATAAATAAAGATTATATTTTAAAGAGCCGAATTAATTTTTGGCCAAGCTTTTATAATAAAATATTTTGTTTTGATAAAATGAGTAAAGGTTTATTTAAATAAAATAATAAGGATGTAATATCCAAAGAACACATGTGGTTTATGAAAAGAACACATATGCAAAGAACTCTAGTGGATCCATGTAGTTTATGAAAAGAACACACATGCAATGAACTCTAGTGGATCCATGTGGATTATGAAAAGAACACACATGCAATGAACTCTAGTGGATCCATGTGATTTATGAAAAAAAACATGCAATGGCATCTATGGGATCCATGTGGTTTAGGAATAGAACACACATTTAATGGCATCTAGCGGATCCATGTAGTTTATGAATAGAACACACATGCAATGAACTCTAGTGGATCCATGTGGTTTAGGAAAAGAACACACATGCAATGGCATCTAGTGGATCCATGTGTTTTATGAAAAGAACACACATGCAATGGCATCTATGGGATCCATGTGGTTTAGGAGTAGAACACAAATTTAATGGCATCTAGCGGATCCATGTAGTTTATGAATAGAACACACATGCAATGAACTCTAGTTGATCCATGTGGTTTAGGCAAAGAACACACATGCAATGGCATCTAGTGGATCCATGTGGTTTATGAAAAGAACACACATGCAATAACATATAGTGCATCCATGTGGTTTAGGAATAGAACACACATGCAATGAACTCTAGTGGATCCATGTGGTTTATGAAAAGAACATACATGCAATGGAATCTAGTGGATCCATGTGGTTTATGAAAAGAACACACATGCAATGAACTCTAGTGGATCCATGTGATTAGGAAAATAACACACATGCAATGAACTATAGTGGATTCATGTGGTTTATGAAAAGAACACACATGCAATGGCATCTGGTGGATCCATGTGGTTTATGAATAGAACACACATGAAATTATATCTAGTGGATCCATGTGGTTTATGAAAAGAACACACATACAATGGCATATAGTGGATCCATGTGGTTTAGGATTAGAACACACATGCAATGGCATCTAGTGGATCCATCTGGTTTATGAGTAGAACACACATGCAATGGCATCTAGTGGATCCATGTGGTTTAGGAATAGAACACATATGAAATGACATCTAGTGGATCCATGTGGTTTATGAAAAGAACACACATGTAGTGAACTCTACTGGATCCATCTGGTTTATGAAAAGAACACACATTCAATTGCATCGAGTGGATTATTGTGGTTTAGGCATAGAACACACATGCAATGAACACTAGTGGATCCATGTGGTTTATGAAAAGAACACACATGCAATGGCATCTAGTGGATCCATGTGGTTTATGAAAAGAACACACATGCAATGAAGTCTAATGGATCCATGTGGTTTAGGAATAGAACACACATGAAATGAACTTTAGTGGATCCATGTGGTTTATGAAAAGAACACACATGCAATGGAATCTAGTGGATCCATGTGGTTTATGAAAATAACACACATGCAATGAACTCTAGTGGATCCATGTGGATTATGAAAATAACACACATGCAATGAACTCTAGTGGATCCATGTGGTTTATTAAAAGAACACACATGCAATGGCATCTAGTGGATCCATGTGGTTTATGAATAGAACAGACATGCAATGAAATCTAGTGGATCCATGTGGTTTATGAAAAGAACACACATACAATGGTATCTAGTGGATCCATGTGGTTTAGGATTAGAACACACATGTAATGGCATCTAGTGGATCCATCTTGTTTATGAAAATAACACACATGCAATGGCATCTAGTGGATCCATGTGGTTTAGGAATATAAAACACAGGCAATGACACCTAGTGGATCCATGTGGTTTATGAAAAAAACACATGCAATGGCATCTAGTGGATCCATGTGGTTTATGAAACGAACACACATACAATGAACTCTAATGGATCCATGTGGTTTATGAAAAGAACACATGTGCAATGACATCTAGTGGATCCACGTGGTTTACAAAAAGAACAAACATCCAATGGCATCTAGTGGATCCATGTGGTTTAGGAATAAAACACACATGCAATGGCATCTAGTGGATCCATGTGGTTTAGGAATAGAGCACAGATGCAATGAACTCTAGTGGATCCAGGCGGTTTATGAAATGAATAGACTTGCAATGGAATCTAGTGGATCCATGTGGTTTATGAAAAGAACACATATGCAATGAACTCTAGTGGATCCATGTAGTTTATGAAAATAACACACATGCAATGAACTCTAGTGGATCCATGTGGATTATGAAAAGAACACACATGCAATGAACTCTAGTGGATCCATGTGATTTATGAAAAAAACACATGCATTGGCATCTATGGGATCCATGTGGTTTAGGAATAGAACACACATTTAATGGCATCTAGCGGATCCATGTATTTTATGAATAGAACACACATGCAATGAACTCTAGTGGATCCATGTGGTTTAGGAAAAGAACACACATGCAATGGCATCTAGTGGATCCATGTGGTTTATGAAAAGAACACACATGCAATGGCATCTATGGGATCCATGTGGTTTAGGAATAGAACACAGATTTAATGGCATCTAGCGGATCCATGTAGTTTATGAATAGAACACACATGCAATGAACTCTAGTTGATCCATGTGGTTTACGCAAAGAACACACATGCAATGGCATCTAGTGGATCCATGTGGTTTATGAAAAGAACTCTCATGCAATAACATATAGTGCATCCATGTGGTTTAGGAATAGAACACACATGCAATGAACTCAAGTGGATCCATGTGGTTTATGAATAGAACATACATGCAATGGAATCTAGTGGATCCATGTGGTTTATGAAAATAACATACATGCAATGAACTCTAGTGGATCCATGTGGATTAGGAAAATAACACACATGCAATGAACTCTAGTGGATTCATGTGGTTCATGAAAAGAACACACATGCAATGGCATCTGGTGGATCCATGTGGTTTATGAATAGAACACACATGCAATTACATCTTGTCGATCCATGTGGTTTATGAAAAGAACACACATACAATGGCATATAGTGGATCCATGTGGTTTACGATTAGAACACACATGCAATGGCATCTAGTGGATCCATCTGGTTTATGAAAAGAACACACATGCAATGGCATCTAGTGGATCCATGTGGTTTAGGAATAGAACACATATGAAATGACATCTAGTGGATCCATGTGGTTTATGAAAAGAACACACATGTAGTGAACTCTACTGGATCCATCTGGTTTATGAAAAGAACACACATTCAATTGCATCGAGTGGATTGTTGTGGTTTGGGCATAGAACACACATGCAATGAACACTAGTGGATCCATGTGGTTTATGAAAAGAACACACATGCAATGGCATCTAGTGGATCCATGTGGTTTATGAAAAGAACACACATGCAATGAAGTCTAGTGGATCCATGTGGTTTAGGAATAGAACACACATGCAATAAACTCTAGTGGATCCATGTGGTTTATGAAAAGAACACAAATGCAATGACATCTAGTGGATCCATGTGGTTTACAAAAAGAAAAAACATCCAATGGCATCTAGTGGATCCATGTGGTTTAGGAATAAAACACACATGCAATGGCATCTAGTGGATCCATGTGGTTTATGAAAAGAACACACATGCAATTGCATCTAGTGGATCCATGTGGTTTAGGAATAGAACACACATGTAATGAACTCTAGTGAATCCAGGTGGTTTATGAAATGAACAGACATGCAATGGAATCTAGTGGATCCATGTGGTTTACAAAATGAACAGACATGCAATGGCATCTGGTGGATCCATGTGGTTTCCGAAAAGAACACGCGGGCAATGAACTCTAGTAGATCCATGTGGTTTATGAAAATAACACACATGCAATGGCATCTAGTGGATCCATGTGGTTTATGAAAAGAACACACATGGAATGGCATCTAGTGGATCCATCTGATTTATGAAAAGAACAAACATCCAATGGCATCTAGTGGATCCATGTGGTTTATGAAAACAACACACATGGAATGGCATCTAGTGGATCCATCTGGTTTATGAAAAGAACAAACATCCAATGGCATCTAGTGGATCCATGTGGTTTCGGAATAGAACACACATGCAATGGCATCTAGTGGATCGATGTGGTTTATGAAAAGAACAAACATGCAATGGCATCTAGTGTATCCATGTGGTTTAGGAATAGAACACACATGCAATGAACTCTAGTGGATCCATGTGGTTTATGAAAATAACACACATGCAATGAACTCTAGTGGATCCATGTGGTTTATGAAAAGAACAAACATGCAATGGCATCTAGTGGATCCATGTGGTTTATGAATAGAACACACATTTAATGGCATCTAGTGGATCCATGTGGTTTATGAATAGAACACACATGCAATGAACTCTAGTGGATCCATGTGGTTTAGGAAAAGATCACACATGTAATGGCATCTAGTCGATCCATGTGGTTTATGGAAATAACACACATCCAATGGCATCTATGTGGTTTACGAATAGAACACACATGCAATGGAATCTAGTGGATCCATGTGGTTTACGAAAAGAACACAAATGCAATGAACTCTAGTGGATCCATGTGGTTTACGAAAAGAACACACATGCAATGGCATCTAGTGCATCCATGTGGTTTATGAAAAGAACACACATGCAATGAACTTTAGTCGATCCATGTGGTTTATGAAAAGAACACACATGCAATGAACTCTAGTGGATCCATGTGGATTATGAAAATAACACACATGCAATGGCATCTATAGGATCCATGTGGTTTATGAATATAACACACATTTAATGGCATCTAGTGGGTCCACGTGGTTTATGAATAGAACACACGTGCAATGAACTCTATTCGATCCATGTGGTTTATGAAAAGAACACACATGCAATGACATCTAGTGCATCCATGTGGTTTATGATAAGAACACACATCCAATGGCATCTCGTGGATCTAAGTGGTTTAGGAATAGAACACACATGCAATGGCATCTAGTGGATCCATGTGGTTTATGAAAAGAACATACATGGAATGACATCTAGTGGATCCGTGTGGTTTATGAAAAGAACACACATCCATTGGCATCTAGTGTATCCATGTGGTTTAGGATTAGAACACACATGCAATGACATCTAGTGGATCCATGTGGTTTATGAAAAGAACGCACATGCAATTGCATCTAGTGCATCCATGTGGTTTAGGAATAGAAGACACATACAATGACATCTAGTGGATCCATGTTGTTTATGAAAAAACACACATGCATTGGCATCTAGTGGATCCATGTGGTTTATGAAAAGAACACACATGGAATGGCATCTAGTGGATCCATGTGGTTTAGGGAGAGAACACACATGCAATAAACTCTAGTGGATCCATGTGGTTTATGAAAAGAACACACACACAACGGAATATAGTGGATCGATGTGGTTTATTAAAAGAACACACATGCAATGGAATGTAGTGAGCCATGTGGTTTATGAAAAGAACACACATGCAATGGCATATAGTGGATCCATGTGCTTTAGGCATACACATGCAATGAACTCCAGTGGATCCATGTGGTTTATGAAAATAAAACACATGCAACGACATCTTGTGGATCCTTGTGGTTTATGAAAACAACACACATGCAATGACATCTAGTGGATTCATGTGGTTTATGAAAAGTACACACATGCAATGGCATCTAATTGATCCATGTGGTTTATGAAAAGAACACACATGCAATGGCATCTAGTGGATCCATGTGGTTTATGAAAAGAACACACATGCAATGGCATCTAGTGGATCCATGTGGTTTATGAAAAGGACACACATGCAATGGCATGTAGTGGATCCATGTGCTTTATTAAACAAACACATATGCAATGGCATCTAGTGGATCCATGTGGTTTAGGAAAATAACACGCATGCAATGAACTCTAGTGGATCCATGTGGTTTATGAAAAGAACACACATGTAGTGAACTCTACTGGATCCATCTGGTTTATGAAAAGAACACACATTCAATTGCATCGAGTGGATTCTTGTGGTTTAGGCATAGAAGACACATGCAATGAACACTAGTGAATCCATGTGGTTTATGAAAAGAACACACATGCAATGGCATCTAGTGGATCCATGTGGTTTATGAATAGAACACACATGCTGGATGAATCCTTTCTGCAATTGTTTTCCAAGTTGTTTCTTGAGTTCCTTTAGTTCGTCAACTGGCATTTTATAAGGCCTCTTTGCTCTTGGTCCAGAACCTGGTACCAAATCTATTATAAACTCTACATCTCTATCTGGTGGCATTCCCGGTAACTCTTCCGGAAACACATCCGGATATTCACACACAATTGGCACAGTGTCCATGCTAACCCCCTTAAGAGAATTCAGCTTACTTTCTTTAGATTCAAAATTGGACTTGAATCTTATCCTCTTACCTTCCGGGGTTGTGAGTGCAACTGTACGATTGGCACAATCTAGTACTCCCTCATACTTAGCCATCCAATCCATTCCCAAAATCACATCTAATCCTTGGGAGTTTAGGATTATTAGGTTCACTGGAAACTTATGTTTTCCGATCTCTATGACTAGATCCCGACATCCAAGACTCACTATCATATCTCCTCCCGGAGAGCTAACTTTTATCGGACACCCAATGTTTTCAGATGCAAACCCGTTTCTATCAACAAATGCTTTTGATATGAATGAATGGGATGCACCAGTGTCAAAGAGTACAAATGTTGTAATGGAATTGAGTCTGAACTTACCAGCAACGGCATCAGGCTCCTCATAGACTTCCTCCACATTGATGTGGTTAACCTGTCCTTTCTGAAAAGGATTGGGCTTGTTAGGTCCTTCAACTTTCTTCTCAGGGCACTCATTAGCATAATGCCCCAGCTTCTTGCATTTGTAGCATTCAACCTGACTGAGGTCCTTTTTAGGCTGGTTTCCACTTCCACTTCCACTATGGTGGCTCTTATGTCCACTCTTGTGATTTTTGTACTTATCATTGTCATGACTGCGATGATGCTTGCTGTCATGACGGTTGTGGTTGTGGTGCTTGTTAAATTTCCCATGCTTGTGGGATCCTGAGCTGACACTATCATCGTAGTGAGATCGTTTATGAGACGATCCCGAGCTGTGCTTGTCGGAGTGTTTCCTCTTTCTACTCTCGACTTGCTTCATTTTATTCTCCACAATAACAGCCTTGTCACACAGCGACTGATAAGTTGGAACATATGCCACAGACAGCTGCAGATTCAGCTCATCATTCAAGCCTTCCAGAAACTTTTCCTTTCTTTTGGCATCTGTGTCAACCTCATCCGGTGCATAGCGCGCCAGATTGTTGAACTCTTCTATATATTCAGCCACGCTGTGGTGGCTACTTGATTGTGAAACTCCTTCTTTTTCAGGCTCATCATTCCTGGTGAGATATGAGTAGTGCGAAAGCCATCTTCAAAGATAGCCCAAGTCACCTCATCAATAGGAGTGGTGATCTAGAAGTTGTCCCACCATGCAGCGGCTGGTCCTTCCAATGTATGTCTGCGAACCTGACTTTTTCAGCATCCGTGCATTACGGTCACTAAGTCTTTGTTCACAGAACGTAGCCAATCATTGGCCACCATGGGATCAGTCGTTCCTGAAAACTTAGCTGGCCTCAGACGCAGAAATCTGGTGAGCATATCAAAACCCGGAGGGTTGTTATTGTTGTTGTTGTTATTGGGGTTGTTGTTGTTCTGGTTTTGGATGAATGTCGTCATCATTTGCATAAGCTGTGTCTGCGCATTCATCATCTGTTGCATTTCCGGGGTAATGTTGTTGGGGTTGGGGTTTGCGCGACGGGGAGGCATCTGTGGTTTATTCAAGGAAAGAATGAGATACCCATAGATGTTTATGCACAATACATCACGTAAGCAAACACATAGCATGCAACAAGGATCAAAAGTTCAACAACAAGATAACAAGTCTCAAAGTAAAAAAACACACAAGTGGCAAGCCATCCACATGTCGGATGGTCCAATAATAAGTTCACAAATAACAAGTACGGTAAATAGAGGTAACTGAGTAGTCAAGTCTACTCGTCAGCATCAATCTCCTCCTCGACAAAGGTAAGACCTGCGTTCTCCATTGCGGTCTTGTTCTCCTCAATGGTGGTGGTCAAGGAGTCGATCTTGGCCTTGAGAGCCCTCTTCTGGGAACGAAGTCTCTCAATCACTGTCTGCTGCTGCTCTAACTCGAAGTCCTTGGACTGCAGTTCCTCGGTCATGTCCCGAATCTTCTTTTTCCTATCCTAGACACGTTTCTCTTGACTCTTGAACTTACGGTCCTGGGTCTCGAACCTCGCCTCCATCTCCTTGACAATCTACTCGCCTGCTTGAAGAGCTTGTCCTTCTCGCGAAGCTGCACCTAGAGCTCGTCATTACTGAGCATGACATTGGTCCTGTCAGTATCCACGTGCCTAATAAGAGTCTCTAAGTCCTGGAGGTACAGGCGTATCGGCTCTGCTGTGGCCCTCAAGTCGTCCTCAAAGTCGATGGACTCTCCGTCATCATCACGCCTTCCGAAGGCATGGAAGTGAGTGCTTCTAACCTGTCGGGAGTGACGACCCAACAGTCGTCCTATCAGGTCCTGCATGACAACTTCCATGCCTCTCTCCTCATCGCATAAGCTTGAAGACGATGGCCTCGTAGTAGGCTCTGCAGCGTCTGGCTGGTTCACCTTGAAGCCCCAGAGGTCCTTCCTCTCAAACTTGGTGAGTGGGTGCACCGTAATGGTGGGAAGAGGGAGATCGAGCAAGGTAGTAAGCTCTACGATACGAGGACCAAAACGGGTAACCTGGAACTCCTCAACAGTGCTGATGGTAATAGGCATCTATTTATAAGATTGAAAAAGTTAGAACAACACAATTTAAAATAAACAAGACAAACATTCATACATATCCATGGAACACAAAAATCACACAAGTCATGCATACATGATTCCATTACATCAACCAAGGTTCAAACTTATTTAAGGTATCATTTGGAAAATAAGGTGATAGGTGGTGGTCCAACTAACGAAGTGCGTTTACAAACCTATCTCACTGGATCTGGTGGCTAACACAATGTTCCTAGAGGCAATCAGCCTATCTTGTTCACATGCTTCCATCACTAAGTCTATAATATCTCCCCTTAAGGTTTGGTTGGTGACTTCCAACTCTTGGGTATGTTCCTTCTCTTTCTCTAAGTCTTTTTGGAGGTTGAGTATCTTGCACTTGACTCTAGCACTGAGTTCTTTGATAGTCTTCCAAGCTGCTTCTCTGGCTGACTCAAAGAATGTGGTGTGCATCACAGTGTTGGTGTACATGCAGAAGCCTCTTTCTTTGTGGTTGTCTTCCTTGTTTTTGTACAAGTGAAGTTGCACCCACCAATACTCCACTCCTTCCTCCATCACTGGAAAGCCCTTGTACACAGCTGCACCATGTGCTTCCATTGCCTCTATGAGGTCCTTGAGAATTTTGGGAAACTCCGTTTCACACTCCAAGGTCATGGTCATGAGTGGTCCTTTCTTCACGGCTTCGTTGATGGAGTTCATCTACAAATAGAGATGAGAATGAGAAGATTAGAAAAGTTTACGAGAAGAATAGACAAGTGTAGAAGTAGTTAAAATTTTCCTTAGTGGTTTCCAATCCTAGGGTCATAATCCTACAGGCAACACAGTGCTCTGATACCATCTGTTAGACCCCTCCTTTATAAAGGAAAGGATCCCTGTGATTGCAATGCTAGTCCCTGGATCAATGCTAGCATCCACAGTTTAAGATGAAGTACACAGATACAAAGGTCGTTTATTACATTCATTCCAGAGATAAAACATAGTCATTTACAACTCGGGGCCAAAGGCCTAATACAAGAGTTTATGGAATAAGTAAATAAACATAAGTCTTCATCTTCATGTGCCACAGGCAAGCATGTTGAGTGTAGACTCATGACTCCTATTCATCATCGGAGTAACCTGCAACATTACAAGTTACAGCCACAGAGGGTCAATACTTTGGAATAGTATTGGCAAGTGATACCTTAGCTTATTTAAAGTGGACTATAATACTATATGCATTTGGCTAAGTGGAGCTTAGGCTTGCATTGCTCAAAATAGATTTCTTCCTTATTATTTGAAAACACTAAGTTTTTGTTTGGCACAAATCCCCCAAGGCATCTACCAATCAAAGACTGAAGATCCTTTTAACCCTTGTTCACCCACAAGTTTTTACTTAGAAATTGGGATGAGGAGATTCTTGATAGATTCCATGTCTTGATGCTCAAATTGTCCTTTTCCAGGGACATGGCTAAGTACTTAGATTTTACACTCTGAGGTGGTGCACTTTCCCACAAGACTTGGTTTCACCAAGACAAGATCTTTCAGAAGCCTTCCCTTAGACCAACATGGACTCGCTCCAACCTATCAATCCCCTACCACCAACTGTCCATTTGGCTAAGTTATTGCAACCTATATGATCCAGGCAGAGCCCATAATGCCAAGTGGCTGCACTTGAAGCTTCTCAACATTTGACATCTCAAATCTCTTTGTTCCTGGGTGGCCATCCACAAGTGAGATACACAAGGTTCACCAGTCCCCTGGCCTTGTGTAACCACTCAACACAGACCATTCCTTCCATTCCACCCAGGTGATTCATTCACTTAGTTGTTTTATTAAACAAAACATAAGTCCACAGACTTAGAAATTTTCCATAGTGTGAATATATATTCCACCCTTGTTTTCTATTAGCTAAGCTAAGCATGATAGTAGTAGGAATCTTAACTTAGGAAATTTCTACTAAGGTTTCATCTACTAGGTTTTCCCATAGCATAGTTTATACTTAGCAAAATTCCATGCAAGTCCTACTTAGAAAATATCACTAATGCATAGTGTAAATAATGGGACAAAAGTATGAAGCATCACTTGCCTTGGTAATGGGGAGAGTAGCACTCTTCACAGTCACAATCACTAGCAAGGTCTACACAAAATTGTAGCATACAATTACACACAAATATATATACAATCAAAAAATAATATGATGCATGCATGCATGAATTTACTAAGTGGTGATTTTGAAAACTCTAACAAGCAAGTGCATGTTTACATAAACATAACAAGACACAAAATTGCCAAAACAAACTTATTTAACCCTAAAACAAATTACTAAACTAAATCCATACTCAAAATAGCCTTAAACATGTTTCTACAAACAAAGTCATTCTAATGGTTACTATTTGTTAAACACATTGGATATTCAGAAAGGTCTTGTTTCACTGAATCCAACGGTATAAGGTTTGCAAAAAACCAACGTGGCAATCAAAAGTTATAAGCATTTGAAATTTGGATCAAAATCTGATTTAAAATCTGTTTTTAGATCTGTTCCTAGCCACGCGTCGTGTTGTGATTGGCTGCATCGGTTCGACCGTACGAGCTCGCAGCCGCAGGATCTAAACAGATCGCACGCCCAGATTGCGCATATCAGCTTAAATGAATCTATCCTAGCGCGGATCTAGATCTAACGGCCGAAAGCAAGCGACCATGTCCCGAGGCGCGGCGCCGCCGAGCGGCGAGCGTTCGGTCTACGGCGCGCGTATGCTCTGTGTCGTCCGCGAGGGAGAAGGGTCATACCAGGTTCGCAGGAAGCCGCTGAAGCTCAAGGTAGCGCCGGTTTATGGCGGGGCGTCTTCACGGTGATGATTCCTCGTCGGAGTTGTGCACGGCGGGTGGTTGTTGTCGAGTCGTTGCGAGGTTCCGCCGTCGCCCTAACACAAGCCGAGGGTTTAGGAGATGCGCAAGAACGTGCGAACAATCTCGTGAGTCGGGCGAAGGGGCGACGGACTTACGGATTTTGGTCGCCGGAGTCGAGGTGGTCGTCAGATGCTTGCAGCGTCGAGCGGAAACGGTGACCTGGGGCAGTACAGGATGAACTGGTGGGGTCAGGAGGTGCGCAAGGAGATTGCGAAGTGGCTCGAATGAATCGTAGAGGAAGGGCGACGAGCTTACTGTAATCGATCGCCGGAGTGAGCTCTGCATGGCGGTGTTGTGTGAGTCGCTATGCACTGATGGCGTGGAGGCAGAATTGACTGGGGGAAAATGGTCGTGGGGAGGTGGGGATCTTATAGCTAGAGGCTCGACAGGAAACGCTCGTCACATCAATGCCAATTAAGCTCGGGGTATCACTGCTGCAACGGCCAGCGGCGGAGATCGTGCGCGGATTCAGGGGGAAGACGATGCTGACGTGGAGGAGGCCCGCTCGTCAGCGAAGTGCATGAGGTGGAGGTGGGGTGTCTGCTGCTGACTAATTGCGTGAGAGAAGAAAAGGAAACCCCCGGGTGGGCTAGTTGGGCTTGATTCGTTGCTGGGCCAGAAACCTGGCGCGCGGCCCTTTTCATTTGAATGCTTCTTTTCTTTTTCTAATTCTATTTTCTAAAATGATTTTGATATGAATTCAAATCCTTTTTGAATTCAAACAATTCTGGGAACTTTTGTAGGGTACTGTGGTTTCAAAAACCAATCATTTAAACATGTAGTTACCCTGCAAGGGCTTGGTCAAGCTTGGGCTTAAAACAATCAGAGACTTTGTCCCTGGTTTGCAAATGTTTTAAAACAAAATAGGGTTTTGAAATTATTTCTGAGTTGAAAACTTTGGTTAAACTTTTACACCTAAACCTTCCAACAATGGAAGCAAGCAAACAAGTTCCTAAACAATCAAGTTTCAAAGGGTGATGGCCATTTGAGTTAAATTGGCTCACATGAAATCATAGCACAAGCTTCTGTTTCTGAAATGATTTTTTTGAGAAAACCCTAAATGATGAAGGATGCAAGGATGATATGAATGAGCTTGGAAATATGAATTTAGGGATGTTACAAATCTAACCCCCTTAAGATGAATCTCGCCCTCGAGATTCGGATTGGCTAGCAAATAGGTGAGGGTGGTCTTTCCGAAGATCATCTTCTCTTTCCCATGTTGCTTCCTCTTCGGAATGATGATTCCATTGCACTTTGCAAAACTTGATATTTTTTGTCCTCGTGACTCTTTCTGCGGTCTCAAGAATCTTGACAGGCTTTTCTTCATAGGTGAGATCACTTTCTAGTTGAACTTCTTCCAAAGATATGGTATCCTTCAAAGAAGATTCTTCCATTTCCGGGTGACATTTCTTAAGTCGACTCACATGAAAAACATTATGGATCGCTAATAAAGATGTCAAGGCTCGATTTCATATGCAACTTCTCCCTTGCGACTTAGAATGTTGAATGGCCCAACATATCTTGGTGCCAACTTTCCTTTGACTCCAAATCTTTTCACTCCACGAAGTGGTGATACTCTAAGATAAGCTCTATCCCCAACTTCGTAGGTGACTTCTCTACGCTTAGAATCCGCGTAGCTTTTCTGTCGGGACTATGCTATCTTCAACCTGTCCCTAACCAATTTGACCTTTTCTTCGGTGTCTTTGATAAGATCTGGTCCAAACAAACTTCTTTCTCCCACACCATTCCATAGCAATGGGGTGGTACACTTCCTTCCGTAGAGAAACTCAAATGGTGCCATCCCAATGCTAGATTGGTAACTGTTATTATAAGAGAACTCTGCGTAAGGCAGACTTTCATCCCAACTTGCTCCATAGTCTAGGGCACATGCCCTCAACATGTCTTCAAGAATTTGGTTAGTCCTTTCCGCTTGTCCATCCGCTTGAGGATGAAAAGCCGTTGAATTCCAACCTCGCTCCTAAAGATTCATGAAGTCGCTCAAAAGTGAGAAGTGAACTGAGTTCCTCTATCGCACACAATACTCTTAGGCACACCGTGAAGGCATACAATTCTGCTCATGTAGATTTTGGCTAACTTGGCACTGTATAAGTTGTCTTTACGGTATAAAATGGGCCACTTTAGTTAGGCGATCCACTACTACCCATATGGAATCATACCCGACCTGGTCCTTGGTAATCCGTAATGAAATCCATACCAATATTTTCCCACTTCCATTCAGGAATAGGCATTGGTTGAAGCAAACCTGCTGGTTTCGATAATTCCACTTTCACTACACACATCACACAAAGCAATGTGTTCGGCGATGTCCCTTTTGAGATCGTTCCACCAAAATCTTTCTTTCATATCCATGTACATTTTGGTGTTCCCCGGGTGAATAAAATATGGAGAGTTATGGGCTTCTTGTAGAATCAGTTTCCGCAATTCCGGATCTTGTGGAACACAAATACGTTTCCCGTGCCATAAAGTACCTTGTTCATCTATATGGAAACTTTTAGCTTTCCCTTGGCTAATCCTTTCCTTAATCTCTTCGATTTCTTTATCCGTCTTTTGGGCTTCTTTAATCTTATCCAACAGAGTGGGTTAAACATCCAAAGACATAAGATGTCCTTCTGGCACAATCTCCAACCTGAGTTTCTTGAATTGCTTACACAAGTCATCTGGCAATTCACCTTTGGTAAGGCCATTTACAAACGCCTTACGACTTAGAGCATATGCTACTACATTTGCTTTACCGGGGTGGTATTGCAAACTCAAGTCGTAATCCTTGATAAGTTCTAGCCATCTCCTTTGTCTCATATTGATTTCCTTCTGGGTGAAGATATACTTCAAACTCTTATGATCGGTGAATACTTCACAACGTTTTCCCAAAAGGTAGTGTCTCCATGTTTTGAGTGCATGGACAACAGCGGCTAACTCTAAATCATGAGTAGGATAATTTACTTCATGAGTTTTGAGTTGTCTCGAGGCATAAGCCACAACTTTTCCGCCTTGCATAAGTACGGCACCTAATCCTTGATGAGAAGCATCACAATACACTTGGAAATACTTTTCCAAGTCTGGTAGGCACAGAACTGGTGCTGACACAAGTCTCTTCTTTAATTCTTGAAAGCTGAGTTCACAACCTTCAGACCAAGCAAATTTCTTATCTTTCTTTAACAATTCTGTCATTGGTTTGGCAACCTTTGAAAAATTTTCTATGAATCTTCTGTAGTATCCTGCTAAACCAAGAAAACTACGAACCTCTTTTACGTTCTTAGGAGATTCCCATTCTGTCACAAATGAAACTTTAGCAGATCAATCACACCGCCTTTGTCATAACGTGACCAAGAAATCCAACTTCCTCTAACCAAAACTCACACTTGCTGAATTTGGCATAAAGCTTATGTTCCCTCAGTTTCTCAAGTATCAAGCGTAGATGTCTTTCATGCTCTTCCTTGCTCTTGGAGTAGACTAAGATGTCATCGATGAAAACGATAACGAACTTGTCGATAAAGTCCATGAACACTTTGTTCATCATATTCATGAAGTATGCGGAGCGTTGGTTAAACCAAAAGGCATCACAAGGTACTCATACAATCCATACCGGTGGTGAATGTTGTTTTAGGTATGTCTTGCTCTCTTATCTTGAGTTGAAAATAGCCCCATCAAGATCAATCTTCGAGAACACACATGCTCCTTCTAGCTGATCAAACAAGTCGTTGATTCTTGGCAAAGGATATTTGTTCTTGATGGTTACCTCGTTGAGAGAACGGTAATCTATGCATAATCTTTGAGTTCTATCTCTCTTTTCCACGAACAAAACTGGAGCTCCCCAAGATGAAGAACTTGGCTGGATGAATCCTTTCTGCAATTGTTCTCCAAGTTGTTTCTTGAGTTCCTTTAGTTCGTCAACCCGACATTTTATAAGGCCTCTTTGCTCTTGCTCCGTAACCTGGTACCAAATCTATTATAAACTCTACATCTCTATCTGTGGCATTCTGAACTCTTCCTAAACACATCCGGATATTCACACACAATTGGCATAGTGTCCATGCTAACCCCTTAAGAGAATTCAGCTTACTTTCTTTAGATTCAAAATTGGACTTGAATCTTATCCTCTTACCTTCCGGGGTTGTGAGTGCAACTGTACGATTGGCACAATCTAGTACTCCCTCATACTTAGCCATCCAATCCATTCCCAAAATCACATCTAATCCTTGGGAATTTATGATTATTAGGTTCACTGGAAACTTATGTTTTCCGATCTCTATGACTAGATCCCGACATCCAAGACTCACTATCATATATCCTCCCAGAGAGCTAACTTTTATCGGACACCCAATGTTTTCAGATGCAAACCCGTTTCTATCAACAAATGCTTTTGATATGAATGAATGGGATGCACCAAAGGTCAAAGAGTACAAATGTTGTAATGGAATTGAGTCTGAACTTACCAAAGAACGCATCAGGCTCCTCATAGACTTCCTCCACATTGATGTGGTTAACCTGTCCTTTCTGAAAAGGATTGGGCTTGTTAGGTCCTTCAACTTTCTTCTCAGGGCACTCATTAGCATAATGCCCCAGCTTCTTGCATTTGTAGCATTCAACCTGACTGAGGTCCTTTTTAGGCTGGTTTCCACTTCCACTTCCACTATGGTGGCTCTTATGTCCACTCTTGTGATTTTTGTACTTATCATTGTCATGACTGTGATGCTTGCCGTCATGACTTGTGGTTGTGGTGCTTGTTAAATTTCCCATGCTTGTGGGATCCTGAGCTGACACTATCATCGTAGTGAGATCGTTTATGAGACGATCCCGAGCTGTGCTTGTCGGAGTGTTTCCTCTTTCTACTCTCGACTTGCTTCATTTTATTCTCCACAATAACAGCCTTGTCACACAGCGACTGATAAGTTGGAACATATGCCACAGACAGCTGCAGATTCAGCTCATCATTCAAGCCTTCCAGAAACTTTTCCTTTCTTTTGGCATCTGTGTCAACCTCATCCGGCATAGCATAGCCAGATTGTTGAACTCTTCTATATATTCAGCCATCACTGTGGTGGCGCCGTCAGTTGTGAAACTCCTTCTTTTTCAGGCTCATCATTCCTGGTGAGATATGAGTAGTGCGAAAGCCATCTTCAAAGATAGCCCAAGTCACCTCATCAATAGGAGTGGTGATCTAGAAGTTGTCCCACCATGCAGCGGCTGGTCCTTCCAACAGATGTGCTGCGAACCTGACTTTTTCAGCATCCGTGCAGCCCACGGTCACTAAGTCTTTGTTCACAGAATGTAGCCAATCATTGGCCACCATGGGATCAGTCGTTCCCGAAAACTTAGCTGGCCTCAGACGCAGAAATCTGGTGAGCATATCAAAACCCGGAGGGTTGTTATTGTTGTTGTTGTTGTTGTTATTGGGGTTGTTGTTGTTCTGGTTTTGGATGAATGTCATCATCATTTGCATAAGCTGTGTCTGTGCATTCATCATCTGTTGCATTTTCGGGGTAATGTTGTTGGGGTTGGGGTTTGCGCGACGGGGAGGCATCTGTGGTTTATTCAAGGAAAGAATGAGATACCCATAGATGTTTATGCACAATACATCACGTAAGCAAACACATAGCATGCAACAAGGATCAAAAGTTCAACAACAAGATAACAAGTCTCAAAGTAAAAAAACACACAAGTGGCAAGCCATCCACATGTCGGATGGTCCAATAATAAGTTCACAAATAACAAGTACGGTAAATAGAGGTAACTGAGTAGTCAAGTCTACTCGTCAGCATCAATCTCCTCCTCGACAAAGGTAAGACCTGCGTTCTCCATTGCGGTCTTGTTCTCCTCAATGGTGGTGGTCAAGGAGTCGATCTTGGCCTTGAGAGCCCTCTTCTGGGAACGAAGTCTCTCAATCACTGTCTGCTGCTGCTCTAACTCGAAGTCCTTGGACTGCAGTTCCTCGGTCATGTCCCGAATCTTCTTGTTCCTATCCGACACGCTTTCTTGACTCTTGAACTTACGGTCCCGGTCTTGAACCTCGCCTCCATCTCCTTGACAATCTCGCCCTGCTGCGCGAAGAGCTTGTCCTTCTCGCGAAGCTGCACCTGGAGCTCATCATTACTGAGCATGACATTGGTCCTGTCAGTATCCACATGCCTAATAAGAGTCTCTAAGTCCTGGAGGTACAGCGATCGCTCTGCTGTGGCCCTCAAGTCGTCCTCAAAGTCGATGGACTCTCCGTCATCATCACGCCTTCCGAAGGCATGGAAGTGAGTGCTTCTAACCTGTCGGGAGTGACGATCCAACAGTCGTCCTATCAGGTCCTGCATGACAACTTCCATGCCTCTCTCCCTGTCATCGTGCATAAGCTTGAAGACGATGGCCTCCGTAGGCCTGTCTAGGCCCCGGCTGGTTCACCTTGAAGCCCCTGAGGTCCTTCCTCTCAAACTTGGTGAGTGGGTGCACCGTAATGGTGGGAAGAGGGAGATCGAGCAAGGTAGTAAGCTCTACGACACGAGGACCAAAACGGGTAACTGAACTCCTCAACAAAGTCCGATGGTAATAGGCATCTATTTATAAGATTGAAAAAGTTAGAACAACACAATTTAAAATAAACAAGACAAACATTCATACATATCCATGGAACACAAAAATCACACAAGTCATGCATACATGATTCCATTACATCAACCAAGGTTCAAACTTATTTAAGGTATCATTTGGAAAATAAGGTGATAGGTGGTGGTCCAACTAACGAAGTGCGTTTACAAACCTATCTCACTGGATCTGGTGGCTAACACAATGTTCCTAGAGGCAATCAGCCTATCTTGTTCACATGCTTCCATCACTAAGTCTATAATATCTCCCCTAAGGTTTGGTTGGTGACTTCCAACTCTTGGGTATGTTCCTTCTCTTTCTAAGTCTTTTGGAGGTTGAGTATCTTGCACTTGACTCTAGCATCGAGTTCTTTGATAGTCTTCCAAGCTGCTTCTCCGTGACTCAAAGAATGTGGTGTGCATCACAGTGTTGGTGTACATGCAGAAGCCTCTTTCTTTGTGGTTGTCTTCCTTGTTTTTGTACAAGTCAAGTTGCACCCACCAATACTCCACTCCTTCCTCCATCACTGGAAAGCCCTTGTACACAGCTGCACCATGTGCTTCCATTGCCTCTATGAGGTCCTTGAGAATTTTGGGAAACTCCGTTTCACACTCCAAGGTCATGGTCATGAGTGGTCCTTTCTTCACGGCTTGTTGATGGAGTTCATCTACAAATAGAGATGAGAATGAGAAGATTAGAAAAGTTTACTAGAAGAATAGACAAGTGTAGAAGTAGTTAAAAATTTCCTTAGTGGTTTCCAATCCTAGGGTCATAATCCCACAGCAACACAAAGGCTCGATACCATCCGTTAGACCCTCCTTTATAAAGGAAAGGATCCTGTGATTGCAATGCTAGTCCTGGATCAATGCTAGCATCCATGTTTAAGATGAAGTACACAGATACAAAGGCCGCTTATTACATTCATTCCAGAGATAAACATAGTCTTTACAACTCGGGCCAAAGGCCTAATACAAGAGTTTATGGAATAAGTAAATAAACATAAGTCTTCATCTTCATGTGCCATAGGCAAGCATGTTGAGTGTAGACTCATGACTCCTATTCATCATCGGAGTAACCTGCAACATTACAAGTTACAGCCACAGAGGGTCAATACTTTGGAATAGTATTGGCAAGTGATACCTTAGCTTATTTAAAGTGGACTATAATACTATATGCATTTGGCTAAGTGGAGCTTAGGCTTGCATTGCTCAAAATAGATTTCTTCCTTATTATTTGAAAACACTAAGTTTTTGTTTGGCACAAATCCCCCAAGGCATCTACCAATCAAAGACTGAAGATCCTTTTAACCCTTGTTCACCCACAAGTTTTTACTTAGAAATTGGGATGAGGAGATTCTTGATAGATTCCATGTCTTGATGCTCAAATTGTCCTTTTCCAGGGACATGGCTAAGTACTTAGATTTTACACTCTGCAGAGGTGGTGCACTTTCCCCACAAGACTTGGTTTCACCAAGACAAGATCTTTCAGAAGCCTTCCCTTAGACCAACATGGACGCGCTCCAACCTATCAATCCCCTACCACCAACTGTCCATTTGGCTAAGTTATTGCAACCTATATGATCCAGTGAGCCCAAATGCCAAGTCACGCACTTGAAGCTTCTCAACATTTGACATCTCAAATCTCTTTGTTCCTGGGTGGCCATCCACAAGTGAGATACACAAGGTTCACTACCCCTGGCCTTGTGTAACCACTCAACACAAACCATTCCTTCCATTCCACCTGGTGATTCATTCACTTAGTTGTTTTATTAAACAAAACATAAGTCCACAGACTTAGAAATTTTCCATAGTGTGAATATATATTCCACCTTGTTTTCTATTAGCTAAGCTAAGCATGATAGTAGTAGGAATCTTAACTTAGGAAATTTCTACTAAGGTTTCATCTACTAGGTTTTCCCATAGCATAGTTTATACTTAGCAAAATTCCATGCAAGTCCTACTTAGAAAATATCACTAATGCATAGTGTAAATAATGGGACAAAAGTATGAAGCATCACTTGCCTTGGTAATGGGAGAGTAGCACTCTTCACAATACAATCACTAGCAAGGTCTACACAAAATTGTAGCATACAATTACACACAAATATATATACAATCAAAAAATAATATGATGCATGCATGCATGAATTTACTAAGTGGTGATTTTGAAAACTCTAACAAGCAAGTGCATGTTTACAGAAACATAACAAGACACAAAATTGCCAAAACAAACTTATTTAACCCTAAAACAAATTACTAAACTAAATCCATACTCAAAATAGCCTTAAACATGTTTCTACAAACAAAGTCATTCTAATGGTTACTATTTGTTAAACACATTGGATATTCAGAAAGGTCTTGTTTCACTGAATCCAACGGTATAAGGTTTGCAAAAAACCAACGTGGCAATCAAAAGTTATAAGCATTTGAAATTTGGATCAAAATCTGATTTAAAATCTGTTTTTAGATCTGTTCCTAGCCACGCATCGTGTTGTGATTGGCGCTGCATCGGTTCGACCGGATCGAGCTCTGCAGCCGCAGGATCTAAACAGATCGCACGCTCCAGATCGCGTACCGCTTCGCAGTTAAATGAATCTATCCTAGCGCTCGGATCTAGATCTAACGGCGCGCGAGCAAGCGACCATGTCCTGGCGGCGCACGCCGCCGAAGCGCGAGCGTTCACGGGCGCGCTGCGTGCTCGTGTCGTCCGCGAGAGGGAGAAGGGTCATACCAGGTTCGCAGGAAGCTGCTGAAGCTCAAGGTAGCGTCGGTTTGCGAAGGGGCGTGCTGTCACGGTGATGATTCCTCGTCGGAGTTGTGCACGGCGTCGGGTGGTTGTTGTCGGAGTCGTTGCCGAGGTTCCGCGTCGCCCTAACACAAGCCAGAGGGTTTAGGAGATGCGCAAGAACGTGGCGAACAATCTCGTGAGTCAGTGAAGGGGCGCACGGGACTTATGGATTTTGGTCGCCGGAGTCGAGGTGGTCGTCAGATGCTTGCGGCGTCGAGCGGAAACGGTGACCTAGGGCAGTACAGGATGAACTGGTGGGGTCAGGAGGTGCGCAAGGAGATTGCAAAGTGGCTCAAATGAATCAGAGAGGAAGGGGCGCACGGAGCTTACCGGAATCGATCGCCGGAGTGAGCTCTGTCTGCGGCGGTGTTGTGTGAGTCGTGGGCAGCCTGATGGCGTGGAGGCAGAATTTACTGGGGGAAAATGGTCGCGGGGAGGTGGGGATCTTATAGCTAGAGGCTCGACAGGAAACGCTCGTCACATCAATGCCAATTAAGCTCAGGGTATCACTGCTGCAACGGCCAGCGGCGGAGATCGTGCGCGGATTCAGGGGGAAGACGATGCTGACGTGGAGGAGGCCCGCCACGTCAAGGCGTGAGGTGGAGGTGGGTCTGCATGCCACGATTAATTGCGTCGCGCGTGAGGGAAGAAAAGGAAACCCCCGGGTGGGCTAGTTGGGCTTGATTCATTGCTGGGCCAGAAACCTGGCGCGCGGCCCTTTTCATTTGAATGCTTCTTTTCTTTTTCTAATTCTATTTTCTGAAATGATTTTGATATGAATTCAAATCCTTTTTGAATTCAAACAATTATGGGAACTTTTGTAGGGTACTGTGGTTTCAAAAACCAATCATTTAAACATGTAGTTACCCTGCAAGGGCTTGGTCAAGCTTGGGCTTAAAACAATCAGAGACTTTGTCCCTGGTTTGCAAATGTTTTAAAACAAAATAGGGTTTTGAAATTATTTCTGAGTTGAAAACTTTGGTTAAACTTTTACACCTAAACATTCCAACAATGGAAGCAAGCAAACAAGTTCCTAAACAATCAAGTTTCAAAGGGTGATGGCCAGTTGAGTTAAATTGGCTCACATGAAATCATAGCACAAGCTTCTGTTTCTGAAATGATTTTTTTGAGAAAACCCTAAATGATGAAGGATGCAAGGATGATATGAAAGAGCTTTGAAATATGAATTTAGGGATGTTACACAATGGAATCTTGTGGATCCATGTGGTTTATGAAAAGAACACATGCAATGAACTCTAGTGGATCCATGTAGTTTATGAAAAGAACACACATGCAATGAACTCTAGTGGATCCATGTGGATTATGAAAAGAACACACATGCAATGAACTCTGGTGGATCCATGTGATTTATGAAAAAAACACATGCAATGGCATCTATGGGATCCATGTGGTTTAGGAATAGAACACACATTTAATGGCATCTAGTGGATCCATGTAGTTTATGAATAGAACACACATGCAATGAACTCTAGTGGATCCATGTGGTTTAGGAAAAGAATACACATGCAATGGCATCTATTGGTTCCATGTGGTTTATGAAAAGAACACACATGCAATGGCATCTATGGGATCCGTGTGGTTTAGGAATAGAACACATATTTAATGGCATCTAGCGGATCCATGTAGTTTATGAATAGAAAACACATGCAATGAACTCTAGTTGATCCATGTGGTTTAGGCAAAGAACACACATGCAATGGCATCTAGTGGATCCATGTGGTTTATGAAAAGAACACACATGCAATAACATATAGTGCATCCATGTGGTTTAGGAATAGAACACACATGCAATGAACTCTAGTGGATCCATGTGGTTTATGAAAAGAACATACATGGAATGGAATCTAGTGGATCCATGTGGTTTATGAAAAGAACACAATGCAATGAACTCTAGTGGATCCATGTGGATTAGGAAAATAACACACATGCAATGAACTCTAGTGGATTCATGTGGTTTATGAAAAGAACACACATGCAATGGCATCTGGTGGATCCATGTGGTTTATTAATAGAACACACATGCAATTACATCTAGTGGATCCATGTGGTTTATGAAAAGAACACACATACAATGGCATATAGTGGATCCATGTGGTTTAGGATTAGAACACACATGCAATGGCATCTAGTGGATCCATCTGGTTTATGAAAAGAACACACATGCAATGGCATCTAGTGGATCCATGTGGTTTAGGAATAGAACACACATGCAATGACATCTAGTGGATCCATGTAACATCCCAAAAATCATGTTTCAAAAACTCATTCATTTCATCCTTGCATCATTCATTCATATAGGGTTTTTAGAGACAGAAGTTTGAGCTATGATTTCATGTGGGCAATTTATTTCAATTGGCCACCACCCTTTGGGATTTGTTTGTCCATGACCTTGTTTGCTTGCCTCCATGATTGGAAAGATTAGGAGTAGCATTTAAACCCAAGATTCCAAATTTAGAAATAGTTTCAAACCCCTATTTCAAATATTTGCAACTAGAACAAATCTCTGTTTATTTTGAAACCCAAGCTTGACTAAGCCCTTGCAAGGTAACCACTAGGATATTTGATTGTTTATGAACCCACAGAACCCTGCAAAAATCCCCAAAGCAGTTTGAATTCAAAAGGATTTGAATTCATATCAAATTCTATTCAGAAAATGGATTTAGAAAAAAAAGGCTTAAAGAAAGGAAAAGGGCCGAGCGAATCGCCCAGAATGATCAAGCCCAGCAAGCCCACCCGGATCTCCTTTTCCTTCTCTCACGCCTTGAAAGCACACGCTGTTAAGTCGCCGACAGACAGACCCCACCGCCACCTCGCACTCTTGTCGACGAGCGGCCCGGTCCACGTCGCCTCGTCTTCCCGCATCGCGCCGACGACCACGTCGCTGCAGCGATGATGGCCGGTAATGGCGCGCGTAAATGGGCATTTATCCTCGGCGTTTCTGTCGATTCCCGGCTATAAGATCCTCTTCTCGCGATCTTTTTCCCCCAAACACCTCACTCACTCCGCCACCAGGCTGTCCTCAATCAGCTTTGCCCCGCCGCAGACAGAGCCTCTCTGGCGATCGATTCCGGTGAGTCCAGAGCTCCCCTCTGCCTCTCGTTCTTACAATCTGACTCAGCGTGTATTGGCGCACCTCCTGACCTCACTAGTCCGTCTTTGTACGCCAGTGTCACCGGTTCCACTTGACACCGCGAGCACCGACGGCGACATCTACTCCGACGAAGTTTTTCCGGAAGGCTGCATCGCCGCTTTTCCGCTCACGCCACTACGCTTGACCACGTGAATCTAACCGTGTCTCGCTTGCCTTGGGGTGATCCAGCGACGTCCACGACGACCACCCGACGCACCGACGCCGCCACGAACTCCGGTGAGCAATCGCAGCTGCCCGAGCGCCTTGACCAACCGCAGTACGACGAAGCTTCGCTGACCTCCGAGCCCGGTGAGCTACCTCTTTCTCCTCTCTGCATCGCCGAACGCCAGCGACCGACGCCGCCGGTAGCCGCTCCCGCCGCCAGCCGGCCGGTCGATAGGAACCGTTAGATCTGCATCTAATGGCTTAGATAGAATGACTAATCAAAGGGGTACGCGTTGATCTGAGCCGCACCTGCCCCGTTAGATCCAGCGTCTCAGACGCTCGATCCAGACGAACCGGTACGGGCGAATAAGAACATGACGCGTGGCTAGGTTAGATCTGAAAATAGAATTTAAAAACAGATTTTGATCCAGTTTTCAAATGCCTATATCTTTTGAATTCCACGTTAGAATTTTGCAAACTTTATACCGTTGGATTCAGAAAAACAAGACCTTTCTGCCTATCCTTTTTGTTTAGCAAATAGTAACCATTAGTTTGGCTTAAATTGCAGAAACTTGTTTGAGGCCTTTTTGAGTATAGTTTTAGTTTAATAACTTGTTTTAGGGTTAATTAAGTTTGTCTTGGTTATTTTGTGACTTGTTTAGTTTCTGTATTCATGCACTTGCTTGGTTGAGTTTTCAAAAATCATCACTTGGTAGATTCATGCATGCATGCATTCATAATATTTTTGTTTGTATATATATTTGTGTGTAATTGTGTGCTATAACTTTGTGTGTAGATTTTGCTAGTGATTGTGATTGTGACGAGTGCTACTCTCCACACTACCAAGGCAAGTGATATCTTCATGAATATTCCATACCTATATTTTATACTTGCATTAGATATATTTTGTTAGGACTTGCATGCTACTTTTGTCAATTGTTGATGGGAAATCCTATTTAGAATAGAATGCTAGAATTGCTAGGAAAATTCCCTAAGGATAAGTTGCCATGCCATGCCATGCTTAGCCTAGCTACTAGAAAACAAGGGTGGTTTATATATTCACACTATGGAAAAATATTCTAAGTCTAAGGACTTGTTTTATTTAAACAAAACAACTAAGTTAATGAATCACCTGGGTGGAATGGAAAGAATGGGATATGTTGAGTGGTTACACAAGGCCAGGGGTACTGGTGAACCTTGTGTATCTCACTTGTGGATGGCCACCCAGGAACAAAGAGATTTGAGTTGTCAAATGTTGAGAAGCTTCAAGTGCAACCACTTGGTAATATGGGCTCTGCCATGATCTTAGGATGCTGGAACTTAGTCTCTTGGACAGTGGGTGGTAGATGGGTTGATAGGTTGGAGCGCGCCCATTTGACTAAGGAAAGGCTACTGAAGGATCATGTCTTGGGAAACCAAGGCTTGTGGGGAAAGTGCACCACCTCTGCAGAGTGTAAAACCTAAGTACTTAGCCATGTCCCTGGTAAAGGACAATTTGAGCATCAAGACATGGAAACTTCAAGAATCTCATCACTCCAATTTCTGAATAAAACTTGTGGGTGAACAAGGGTTAAAGGATCTTCAGTCTTTGATTGGTAGATGCCCTGAGTGGATCTTCAGTCTTTGATTGGTAGATACCTTGGGATAGTCTTTGCCAAACAAAAACTTAGTATTTTCAAAAAGTTAAGGAAAAATCTATTTTGAGCAATGCAAGCCTAAGCTCCACCAGCCAAATGCATATAGTATTATAGTCCACTTAAAATATACTAAGGTATCACTTGCCAATACAATTCAAATGTATTGACCCTTGTGGCTGTAACTTATGATGTTGCAGGTTTGATTGATTTTAGTGAAGATTGATTGATTAGGATTACAAAGTCTACAACCAACATCACGTGGCACTATGAAGATGAAGGACCCATGACTATAGTTATTCCGCTGCAATGTAATGTAAATAGCCAATGAGCTATGTTTGATGTAATAAAACTATTTTATTCCTGGTTATAAAGTTGTATTATGACCTTTGTTTCTTGATATTACATCTGAACTGTGGATGCTAGCTATTGATCCAGGGACTAGCATTGTAAACACAGGGGACTCAATCTTATTAAAGGTTGGGGACGCTACAATCCATGTGGTTTATGAAAAAACATATGCAATGGCATCTAGCGGATCCATGAGGTTTATGAAAAGAACACACGTGCAATGAACTCAAATGGATCCATGTGGTTTATGAAAAGAACACACATGCAATGACATCTAGTGGATCCATGTGGTTTACAAAAAGAAAAACATCCAATGGCATCTAGTGGATCCATGTGGTTTATGAAAAGAACACACATGCAATTGCATATAGTGGATCCATGTGGTTTAGGAATAGAACACACATGTAATGAAATCTAGTGTATCCAGGTGGTTTATGAAATGAACAGACATGCAATGGAATCTAGTGGATCCATGTGGTTTATGAGAAGAACACATATGCAATGAACTCTAGTGGATCCATGTGGTTTATGAAAAGAACACACATGCAATGGCATCTATGGGATCCATGTGGTTTAGGAATAGAACACAGATTTAAGGGCATCTAGCGGATCCATGTAGTTTATGAATAGAACACACATGCAATGAACTCTAGTTGATCCATGTGGTTTAGGCAAAGAACACACATGCAATGGCATCTAGTGGATCCATGTGGTTTATGAAAAGAACACTCATGCAATAACATATAGTGCATCCATGTGGTTTAGGAATAGAACACACATGCAATGAACTCTAGTGGATCCATGTGGTTTATGAAAAGAACATACATGCAATGGAATCTAGTGGATCCATGTGGTTTATGAAAAGAACATACATGCAATAAACTCTAGTGGATCCATGTGGATTAGGAAAATAACACACATGCAATGAACTCTAGTGGATTCATGTGGTTTATGAAAAGAACACACATGCAATGGCATCTGGTGGATCCATGTGGTTTATGAATAGAACACACATGCAATTACATCTAGTGGATCCATGTGGTTTAGGATTAGAACACACATGCAATGGCATCTAGTGGATCCATCTGGTTTATGAAAAGAACACACATGCAATGGCATCTAGTGGATCCATGTGGTTTAGGCATAGAACACATATGGAATGACATCTAGTGGATCCATGTGGTTTATGAAAAGAACACACATGTAGTGAACTCTACTGGATCCATCTGGTTTATGAAAAGAACACACATTCAATTGCATCGAGTGGATTCTTGTGGTTTAGGCATAGAACACACATGCAATGAACACTAGTGGATCCATGTGGTTTATGAAAAGAACACACATGCAATGGCATCTAGTGGATCAATGTGGTTTATGAAAAGAACACACATGCAATGAAGTCTAGTGGATCCATGTGGTTTAGAAATAGAACACACATGCAATGAACTCTAGTGGATCCATGTGGTTTATGAAAAGAACACACATGCAATGGAATCTAGTGGATCCATGTGGTTTATGAAAAGAACACACATGCAATGAACTCTAGTGGATCCATGTGGATTATGAAAATAACACACATGCAATGAACTCTAGTGGATCCATGTGGTTTATTAAAAGAACACACATGCAATGGCATCTAGTGGATCCATGTGGTTTATGAATAGAACAGACATGCAATGGCATCTAGTGGATCCATGTGGTTTATGAAAAGAACACACATACAATGGAATATAGTGGATCCATGTGGTTTAGGATTAGAACACACATGTAATGGCATCTAGTGGATACATCTTGTTTATGAAAAGAACACACATGCAATGGCATCTAGTGGATCTATGTGGTTTAGGAATATAACACACATGCAATGACATCTAGTGGATCCATGTGGTTTATGAAAAAAACACATGCAATGGCATCTAGTGGATCCATGTGGTTTACGAAAAGAACACACATGCAATGAACTCTAATGGATCCATGTGGTTTATGAAAAGAACACATGTGCAATGACATCTAGTGGATCCACGTGGTTTACAAAAAGAACAAACATCCAATGGCATCTAGTGGATCCATGTGGTTTAGGAATAAAACACAAATGCAATGGCATCTAGTGGATCCATGTGGTTTAGGAATAGAGCAAAGATGCAATGAACTCTAGTGGATCCAGGCGGTTTATGAAATGAACAGACTTGCAATGGAATCTAGTGGATCCATGTGGTTTATGAAAAGAACACATATGCAATGAACTCTAGTGGATCCATGTAGTTTATGAAAAGAACACACATGCAATGAACTCTAGTGGATCCATGTGGATTATGAAAAGAACACACATGCAATGAACTCTAGTGGATCCATGTGATTTATGAAAAAAACACATGCAATGGCATCTATGGGATCCATGTGGTTTAGGAATAGAACACACATTTAATGGCATCTAGCGGATCCATGTAGTTTATGAATAGAACACACATGCAATGAACTCTAGTGGATCCATGTGGTTTAGGAAAAGAATACACATGCAATGGCATCTAGTGGATCCATGTGGTTTATGAAAAGAACACACATGCAATGGCATCTATGGGATCCATGTGGTTTAGGAATAGAACACAGATTTAATGGCATCTAGCGGATCCATGTAGTTTATGAATAGAAAACACATGCAATGAACTCTAGTTGATCCATGTGGTTTAGGCAAAGAACACACATGCAATGGCATCTAGTGGATCCATGTGGTTTACGAAAAGAACACACATGCAATAACATATAGTGCATCCATGTGGTTTAGGAATAGAACACACATGCAATGAACTCTAGTGGATCCATGTGGTTTATGAAAAGAACATACATGCAATGGAATCTAGTGGATCCATGTGGTTTATGAAAAGAACACAATGCAATGAATTCTAGTTGGTCCATGTGATTAGGAAAATAACACACATGCAATGAACTCTAGTGGATTCATGTGGTTTATGAAAAGAACACACATGCAATGGCATCTGGTGGATCCATGTGTTTTATGAATAGAACACACATGCAATTACATCTAGTGGATCCATGTGGTTTATGAAAAGATCACACATACAATGGCATATAGTGGATCCATGTGGCTTACGATTAGAACACACATGCAATGGCATCTAGTGGATCCATGTGGTTTAGGAATAGAACACACATGCAATGACATCTAGTGGATCCATGTTGTTTATGAAAAAACACATGCAATGGCATCTAGTGGATCCATGTGGTTTATGAAAAGAACACACATGCAATGAAGTCTAGTGGATCCATGTGGTTTAGGAATAGAACACACATGCAATGAACTCTAGTGGATCCATGTGGTTTATGAAAAGAACACACATGCAATGGAATCTAGTGGATCCATGTGGTTTATGAAAAGAACACACATGCAATGAACTCTAGTGGATCCATGTGGATTATGAAAATAACACACATGCAATGAACTCTAGTGGATCCATGTGGTTTATTAAAAGAACACACATGCAATGGCATCTAGTGGATCCATGTGGTTTACGAATAGAACAGACATGCAACGACATCTAGTGGATCCATGTGGTTTATGAAAAGAAAACACATCCAATGGAATATAGTGGATCCATGTGGTTTAGGATTAGAACACACATGTAATGGCATCTAGTGGATCCATATTGTTTATGAAAAGAACAGACATGCAATGGCATCTAGTGGATCCATGTGGTTTAGGAATAGAACACACATGCAATGACATCTAGTGGATCCATGTGGTTTATGAAAAAACACATGTAATGGCATCTAGTGGATCCATGTGGTTTATGAAAAGAACACACATGCAATGAAGTCTAGTGGATCCATGTGGTTTAGGAATAGAACACACATGCAATGAACTCTAGTGGATCCATGTGGTTTATGAAAAGAACACACATGCAATGGAATCTAGTGGATCCATGTGGTTTATGAAAAGAACACACATGCAATGAACTCTAGTGGATCCATGTGGATTATGAAAATAACACACATGCAATGAACTCTAGTGGATCCATGTGGTTTATTAAAATAACACACATGCAATGGCATCTAGTGGATCCATGTGGTTTACGAATAGAACAGACATGCAATGACATCTAGTGGATCCATGTGGTTTATGAAAAGAAAACACATACAATGGAATATAGTGGATCCATGTGGTTTAGGATTAGAACACACATGTAATGGCATCTAGTGGATCCATCTTGTTTATGAAAAGAACACACATGCAATGCCATCTATTTGATCCATGTGGTTTAGGAATATAACACACATGCAATGACATCTAGTGGATCCATGTGGTTTATGAAAAGAACACACATGCAATGAACTCTAATGGATCCATGTGGTTTATGAAAAGAACACATGTGCAATGACATCTAGTGGATCCACGTGGTTTACAAAAATAACAAACATCCAATGGCATCTAGTGGATCCATGTGGTTTAGGAATAAAACACACATGCAATGGCATCTAGTGGATCCATGTGGTTTAGGAATAGAGCACAGATGCAATGAACTCTAGTGGATCCAGGCGATTTATGAAATGAACAGACTTGCAATGGAATCTAGTGGATCCATGTGGTTTATGAAAAGAACACATATGCAATGAACTCTAGTGGATCCATGTAGTTTATGAAAATAACACACATGCAATGAACTCTAGTGGATCCATGTGGATTATGAAAAGAACACACATGCAATGAACTCTAGTGGATCCATGTGATTTATGAAAAAAACACATGCAATGGCATCTATGGGATCCATCTGGTATAGGAATAGAACACACATTTAATGGCATCTAGCGGATCCATGTAGTTTATGAATAGAACACACATGCAATGAACTCTAGTGGATCCATGTGGTTTAGGAAAAGAATACACATGCAATGGCATCTAGTGGATCCATGTGGTTTATGAAAAGAACACACATGCAATGGCATCTATGGGATCCATGTGTTTTAGGAATAGAACACAGATTTAATGGCATCTAGCGGATCCATGTAGTTTATGAATAGAAAACACATGCAATGAACTCTAGTTGATCCATGTGGTTTAGGCAAAGAACACACATGCAATGGCATCTAGTGGATCCATGTGGTTTATGAAAAGAACACACATGCAATAACATATAGTGCATCCATGTGGTTTAGGAATAGAACACAGATGCATTGAACTCTAGTGGATCCATGTGGTTTATGAAAAGAACATACATGCAATGGAATCTAGTGGATCCATGTGGTTTATGAAAAGAACACAATGCAATGAACTCTAGTGGATCCATGTGATTAGGAAAATCACACACATGCAATGAAATCTAGTGGATTCATGTGGTTTATGAAAATAACACACATGCAATGGCATCTGGTGGATCCATGTGGTTTATTAATAGAACACACATGCAATTACATCTAGTGGATCCATGTGGTTTATGAAAACAATACACATACAATGGCATATAGTGGATCCATGTGGTTTAGGATTAGAACACACATGCAATGGCATCTAGTGGATCCATCTAGTTTATGAAAAGAACACACATGCAATGGCATCTAGTGGATCCATGTGGTTTAGGAATAGAACAAACATGCAATGACATCTAGTGGATCCATGTGGTTTATGAAAAAACATATGCAGTGGCATCTAGCGGATCCATGTGGTTTATAAAAAGAACACACGTGCAATGAACTCTAATGGATCCATGTGGTTTATAAAAAGAACACACATGCAATGACATCTAGTGGATCCATGTGGTTTACAAAAAGAAAAACATCCAATGGCATCTAGTGGATCCATGTGGTTTATGAAAAGAACACACATGCAATTGCATCTAGTGGATCCATGTGGTTTAGGAATAGAACACACATGTAATGAAATCTAGTGGATCCAGGTGGTTTATGAAATGAACAGACATGCAATGGAATCTAGTGGATCCATGTGGTTTATGAGAAGAACACATATGCAATGAACTCTAGTGGATCCATGTGGTTTATGAAAAGAACACACATGCAATGAAATCTAGTGGATCCATGTGGATTATGACAAGAACACACATGCAATGAACTCTAGTGGATCCATGTGGTTTATGAAAAAACACACATGCAATGGCATCTATGGGATCCATGTGGTTTAGGAATAAAACACACATTTAATGGCATCTAGCGGATCCATGTAGTTTATGAATAGAACACACATGCAATGAACTCTAGTGGATCCATGTGGTTTAGGCAAAGAACACACATGCAATGGCATCTAGTAGATCCATGTGGTTTATGAAAAGAACACACATGCAATGGCACCTATGGGATCCATGTTGTTTAGGAATAGAACATACATTTAATGGCATCTAGCGGATCCATGTAGTTTATGAATAGAACACACATGCAATAAACTCTAGTTGATCCATGTGGTTTAGGACAATAACACACATGCAATGGCATCTAGTGGATCCATGTGGTTTATGAAAATAACACACATGCAATGGCATCTAATAGATCTATGTGGTTTATTAAAAGAACACACATGCAATGAAAACTAGTGGATCCATGTGGTTTAGGCAGAACACACATGCAATGTAATCTAGGTGATCTATGTGGTTTATGAAAAGAACACACATGCAATGGCATCTAGTGGATCCATGTGGTTTAGGCATAGAACACACATGCAATGAATTCTAGTGGATCCATGTGGTTTATGAAAATAACACACATGCAATGAACTCTAGTGGATCCATGTGATTTATGAAAAGAACACACATGAAATAGCATCTTGTGGATCCATGTGGTTTATGAAAAGAACACACATGCAATGGCTTCTAGTCGATCTATGTGGTTTATTAAAAGAACACACATGGAGTGGCATCTAGTGGATCCTTATGGTTTAGGGATAGAACACACATGCAATGAACTCTAGTGGATCCATGTGGTTTATGAAAAAACACATGCAATGGTATCTAGTGGATCCATGTGGTTTATGAAAAGAATACACATGCAATGGCATCTAGTGGATCCATGTGGTTTAGGAATCGAACACACATGCAATAATATCTAGTGGATCCATGTGGTTTATGAAAAGAACACATATGCAATGACATCTAGTGGATCCATGTGGTTTATGAAAAGAACACACATCCAATGGCATCTAGTGGATCCATGTGGTTTATGAACATACCACACATGCAATGAACTCTAGTGGATCTATGTGGTTTATGAAAAGAACACACATGCAATGGCATCTAGTGGATCCATATGGTTTAGGCATAGAACACACATGCAATGAACTCTAGTGGATCCATGTGGATTATGAGAAGAACACACATGCAATGAACTCTAGTGGATCCATGTGGTTTATGACAATAACACACATGCAATGGCATCTAGTGGATCCATCTGGTTTATGAAAATAACACACATGCAATGAACTCTAGTGGATCCATGTGGCTTAAGCATAGAACACACATGCAATGAACTCTAGTGGATCCATGTGGTTTAGGCAAAGAACACACATGCAATGGCATCTAGTGATCCATGTGGTTTATGAAAAGAATACATATGCAATGGAATCTAGTGGATCCATGTTGTTTAGGCATAGAACACACATGCAATGAACTCTAGTGGATCCACGTGGTTTATGAAAAGAACACACATGCACTGAACTTTAGTGGATCCATGTGGTTTATGAAAAGAACACACATGCAATGACATCTGGTGGATCCATGTGGTTTAGGAATAGAACACACATGCAAAGAACTCTAGTGGATCCATGTGGTTTATGAAAAGAACACACATCTAATGGCATCTACCGGATCCATGTGGTTTAGGATTAGAACACACATGCAATGGAATCTACTGGATCCATGTGGTTTATGAAAAGAACACACATGCAATGCCATCTAGTTGATCCATGTGGTTTAGGAATAGAACACACATGCAATGACATCAAGTGGATCCATGTGGTTTATGAAAAACATGCAATGGCATCTGGTGGATCCATGTGGTTTATGAAAAGAACACGCGGGCAATGAACTCTATTGGATCCATGTGGTTTATGAAAATAACACACATGCAATGGCATCTAGTGGATCCATGTGGTTTATGAAAAGAACACACATGGAATGGCATCTAGTGGATCCATCTGGTTTATGAAAAGAACAAACATCCAATGGCAACTAGTGGATTCATGTGGTTTAGGAATAGAACACACATGCAATGAACTCTAGTGGATCCATGTGGTTTATGAAAAGAACACATATGCAATGGAATCTAGTGTATCCATGTGGTTTATGAAAAGAACACACATGCAATGAACTCTAGTGGATCCATGTGGATTATGAAAATAACACACATGCAATGAACTCTAGTGGATCCATGTGGTTTATGAAAAGAACAAACATGCAATGGCATCTAGTGGATCCATGTGGTTTATGAATAGAACACACATTTAATGGCATCTAGTGGATCCATGTGGTTTATGAATAGAACACACATGCAATGAACTCTAGTGGATCCATCAGGTTTAGGCAAAGAACACACGTGTAATGGCATCTAGTCGATCCATGTGGTTTATGAAATGAACACACATCCAATGGCATCTATGTGGTTTAGGAATAGAACACACATGCAATGGCATCTAGTGGATCCATGTGGTTTATGAAAAGAACACAAATGCAATGAACTCTAGTGGATCCATGTGGTTTATGAAAAGAACACAACTGCAATGGCATCTAGTGCATCCATGTGGTTTATGAAAAGAACACACATGCAATGAACTCTAGTGGATCCATGTGGATTATGAAAATAACACACATGCAATGGCATCTACTGGATCCATGTGGTTTATGAATAGAACACACATTTAATGGCATCTAGTGGGTCCACGTGGTTTATGAATAGGACACACGTGCAATGAACTCTATTGGATCCATGTGGTTTATGCAAAGAACACACATGCAATGGCATCTGGATCCATGTGGTTTATGAATAGAACACACATTTAATGGCATCTAGTGGGTCCACGTGGTTTATGAATAGAACACACATGCAATGAACTCTATTGGATCCATGTGGTTTATGCAAAGAACACACATGCAATGGCATCTGGTGGATCCATGTGGTTTAGGAATAGAACACACATGCAAAGAAATCTAGTGGATCCATGTGGTTTATGAAAAGAACACACATCTAATGGCATCTACCGGATCCATGTGGTTTAGGATTAGAACACACATGCAATGGAATCTACTGGATCCATGTGGTTTATGAAAAGAACACACATGCAATGCCATCTAGTTGATCCATGTGGTTTAGGAATAGAACACACATGCAATGACATCAAGTGGATCCATGTGGTTTATGAAAAACATGCAATGGCATCTGGTGGATCCATGTGGTTTATGAAAAGAACACGCGGGCAATGAACTCTATTGGATCCATGTGGTTTATGAAAATAACACACATGCAATGGCATCTAGTGGATCCATGTGGTTTATGAAAAGAACACACATGGAATGGCATCTAGTGGATCCATCTGGTTTATGAAAAGAACAAACATCCAATGGCAACTAGTGGATTCATGTGGTTTAGGAATAGAACACACATGCAATGAACTCTAGTGGATCCATGTGGTTTATGAAAAGAACACATATGCAATGGAATCTAGTGTATCCATGTGGTTTATGAAAAGAACACACATGCAATGAACTCTAGTGGATCCATGTGGATTATGAAAATAACACACATGCAATGAACTCTAGTGGATCCATGTGGTTTATGAAAAGAACAAACATGCAATGGCATCTAGTGGATCCATGTGGTTTATGAATAGAACACACATTTAATGGCATCTAGTGGATCCATGTGGTTTATGAATAGAACACACATGCAATGAACTCTAGTGGATCCATCAGGTTTAGGCAAAGAACACACGTGTAATGGCATCTAGTCGATCCATGTGGTTTATGAAATGAACACACATCCAATGGCATCTATGTGGTTTAGGAATAGAACACACATGCAATGGCATCTAGTGGATCCATGTGGTTTATGAAAAGAACACAAATGCAATGAACTCTAGTGGATCCATGTGGTTTATGAAAAGAACACAACTGCAATGGCATCTAGTGCATCCATGTGGTTTATGAAAAGAACACACATGCAATGAACTCTAGTGGATCCATGTGGATTATGAAAATAACACACATGCAATGGCATCTACTGGATCCATGTGGTTTATGAATAGAACACACATTTAATGGCATCTAGTGGGTCCACGTGGTTTATGAATAGGACACACGTGCAATGAACTCTATTGGATCCATGTGGTTTATGCAAAGAACACACATGCAATGGCATCTACTGGATCCATGTGGTTTATGAATAGAACACACATTTAATGGCATCTAGTGGGTCCACGTGGTTTATGAATAGAACACACATGCAATGAACTCTATTGGATCCATGTGGTTTATGCAAAGAACACACATGCAATGGCATCTGGTGGATCCATGTGGTTTAGGAATAGAACACACATGCAAAGAACTCTAGTGGATCCATGTGGTTTATGAAAAGAACACACATCTAATGGCATCTACCGGATCCATGTGGTTTAGGATTAGAACACACATGCAATGGAATCTACTGGATCCATGTGGTTTATGAAAAGAACACACATGCAATGCCATCTAGTTGATCCATGTGGTTTAGGAATAGAACACACATGCAATGACATCAAGTGGATCCATGTGGTTTATGAAAAACATGCAATGGCATCTGGTGGATCCATGTGGTTTATGAAAAGAACACGCGGGCAATGAACTCTATTGGATCCATGTGGTTTATGAAAATAACACACATGCAATGGCATCTAGTGGATCCATGTGGTTTATGAAAAGAACACACATGGAATGGCATCTAGTGGATCCATCTGGTTTATGAAAAGAACAAACATCCAATGGCAACTAGTGGATTCATGTGGTTTAGGAATAGAACACACATGCAATGAACTCTAGTGGATCCATGTGGTTTATGAAAAGAACACATATGCAATGGAATCTAGTGTATCCATGTGGTTTATGAAAAGAACACACATGCAATGAACTCTAGTGGATCCATGTGGATTATGAAAATAACACACATGCAATGAACTCTAGTGGATCCATGTGGTTTATGAAAAGAACAAACATGCAATGGCATCTAGTGGATCCATGTGGTTTATGAATAGAACACACATTTAATGGCATCTAGTGGATCCATGTGGTTTATGAATAGAACACACATGCAATGAACTCTAGTGGATCCATCAGGTTTAGGCAAAGAACACACGTGTAATGGCATCTAGTCGATCCATGTGGTTTATGAAATGAACACACATCCAATGGCATCTATGTGGTTTAGGAATAGAACACACATGCAATGGCATCTAGTGGATCCATGTGGTTTATGAAAAGAACACAAATGCAATGAACTCTAGTGGATCCATGTGGTTTATGAAAAGAACACAACTGCAATGGCATCTAGTGCATCCATGTGGTTTATGAAAAGAACACACATGCAATGAACTCTAGTGGATCCATGTGGATTATGAAAATAACACACATGCAATGGCATCTACTGGATCCATGTGGTTTATGAATAGAACACACATTTAATGGCATCTAGTGGGTCCACGTGGTTTATGAATAGGACACACGTGCAATGAACTCTATTGGATCCATGTGGTTTATGCAAAGAACACACATGCAATGGCATCTACTGGATCCATGTGGTTTATGAATAGAACACACATCTAATGGCATCTAGTGGGTCCACGTGGTTTATGAATAGAACACACATGCAATGAACTCTATTGGATCCATGTGGTTTATGCAAAGAACACACATGCAATGGCATCTAGTGGATCCATGTGGTTTAGGATTAGAACTCACATGCAATGGCATGTAGTACATCCATGTGGTTTATGACAAGAACACGCATCCAATGGCATCTAGTGGATCTATGTGGTTTAGGAATAGAACACACATGTAATGGCATCTAGTGGATCCATGTGATTTATGAAAAGAACACACATGCAATGAACTCTAGTGGATCCATGTAGTTTATGAAAAGAACACACATGCAATGGAATGTAGTGATCCATGCAGTTTATGAAAAGAACACACATACAATGGCATATGGTCGATCCATGTGGTTTAGGATTAGAACACACATGCAATGGCATCTAGTGGATCCATCTGGTTTATGAAAAGAACACACATGCAATGGCATCTAGTGGATCCATCTGGTTTATGAAAAGAACACACATGCAATGGCATCTAGTGGATCCTTGTGGTTTAGGAATAGAACACACATGCAATGACATCTAGTGGATCCATGTGGTTTATGAAAAAACACATGCAATGGCATCTAGCGGATCCATGTGGTTTATGAAAAGAACACACATGTAATGGCATCTAGTGGATCCATATTGTTTATGAAAAGAACACACATGCAATGGCATCTAGTGGATCCATGTGGTTTAGGAATATAACACACATGCAATGACATCTAGTGGATCCATGTGGTTTATGAAAAAAACACATGCAATGGCATCTAGTGGATCCATGTGGTTTATGAAAAGAACACACATGCAATGAACTCTAATGGATCCATGTGGTTTATGAAAAGAACACATGTGCGATGACATCTAGTGGATCCACGTGGTTTACAAAAATAACAAACATCTAATGGCATCTAGTGGATCCATGTGGTTTAGGAATAAAACACACATGCAATGGCATCTAGTGGATCCATGTGGTTTAGGAATAGAGCACATATGTAATGAACTCTAGTGGATCCAGGCGGTTTATGAAATGAATGGACTTGCAATGGAATCTAGTGGATCCATGTGGTTTATGAAAAGAACACATATGCAATGAACTCTAGTGGATACATGTAGTTTATGAAAAGAACACACATGCAATGAACTCTAGTGGATCCATGTGGATTATGAAAAGAACACACATGCAATGAACTCTAGTGGATCCATGTGATTTATGAAAAAACACATGCAATGGCATCTATGGGATCCATGTGGTTTAGGAATAGAACACACATTTAATGGCATCTAGCGGATCCATGTAGTTTATGAATAGAACACACATGCATTGAACTCTAGTGGATCCATGTGGTTTAGGAAAAGAATACACATGCAATGGCATCTACTGGATCCATGTGGTTTATGAAAAGAACACACATGCAATGGCATCTATGGGATCCATGTGGTTTAGGAATAGAACACAGATTTAATGGCATCTAGCGGATCCATGTAGTTTATGAATAGAAAACACATGCAATGAACTCTAGTTGATCCATGTGGTTTAGGCAAAGAACACACATGCAATGGCATCTAGTGGATCCATGTGGTTTATGAAAAGAACACACATGCAATAACATATAGTGCATCCATGTGGTTTAGGAATAGAACACACATGCAATGAACTCTAGTGGATCCATGTGGTTTATGAAAAGAACATACATGCAATGGAATCTAGTGGATCCATGTGGTTTATGAAAAGAACACAATGCAATGAACTCTAGTGGATCCATGTGTATTAGGAAAATAACACACATGCAATGAACTCTAGTGGATTCATGTGGTTTATGAAAAGAACACACATGCAATGGCATCTGGTGGATCCATGTGGTTTATTAATAGAACACACATGCAATTACATCTTGTGGATCCATGTGGTTTATGAAAAGAACACACATACAATGGCATATAGTGGATCCATGTGGTTAAGGATTAGAACACACATGCAATGGCATCTAGTGGATCCATCTGGTTTATGAAAAGAACACACATGCAATGGCATCTAGTGGATCGATGTGGTTTAGGAATAGAACACACATGCAATGACATCTAGTGGATCCATGTGGTTTATGAAAAAACACATGCAATGGCATCTAGCGGATCCATGTGGTTTATGAAAAGAACACACGTGCAATGAACTCTAATGGATCCATGTGGTTCATGAAAATAACACACATGCAATGACATCTAGTGGATCCATGTGGTTTACAAAAAGAAAAACATCCAATGGCATCTAGTGGATCCATGTGGTTTAGGAATAAAACACACAGGCAATGGCATCTAGTGGATCCATGTGGTTTATGAAAAGAACACACATGCAATTGCATCTAGTGGATCCATGTGGTTTAGGAATAGAACACACATGTAATGAAATCTAGTGGATCCAGGTGGTTTATGAAATGAACAGACATGCAATGTAATCTAGTGGATCCATGTGGTTTATGAGAAGAACACATATGCAATGAACTCTAGTGGATCCATGTGGTTTATGAAAAGAACACACATGCAATGAAATCTAGTGGATCCATGTGGATTATGACAAGAACACACATGCAATGAACTCTAGTGGATCCATGTGGTTTATGAAAAGAACACACATGCAATGGAATGTAGTGATCCATGCAGTTTATGAAAAGAACACACATACAATGGCATATGGTCGATCCATGTGGTTTAGGATTAGAACACACATGCAATGGCATCTAGTGGATCCATCTGGTTTATGAAAAGAACACACATGCAATGGCATCTAGTGGATCCATCTGGTTTATGAAAAGAACACACATGCAATGGCATCTAGTGGATCCTTGTGGTTTAGGAATAGAACACACATGCAATGACATCTAGTGGATCCATGTGGTTTATGAAAAAACACATGCAATGGCATCTAGCGGATCCATGTGGTTTATGAAAAGAACACACATGTAATGGCATCTAGTGGATCCATATTGTTTATGAAAAGAACACACATGCAATGGCATCTAGTGGATCCATGTGGTTTAGGAATATAACACACATGCAATGACATCTAGTGGATCCATGTGGTTTATGAAAAAAACACATGCAATGGCATCTAGTGGATCCATGTGGTTTATGAAAAGAACACACATGCAATGAACTCTAATGGATCCATGTGGTTTATGAAAAGAACACATGTGCGATGACATCTAGTGGATCCACGTGGTTTACAAAAATAACAAACATCTAATGGCATCTAGTGGATCCATGTGGTTTAGGAATAAAACACACATGCAATGGCATCTAGTGGATCCATGTGGTTTAGGAATAGAGCACATATGTAATGAACTCTAGTGGATCCAGGCGGTTTATGAAATGAACAGACTTGCAATGGAATCTAGTGGATCCATGTGGTTTATGAAAAGAACACATATGCAATGAACTCTAGTGGATACATGTAGTTTATGAAAAGAACACACATGCAATGAACTCTAGTGGATCCATGTGGATTATGAAAAGAACACACATGCAATGAACTCTAGTGGATCCATGTGATTTATGAAAAAAACACATGCAATGGCATCTATGGGATCCATGTGGTTTAGGAATAGAACACACATTTAATGGCATCTAGCGGATCCATGTAGTTTATGAATAGAACACACATGCATTGAACTCTAGTGGATCCATGTGGTTTAGGAAAAGAATACACATGCAATGGCATCTACTGGATCCATGTGGTTTATGAAAATAACACACATGCAATGGCATCTATGGGATCCATGTGGTTTAGGAATAGAACACAGATTTAATGGCATCTAGCGGATCCATGTAGTTTATGAATAGAAAACACATGCAATGAACTCTAGTTGATCCATGTGGTTTAGGCAAAGAACACACATGCAATGGCATCTAGTGGATCCATGTGGTTTATGAAAAGAACACACATGCAATAACATATAGTGCATCCATGTGGTTTAGGAATAGAACACACATGCAATGAACTCTAGTGGATCCATGTGGTTTATGAAAAGAACATACATGCAATGGAATCTAGTGGATCCATGTGGTTTATGAAAAGAACACAATGCAATGAACTCTAGTGGATCCATGTGTATTAGGAAAATAACACACATGCAATGAACTCTAGTGGATTCATGTGGTTTATGAAAAGAACACACATGCAATGGCATCTGGTGGATCCATGTGGTTTATTAATAGAACACACATGCAATTACATCTTGTGGATCCATGTGGTTTATGAAAAGAACACACATACAATGGCATATAGTGGATCCATGTGGTTAAGGATTAGAACACACATGCAATGGCATCTAGTGTATCCATCTGGTTTATGAAAAGAACACACATGCAATGGCATCTAGTGGATCGATGTGGTTTAGGAATAGAACACACATGCAATGACATCTAGTGGATCCATGTGGTTTATGAAAAAACACATGCAATGGCATCTAGCGGATCCATGTGGTTTATGAAAAGAACACACGTGCAATGAACTCTAATGGATCCATGTGGTTCATGAAAATAACACACATGCAATGACATCTAGTGGATCCATGTGGTTTACAAAAAGAAAAACATCCAATGGCATCTAGTGGATCCATGTGGTTTAGGAATAAAACACACAGGCAATGGCATCTAGTGGATCCATGTGGTTTATGAAAAGAACACACATGCAATTGCATCTAGTGGATCCATGTGGTTTAGGAATTGAACACACATGTAATGAAATCTAGTGGATCCAGGTGGTTTATGAAATGAACAGACATGCAATGTAATCTAGTGGATCCATGTGGTTTATGAGAAGAACACATATGCAATGAACTCTAGTGGATCCATGTGGTTTATGAAAAGAACACACATGCAATGAAATCTAGTGGATCCATGTGGATTATGACAAGAACACACATGCAATGAACTCTAGTGGATCCATGTGGTTTATGAAAAAACACAGATGCAATGGCATCTATGGGATCCATGTGGTTTAGGAATAGAACACACATTTAATGGCATCTAGCGGATCCATGTAGTTTATGAATAGAACACACATGCAATGAACTCTAGTGGATCCATGTGGTTTAGGCAAAGAACACACATGCAATGGCATCTAGTAGATCCATGTGGTTTATGAAAAGAACACACATGCAATGGCACCTATGGGATCCATGTTGTTTAGGAATAGAACATACATTTAATGGCATCTAGCGGATCCATGTAGTTTATGAATAGAACACACATGCAATAAACTCTAGTTTATCCATGTGGTTTAGGACAATAACACACATGCAATGGCATCTAGTGGATCCATGTGGTTTATGAAAATAACACACATGGAATGGCATCTAGTGGATCCATCTGGTTTATGAAAAGAACAAACATCCAATGGCAACTAGTGGATTCATGTGGTTTAGGAATAGAACACACATGCAATGGCATCTAGCGGATCGATGTGGTTTATGAAAAGAACAAACATGCAATGGCATCTAGTGTATCCATGTGGTTTAGGAATATAACACACATGCAATGAACTCTAGTGGATCCATGTGGTTTATGAAAAGAACACATATGCAATGGAATCTAGTGTATCCATGTGGTTTATGAAAAGAACACACATGCAATGAACTCTAGTGGATCCATGTGGTTTATGAAAAGAACAAACATGCAATGGCATCTAGTGGATCAATGTGGTTTATGAATAGAACACACATTTAATGGCATCTCGTGGATCCATGTGGTTTATGAATAGAACACACATGCAATGAACTCTAGTGGATCCATGTGGTTTAGGCAAAGAACACACATGTAATGGCATTTAGTCGATCCATGTGGTTTATGAAATGAACACACATCCAATGGCATCTATGTGGTTTAGGAATAGAACACACATGTAATGGCATCTAGTGGATCCATGTGGTTTATGAAAGAACACAAATGCAATGAACTCTAGTGGATCCATGTGGTTTATGAAAAGAACACACATGCAATGGCATCTAGTGCATCCATGTGGTTTATGAAAAGAACACACATGCAATGAACTCTAGTGGATCCATGTTGTTTATGAAAAGAACACACATGCAATGGCATCTAGTGGATCCATGTGGATTATGAAAATAACACACATGCAATGGCATCTACTGGATCCATGTGGTTTATGAATAGAACACACATTTAATGGCATCTAGTCGGTCCACGTGGTTTATGAATAGAACACACGTGCAATGAACTCTATTGGATCCATGTGGTTTATGCAAAAACACACATGCAATGGCATCTACTGGATCCATGTGGTTTATGAATAGAACACACATTTAATGGCATCTAGTGGGTCCACGTGGTTTATGAATAGAACACACGTGCAATGAACTCTATTGGATCCATGTGGTTTATGCAAAGAACACACATGCAATGGCATCTAGTGGATCCATGTGGTTTAGGATTAGAACTCACATGCAATGGCATCTAGTACATCCATGTGGTTTATGACAAGAACACCCATCCAATGGCATCTAGTGGATCTATGTGGTTTAGGAATAGAACACACATGTAATGGCATCTAGTGGATCCATGTGATTTATGAAAAGAACACACATGCAATGAACTCTAGTGGATCCATGTAGTTTATGAAAACAACACACATGCAATGGAATGTAGTGATCCATGTAGTTTATGAAAAGAACACACATACAATGGCATATAGTGGATCCATGTGGTTTAGGATTAGAACACACATGCAATGCCATCTAGTGGATCCATCTGGTTTATGAAAAGAACACACATGCAATGGCATCTAGTGGATCCATGTGGTTTAGGAATAGAACACACATGCAATGACATCTAGTGGATCCATGTGGTTTATGAAAAAACACATGCAGTGGCATCTAGCGAATCCATGTGGTTTATGAAAAGAACACACATGAAATAGCATCTAGTTGATCCATGTGGTTTATGAAAAGATCACACATGCAATGGCTTCTAGTCGATCTATGTGGTTTATTAAAAGAACACACACGGAGTGGCATCTAGTGGATCCTTATGGTTTAGGGATAGAACACACATGCAATGAACTCTAGTGGATCCATGTGGTTTATGAAAAAACACATGCAATGGCATCTAGTGGATCCATGTGGTTTATGAAAAGAACACACATGCAATGGCATCTAGTGGATCCATGTGGTTTAGGAATCGAACACACATGCAATGACATCTAGTGGATCCATGTGGTTTATGAAAAGAACACATATTCAATGACATCTAGTGGATCCATGTGGTTTATGAAAAGAACACACATCCAATGGCATCTAGTGGATCCATGTGGTTTATGAAAAGAACATACATGCAATGGAATCTAGTGGATCCATGTGGTTTATGAAAAGAACACAATGCAATGAACTCTAGTGGATCCATGTGGATTAGGAAAATAACACACATGCAATGAACTCTAGTGGATTCATGTGGTTTATGAAAAGAACACACATGCAATGGCATCTGGTGGATCAATATGGTTTATTAATAGAACACACATGCAATTACATCTTGTGGATCCATGTGGTTTATGAAAAGAACACACATACAATGGCATATAGTGGATCCATGTGGTTTAGGATTAGAACACACATGCAATGGCATCTAGTGGATCCATCTGGTTTATGAAAAGAACACACATGCAATGGCATCTAGTGGATCCATGTGGTTTAGGAATAGAACACACATGCAATGACATCTAGTGGATCCATGTGGTTTATGAAAAAACACATGCAATGGCATCTAGCGGATCCATGTGGTTTATGAAAAGAACACACGTGCAATGAACTCTAATGGATCCATGTGGTTTATGAAAAGAACACACATGCAATGACATCTAGTGGATCCATGTGGTTTACAAAAAGAAAAACATCCAATGGCATCTAGTGGATCCATGTGGTTTAGGAATAAAACACACAGGCAATGGCATCTAGTGGATCCATGTGGTTTATGAAAAGAACACACATGCAATTGCATCTAGTGGATCCATGTGGTTTAGGAATAGAACACACATGTAATGAAATCTAGTGGATCCAGGTGGTGTATGAAATGAACAGACATGCAATGGAATCTAGTGGATCCATGTGGTTTATGAGAAGAACACATATGCAATGAACTCTAGTGGATCCATGTGGTTTATGAAAAGAACACACATGCAATGAAATCTAGTGGATCCATGTGGATTATGACAAGAACACACATGCAATGAACTCTAGTGGATCCATGTGGTTTATGAAAAAACACACATGCAATGGCATCTATGGGATCCATGTGGTTTAGTAATAGAACACACATTTAATGGCATCTAGCGGATCCATGTAGTTTATGAATAGAACACACATGCAATGAACTCTAGTGGATCCATGTGGTTTAGGCAAAGAACACACATGCAATGGCATCTAGTAGATCCATGTGGTTTATGAAAAGAACACACATGCAATAACATATAGTCCATCCATGTGGTTTAGGAATAGAACACACATGCAATGAACTCTAGTGGATCCATGTGGTTTATGAAAAGAACATACATGCAATGGAATCTAGTGGATCCATGTGGTTTATGAAAAGAACACAATGCAATGAACTCTAGTGGATCCATGTGTATTAGGAAAATAACACACATGCAATGAACTCTAGTGGATTCATGTGGTTTATGAAAAGAACACACATGCAATGGCATCTGGTGGATCCATGTGGTTTATTAATAGAACACACATGCAATTACATCTTGTGGATCCATGTGGTTTATGAAAAGAACACACATACAATGGCATATAGTGGATCCATGTGGTTTAGGATTAGAACACACATGCAATGGCATCTAGTGGATCCATCTGGTTTATGAAAAGAACACACATGCAATGGCATCTAGTGGATCGATGTGGTTTAGGAATAGAACACAGATGCAATGACATCTAGTGGATCCATGTGGTTTATGAAAAAACACATGCAATGGCATCTAGCGGATCCATGTAGTTTATGAAAAGAACACACGTGCAATGAACTCTAATGGATCCATGTGGTTCATGAAAAGAACACACATGCAATGACATCTAGTGGATCCATGTGGTTTACAAAAAGAAAAACATCCAATGGCATCTAGTGGATCCATGTGGTTTAGGAATAAAACACACAGGCAATGGCATCTAGTGGATCCATGTGGTTTATGAAAAGAACACACATGCAATTGCATCTAGTGGATCCATGTGGTTTAGGAATAGAACACACATGTAATGAAATCTAGTAGATCCAGGTGGTTTATGAAATGAACAGACATGCAATGGAATCTAGTGGATCCATGTGGTTTATGAGAAGAACACATATGCAATGAACTCTAGTGGATCCATGTGGTTTATGAAAAGAACACACATGCAATGAAATCTAGTGGATCCATGTGGATTATGACAAGAACACACATGCAATGAACTCTAGTGGATCCATGTGGTTTATGAAAAAACACAGATGCAATGGCATCTATGGGATCCATGTGGTTTAGGAATAGAACACACATTTAATGGCATCTAGCGGATCCATGTAGTTTATGAATAGAACACACATGCAATGAACTCTAGTGGATCCATGTGGTTTAGGCAAAGAACACACATGCAATGGCATCTAGTAGATCCATGTGGTTTATGAAAAGAACACACATGCAATGGCACCTATGGGATCCATGTTGTTTAGGAATAGAACATACATTTAATGGCATCTAGCGGATCCATGTAGTTTATGAATAGAACACACATGGAATAAACTCTAGTTGATCCATGTGGTTTAGGACAATAACACACATGCAATGGCATCTAGTGGATCCATGTGGTTTATGAAAATAACACACATGGAATGGCATCTAGTGGATCCATCTGGTTTATGAAAAGAACAAACATCCAATGGCAACTAGTGGATTCATGTGGTTTAGGAATAGAACACACATGCAATGGCATCTAGCGGATCGATGTGGTTTATGAAAAGAACAAACATGCAATGGCATCTAGTGTATCCATGTGGTTTAGGAATATAACACACATGCAATGAACTCTAGTGGATCCATGTGGTTTATGAAAAGAACACATATGCAATGGAATCTAGTGTATCCATGTGGTTTATGAAAAGAACACACATGCAATGAACTCTAGTGGATCCATGTGGTTTATGAAAAGAACAAACATGCAATGGCATCTAGTGGATCAATGTGGTTTATGAATAGAACACACATTTAATGGCATCTCGTGGATCCATGTGGTTTATGAATAGAACACACATGCAATGAACTCTAGTGGATCCATGTGGTTTAGGCAAAGAACACACATGTAATGGCATTTAGTCGATCCATGTGGTTTATGAAATGAACACACATCCAATGGCATCTATGTGGTTTAGGAATAGAACACACATGTAATGGCATCTAGTGGATCCATGTGGTTTATGAAAGAACACAAATGCAATGAACTCTAGTGGATCCATGTGGTTTATGAAAAGAACACACATGCAATGGCATCTAGTGCATCCATGTGGTTTATGAAAAGAACACACATGCAATGAACTCTAGTGGATCCATGTTGTTTATGAAAAGAACACACATGCAATGGCATCTAGTGGATCCATGTGGATTATGAAAATAACGCACATGCAATGGCATCTACTGGATCCATGTGGTTTATGAATAGAACACACATTTAATGGCATCTAGTGGGTCCACGTGGTTTATGAATAGAACACACGTGCAATGAACTCTATTGGATCCATGTGGTTTATGCAAAAACACACATGCAATGGCATCTACTGGATCCATGTGGTTTATGAATAGAACACACATTTAATGGCATCTAGTGGGTCCACGTGGTTTATGAATAGAACACACGTGCAATGAACTCTATTGGATCCATGTGGTTTATGCAAAGAACACACATGCAATGGCATCTAGTGGATCCATGTGGTTTAGGATTAGAACTCACATGCAATGGCATCTAGTACATCCATGTGGTTTATGACAAGAACACCCATCCAATGGCATCTAGTGGATCTATGTGGTTTAGGAATAGAACACACATGTAATGGCATCTAGTGGATCCATGTGATTTATGAAAAGAACACACATGCAATGAACTCTAGTGGATCCATGTAGTTTATGAAAACAACACACATGCAATGGAATGTAGTGATCCATGTAGTTTATGAAAAGAACACACATACAATGGCATATAGTGGATCCATGTGGTTTAGGATTAGAACACACATGCAATGCCATCTAGTGGATCCATCTGGTTTATGAAAAGAACACACATGCAATGGCATCTAGTGGATCCATGTGGTTTAGGAATAGAACACACATGCAATGACATCTAGTGGATCCATGTGGTTTATGAAAAAACACATGCAGTGGCATCTAGCGAATCCATGTGGTTTATGAAAAGAACACACATGAAATAGCATCTAGTTGATCCATGTGGTTTATGAAAAGATCACACATGCAATGGCTTCTAGTCAATCTATGTGGTTTATTAAAAGAACACACACGGAGTGGCATCTAGTGGATCCTTATGGTTTAGGGATAGAACACACATGCAATGAACTCTAGTGGATCCATGTGGTTTATGAAAAAACACATGCAATGGCATCTAGTGGATCCATGTGGTTTATGAAAAGAACACACATGCAATGGCATCTAGTGGATCCATGTGGTTTAGGAATCGAACACACATGCAATGACATCTAGTGGATCCATGTGGTTTATGAAAAGAACACATATTCAATGACATCTAGTGGATCCATGTGGTTTATGAAAAGAACACACATCCAATGGCATCTAGTGGATCCATGTGGTTTATGAAAAGAACATACATGCAATGGAATCTAGTGGATCCATGTGGTTTATGAAAAGAACACAATGCAATGAACTCTAGTGGATCCATGTGGATTAGGAAAATAACACACATGCAATGAACTCTAGTGGATTCATGTGGTTTATGAAAAGAACACACATGCAATGGCATCTGGTGGATCAATATGGTTTATTAATAGAACACACATGCAATTACATCTTGTGGATCCATGTGGTTTATGAAAAGAACACACATACAATGGCATATAGTGGATCCATGTGGTTTAGGATTAGAACACACATGCAATGGCATCTAGTGGATCCATCTGGTTTATGAAAAGAACACACATGCAATGGCATCTAGTGGATCCATGTGGTTTAGGAATAGAACACACATGCAATGACATCTAGTGGATCCATGTGGTTTATGAAAAAACACATGCAATGGCATCTAGCGGATCCATGTGGTTTATGAAAAGAACACACGTGCAATGAACTCTAATGGATCCATGTGGTTTATGAAAAGAACACACATGCAATGACATCTAGTGGATCCATGTGGTTTACAAAAAGAAAAACATCCAATGGCATCTAGTGGATCCATGTGGTTTAGGAATAAAACACACAGGCAATGGCATCTAGTGGATCCATGTGGTTTATGAAAAGAACACACATGCAATTGCATCTAGTGGATCCATGTGGTTTAGGAATAGAACACACATGTAATGAAATCTAGTGGATCCAGGTGGTTTATGAAATGAACAGACATGCAATGGAATCTAGTGGATCCATGTGGTTTATGAGAAGAACACATATGCAATGAACTCTAGTGGATCCATGTGGTTTATGAAAAGAACACACATGCAATGAAATCTAGTGGATCCATGTGGATTATGACAAGAACACACATGCAATGAACTCTAGTGGATCCATGTGGTTTATGAAAAAACACACATGCAATGGCATCTATGGGATCCATGTGGTTTAGTAATAGAACACACATTTAATGGCATCTAGCGGATCCATGTAGTTTATGAATAGAACACACATGCAATGAACTCTAGTGGATCCATGTGGTTTAGGCAAAGAACACACATGCAATGGCATCTAGTAGATCCATGTGGTTTATGAAAAGAACACACATGCAATAACATATAGTGCATCCATGTGGTTTAGGAATAGAACACACATGCAATGAACTCTAGTGGATCCATGTGGTTTATGAAAAGAACATACATGCAATGGAATCTAGTGGATCCATGTGGTTTATGAAAAGAACACAATGCAATGAACTCTAGTGGATCCATGTGTATTAGGAAAATAACACACATGCAATGAACTCTAGTGGATTCATGTGGTTTATGAAAAGAACACACATGCAATGGCATCTGGTGGATCCATGTGGTTTATTAATAGAACACACATGCAATTACATCTTGTGGATCCATGTGGTTTATGAAAAGAACACACATACAATGGCATATAGTGGATCCATGTGGTTTAGGATTAGAACACACATGCAATGGCATCTAGTGGATCCATCTGGTTTATGAAAAGAACACACATGCAATGGCATCTAGTGGATCGATGTGGTTTAGGAATAGAACACAGATGCAATGACATCTAGTGGATCCATGTGGTTTATGAAAAAACACATGCAATGGCATCTAGCGGATCCATGTAGTTTATGAAAAGAACACACGTGCAATGAACTCTAATGGATCCATGTGGTTCATGAAAAGAACACACATGCAATGACATCTAGTGGATCCATGTGGTTTACAAAAAGAAAAACATCCAATGGCATCTAGTGGATCCATGTGGTTTAGGAATAAAACACACAGGCAATGGCATCTAGTGGATCCATGTGGTTTATGAAAAGAACACACATGCAATTGCATCTAGTGGATCCATGTGGTTTAGGAATAGAACACACATGTAATGAAATCTAGTGGATCCAGGTGGTTTATGAAATGAACAGACATGCAATGGAATCTAGTGGATCCATGTGGTTTATGAGAAGAACACATATGCAATGAACTCTAGTGGATCCATGTGGTTTATGAAAAGAACACACATGCAATGAAATCTAGTGGATCCATGTGGATTATGACAAGAACACACATGCAATGAACTCTAGTGGATCCATGTGGTTTATGAAAAAACACAGATGCAATGGCATCTATGGGATCCATGTGGTTTAGGAATAGAACACACATTTAATGGCATCTAGCGGATCCATGTAGTTTATGAATAGAACACACATGCAATGAACTCTAGTGGATCCATGTGGTTTAGGCAAAGAACACACATGCAATGGCATCTAGTAGATCCATGTGGTTTATGAAAAGAACACACATGCAATGGCATCTAGTAGATCCATGTGGTTTATGAAAAGAACACACATGCAATGGCACCTATGGGATCCATGTTGTTTAGGAATAGAACACACATGCAATAAACTCTAGTTGAGCCATGTGGTTTAGGACAATAACACACATGCAATGGCATCTAGTGGATCCATGTGGTTTATGAAAAGAACACACATGGAATGGCATCTAGTGGATCCATCTGGTTTATGAAAAGAACAAACATCCAATGGCAACTAGTGGATTCATGTGGTTTAGGAATAGAACACACATGCAATGGCATCTAGCGGATCGATGTGGTTTATGAAAAGAACAAACATGCAATGGCATCTAGTGTATCCATGTGGTTTAGGAATATAACACACATGCAATGAACTCTAGTGGATCCATGTGGTTTATGAAAACAACACATATGCAATGGAATCTAGTGTATCCATGTGGTTTATGAAAAGAACACACATGCAATGAACTCTAGTGGATCCATGTGGTTTATGAAAAGAACAAACATGCAATGGCATCTAGTGGATCAATGTGGTTTATGAATAGAACACACATTTAATGGCATCTAGTGGATCCATGTGGTTTATGAATAGAACACACATGCAATGAACTCTAGTGGATCCATGTGGTTTAGGCAAAGAACACACATGTAATGGCATTTAGTCGATCCATGTGGTTTATGAAATGAACACACATCCAATGGCATCTATGTGGTTTAGGAATAGAACACAGATGTAATGGCATCTAGTGGATCCATGTGGTTTATGAAAAGAACACAAATGCAATGAACTCTAGTGGATCCATGTGGTTTATGAAAAGAACACACATGCAATGGCATCTAGTGCATCCATGTGGTTTATGAAAAGAACACACATGCAATGAACTTTAGTGGATCCATGTGGTTTATGAAAAGAACACACATGCAATGAACTCTAGTGGATCCATGTGGATTATGAAAATAACACACATGCAATGGCATCTACTGGATCCATGTGGTTTATGAATAGAACACACATTTAATGGCATCTAGTGGGTCCACGTGGTTTATGAATAGAACACACGTGCAATGAACTCTATTGGATCCATGTGGTTTATGCAAAAACACACATGCAATGGCATCTACTGGATCCATGTGGTTTATGAATATAACACACATTTAATGGCATCTAGTGGGTCCACGTGGTTTATGAATAGAACACACGTGCAATGAACTCTATTGGATCCATGTGGTTTATGCAAAGAACACACATGCAATGGCATCTAGTGGATCCATGTGGTTTAGGATTAGAACTCACATGCAATGGCATCTAGTACATCCATGTGGTTTATGACAAGAACACGCATCCAATGGCATCTAGTGGATCTATGTGGTTTAGGAATAGAACACACATATAATGGCATCTAGTGGATCCATGTGATTTATGAAAAGAACACACATGCAATGAACTCTAGTGGATCCATGTAGTTTATGAAAAGAACACACATGCAATGGAATGTAGTGATCCATGTAGTTTATGAAAAGAACACACATACAATGGCATATAGTGGATCCATGTGGTTTAGGATTAGAACACACATGCAATGGCATCTAGTGGATCCATCTGGTTTATGAAAAGAACACACATGCAATGGCATCTAGTGGATCCATGTGGTTTAGGAATAGAACACACATGCAATGACATCTAGTGGATCCATGTGGTTTATGAAAAAACACATGCAGTGGCATCTAGCGAATCCATGTGGTTTATGAAAAGAACACACATGAAATAGCATCTAGTTGATCCATGTGGTTTATGAAAAGAACACACATGCAATGGCTTCTAGTCAATCTATGTGGTTTATTAAAAGAACACACACGGAGTGGCATCTAGTGGATCCTTATGGTTTAGGGATAGAACACACATGCAATGAACTCTAGTGGATCCATGTGGTTTATGAAAAAACACATGCAATGGCATCTAGTGGATCCATGTGGTTTATGAAAAGAACACACATGCAATGGCATCTAGTGGATCCATGTGGTTTAGGAATCGAACACACGTGCAATGACATCTAGTGGATCCATGTGGTTTATGAAAAGAACACACATCCAATGGCATCTAGTGGATCCATGTGGTTTATGAAAAGAACATACATGCAATGGAATCTAGTGGATCCATGTGGTTTATGAAAAGAACACAATGCAATGAACTCTAGTGGATCCATGTGGATTAGGAAAATAACACACATGCAATGAACTCTAGTGGATTCATGTGGTTTATGAAAAGAACACACATGCAATGGCATCTGGTGGATCAATGTGGTTTATTAATAGAACACACATGCAATTACATCTTGTGGATCCATGTGGTTTATGAAAAGAACACACATACAATGGCATATAGTGGATCCATGTGGTTTAGGATTAGAACACACATGCAATGGCATCTAGTGGATCCATCTGGTTTATGAAAAGAACACACATGCAATGGCATCTAGTGGATCCATGTGGTTTAGGAATAGAACACACATGCAATGACATCTAGTGGATCCATGTGGTTTATGAAAAAACACATGCAATGGCATCTAGCGGATCCATGTGGTTTATGAAAAGAACACACGTGCAATGAACTCTAATGGATCCATGTGGTTTATGAAAAGAACACACATGCAATGACATCTAGTGGATCCATGTGGTTTACAAAAAGAAAAACATCCAATGGCATCTAGTGGATCCATGTGGTTTAGGAATAAAACACACAGGCAATGGCATCTAGTGGATCCATGTGGTTTATGAAAAGAACACACATGCAATTGCATCTAGTGGATCCATGTGGTTTAGGAATAGAACACACATGTAATGAAATCTAGTGGATCCAGGTGGTTTATGAAATGAACAGACATGCAATGGAATCTAGTGGATCCATGTGGTTTATGAGAAGAACACATATGCAATGAACTCTAGTGGATCCATGTGGTTTATGAAAAGAACACACATGCAATGAAATCTAGTGGATCCATGTGGATTATGACAAGAACACACATGCAATGAACTCTAGTGGATCCATGTGGTTTATGAAAAAAAAAACATGCAATGGCATCTATGGGATCCATGTGGTTTAGGAATAGAACACACATTTAATGGCATCTAGGGGATCCATGTAGTTTATGAATAGAACACACATGCAATGAACTCTAGTGGATCCATGTGGTTTAGGCAAAGAACACACATGCAATGGCATCTAGTAGATCCATGTGGTTTATGAAAAGAACACACATGCAATGGCACCTACGGGATCCATGTTGATTAGGAATAGAACATACATTTAATGGCATCTAGCGGATCCATGTAGTTTATGAATAGAACACACATGCAATAAACTCTAGTTGATCCATGTGGTTTAGGACAATAACACACATGCAATGGCATCTAGTGGATCCATGTGGTTTATGAAAAGAACACACATGGAATGGCATCTAGTGGATCCATCTGGTTTATGAAAAGAACAAACATCCAATGGCAACTAGTGGATTCATGTGGTTTAGGAATAGAACACACATGCAATGGCATCTAGCGGATCGATGTGGTTTATGAAAAGAACAAACATGCAATGGCATCTAGTGTATCCATGTGGTTTAGGAATATAACACACATGCAATGAACTCTAGTGGATCCATGTGGTTTATGAAAAGAACACATATGCAATGGAATCTAGTGTATCCATGTGGTTTATGAAAACAACACACATGCAATGAACTCTAGTGGATCCATGTGGATTATGAAAATAACACACATGCAATGAACTCTAGTGGATCCATGTGGTTTATGAAAAGAACAAACATGCAATGGCATCTAGTGGATCCATGTGGTTTATGAATAGAACACACATTTAATGGCATCTAGTGGATCCATGTGGTTTATGAATAGAACACACATGTAATGAACTCTAGTGGATCCATGTGGTTTAGGCAAAGAACACACATGTAATGGCATCGAGTCGATCCATGTGGTTTATGAAATGAACACACATCCAATGGCATCTATGTGGTTTAGGAATAGAACACACATGTAATGGCATCTAGTGGATCCATGTGGTTTATGAAAAGAACACAAATGCAATGAACTCTAGTGGATCCATGTGGTTTATGAAAAGAACACACATGCAATGGCATCTAGTGCATCCATGTGGTTTATGAAAAGAACACACATGCAATGAACTTTAGTGGATCCATGTGGTTTATGAAAAGAACACACATGCAATGAACTCTAGTGGATCCATGTGGATTACGAAAATAACACACATGCAATGGCATCTACTGGATCCATGTGGTTTATGAATAGAACACACATTTAATGGCATCTAGTGGGTCCACGTGGTTTATGAATAGAACACACGTGCAATGAACTCTATTGGATCCATGTGGTTTATGCAAAGAACACACATGCAATGGCATCTACTGGATCCATGTGGTTTATGAATAGAAAACACATTTAATGGCATCTAGTGAGTCCACGTGGTTTATGAATAGAACACACGTGCAATGAACTCTATTGCTAGTGGATCCATGTGGTTTAGGATTAGTACTCACATGCAATGGCATCTAGTATATCCATGTGGTTTATGACAAGAACACGCATGCAATGGCATCTAGTGGATCCATGTGGTTTAGGAATAGAACACACATGGAATGACATCTAGTGGATCCATGTGGTTTATGAAAAAACACATGCAGTGGCATCTAGCGAATCCATGTGGTTTATGAAAAGAACACACATGAAATAGCATCTAGTTGGTCCATGTGGTTTATGAAAAGAACGCACATGCAATGGCTTCTAGTCGATCTATTGGTTTATTAAAAGAACACACACGGAGTGGCATCTAGTGGATCCTTATGGTTTAGGGATAGAACACACATGCAATGAACTCTAGTGGATCCATGTGGTTTATGAAAAAACACATGCAATGGCATCTAGTGGATCCATGTGGTTTATGAAAAGAACACACATACAATGGCATCTAGTGGATCCATGTGGTTTAGGAATCAAACACACATGCAATGACATCTAGTGGATCCATGTGGTTTATGAAAAGAACACATATTCAATGACATCTAGTGGATCCATGTGGTTTATGAAAAGAACACACATCCAATGGCATCTAGTGGATCCATGTGGTTTATGAACATAACACACATGCAATGAACTCTAGTGGATCTTTGTGGTTTATGAAAAGAACACACATGCAATGGCATCTATTGGATCCATATGGTTTAGGCATAGAACACACATGTAATGAACTCTAGTGGATCCATGTGGATTATGAGAAGAACACACATGCAATGAACTCTAGTGGATCCATGTGGTTTATGACAATAACACACATGCAATGGCATCTAGTGGATCCATCTGGTTTATGAAAATAACACACATGCAATGAACTCTAGTGGATCCATGTGGCTTAAGCATAGAACACACATGCAATGAACTCTAGTGGATCCATGTGGTTTAGGCAAAGAACACACATGCAATGGCATCTAGTGATCCATATGGTTTATGAAAAGAATACACATGCAATGGAATCTAGTGGATCCATGTTGTTTAGGCATAGAACACACATGCAATGAACTCTAGTGGATCCACGTGGCTTATGAAAAGAACACACATGCAGTGAACTTTAGTGGATCCATGTGGTTTATGAAAAGAACACACATGCAATGACATCTGGTGGATCCATGTGGTTTAGGAATAGAACACACATGCAAAGAACTCTTGTGGATCCATGTGGTTTATGAAAAGAACACACATCTAATGGCATCTACCGGATCCATGTGGTTTAGGATTAGAACACACATGCAATGGAATCTACTGGATCCATGTGGTTTACGAAAAGAACACACATTCAATGACATCTAGTTGATCCATGTGGTTTAGGAATAGAACACACATGCAATGACATCAAGTGGATCCATGTGGTTTATGAAAAACATGCAATGGCATCTGGTGGATCCATGTGGTTTATGAAAAGAACACGCGGGCAATGAACTCTAGTGGATCCATGTGGTTTATGAAAATAACACACATGCAATGGCATCTAGTGGATCCATGTGGTTTATGAAAAGAACACACATGGAATGGCATCTAGTGGATCCATCTGGTTTATGAAAAGAACAAACATCCAATGGCAACTAGTGGATTCATGTGGTTTAGGAATAGAACACACATGCAATGGCATCTAGTGGATCGATGTGGTTTATGAAAAGAACAAACATGCAATGGTATCTTGTGTATCCATGTGGTTTAGGAATAGAACACACATGCAATGAACTCTAGTGGATCCATGTGGTTTATGAAAAGAACACATATGCAATGGAATCTAGTGTATCCATGTGGTTTATGAAAAGAACACACATGCAATGAACTCTAGTGGATCCATGTGGATTATGAAAATAACACACATGCAATGAACTCTAGTGGATCCATGTGGTTTATGAAAATAACAAACATGCAATGGCATCTAGTGGATACATGTGGTTTATGAATAGAACACACATTTAATGGCATCTAATGGATCCATGTGGTTTATGAATAGAACACACATGCAATGAACTCTAGTGGATCCATGTGGTTTAGGCAAAGAACACACATGTAATGGCATCTAGTCGATCCATGTGGTTTATGAAATGAACACACATCCAATGGCATCTATGTGGTTTAGGAATAGAACACACATGCAATGGCATCTAGTGGATCCATGTGGTTTATGAAAGAACACAAATGCAATGAACTCTAGTGGATCCATGTGGTTTATGAAAAGAACACACATGCAATGGCATCTAGTGCATCCATGTGGTTTATGAAAAGAACACACATGCAATGAACTTTAGTGGATCCATGTGGTTTATGAAAAGAACACACATGCAATGAACTCTAGTGGATCCATGTGGATTATGAAAATAACACACATGCAATGGCATCTACTGGATCCATGTGGTTTATGAATAGAACACACATTTAATGGCATCTAGTGGGTCCACGTGGTTTACAAATAGAACATACGTGCAATGAACTCTATTGGATCCATGTGGTTTATGCAAAGAACACACATGCAATGGCATCTACTGGATCCATGTGGTTTATGAATAGAACACACATTTAATGGCATCTATTGGGTCCACGTGGTTTATGAATAGAACACACGTGCAATGAACTCTATTGGATCCATGTGGTTTATGCAAAGAACACACATGCAATGGCATCTAGTGGATCCATGTGGTTTAGGATTAGAACTCACATGCAATGGCATCTAGTACATCCATGTGGTTTATGACAGGAACACGCATCCAATGGCATCTAGTGGATCTATGTGGTTTAGGAATAGAACAATCATGTAATGGCATCTAGTGGATCCATGTGATTTATGAAAAGAACACACATGCAATGAACTCTAGTGGATCCATGTGGCTTAAACATAGAACACACATGTAATGAACTCTAGTGGATCCATGTGGCTTAAACATAGAACACACATGCAATGAACTCTAGTGGATCCATGTGGTTTAGACAAAGAACACACATGCAATGGCATCTAGTGATCCATGTGGTTTATGAAAAGAACCACATGCAATGGAATCTAGTGGATCCATGTTGTTTAGGCATAGAACACACATGCAATCAACTCTACTGGATCCATGTGGTTTATGAAAAGAACAAACATCCAATGGCATCTAGTGGATTCATGTGGTTTAGGAATAGAACACACATGCAATGGCATCTAGTGGATCGATGTGGTTTATGAAAAGAACAAACATGCAATGGCATCTAGTGTATCCATGTGGTTTAGGAATAGAACACACATGCAATGAACTCTAGTGGATCCATGTGGTTTATGAAAAGAACACATATGCAATGGAATCTAGTGTATCCATGTGGTTTATGAAAAGAACACACATGTAATGAACTCTAGTGGATCCATGTGGATTATGAAAATAAAACACATGCAATGAACTCTAGTGGATCCATGTGGTTTATGAAAAGATAAACATGCAATGGCATCTAGTGGATACATGTGGTTTATGAATAGAACACACATGGAATGGCATCTAGTGGATCCATCTGGTTTATGAAAAGAACAAACATCCAATGGCATCTAGTGGATTCATGTGGTTTAGGAATAGAACACACATGCAATGGCATCTAGTGGATCGATGTGGTTTATGAAAAGAACAAACATGCAATGGCATCTAGTGTATCCATGTGGTTTAGGAATAGAACACACATGCAATGAACTCTAGTGGATCCATGTGGTTTATGAAAAGAACACATATGCAATGGAATCTAGTGTATCCATGTGGTTTATGAAAAGAACACACATGTAATGAACTCTAGTGGATCCATGTGGATTATGAAAATAAAACACATGCAATGAACTCTAGTGGATCCATGTGGTTTATGAAAAGAACAAACATGCAATGGCATCTAGTGGATACATGTGGTTTATGAATAGAACACACATTTAATGGCATCTAGTGGATCCATGTGGTTTGTGAATAGAACACACATGCAATGAACTCTAGTGGATCCATGTGGTTTAGGCAAAGAACACACATGTAATGGCATCAAGTCGATCCATGTGGTTTATGAAATGAACACATATCCAATGGCATCTCTGTGGTTTAGGAATAGAACACACATGCAATGGCATCTAGTGGATCCATGTGGTTTATGAAAAAAACACAAATGCAATGAACTCTAGTGGGTCCATGTGGTTTATGAAAAGAACACACATGCAATGGCATCTAGTGCATCCATGTGGTTTATGAAAAGAACACACATGCAATGAACTTTAGTGGATCCATGTGGTTTATGAGAAGAACACACATGCAATGAACTCTAGTGGATCCATGTGGATTATGAAAATAACACACATGCAATGGCATCTACTAGATGCATGTGGTTTATGAATAGAACACACATTTAATGGCATCTAGTGGGTCCACGTGGTTTATGAATAGAACACACGTGCAATGAACTCTATTGGATCCATGTGGTTTATGCAAAGAACACACATGCAATGGCATCTACTGGATCCATGTGGTTTATGAATAGAACACACATTTCATGGCATCTAGTGGGTCCACGTGGTTTATGAATAGAACACACGTGCAATGAACTCTATTGGATCCATGTGGTTTATGCAAAGAACACACATGCAATGGCATCTAGTGGATCCATGTGGTTTAGGATTAGAACTCACATGCAATGGCATCTAGTACATCCATGTGCTTTATGACAGGAACATGCATCCAATGGCATCTAGTGGATCTATGTGGTTTAGGAATAGAACACACATGCAATTGCATCTAGTGGATCCATGTGATTTATGAAAAGAACACACATGCAATGAACTCTAGTGGATCCATGTAGTTTATGAAAAGAACACACATGCAATGGAATGTAGTGATCCATGTAGTTTATGAAAAGAACACACATGCAATGGCATCTAGTGGATCCATGTGGTTTAGGAATAGAACACACATGCTATGAACTCTAGTGGATCGATGTGGTTTATGAAAATAAAACACATGCAATGAAATCTAGTGGATACTTGTGGTTTATGAAAAGAACACAGATGCAATGAACTCTAGTGGATCCATGTGGATTATGAAAAGAACACACATGCAATGAACTCTAGTGGATCCATGTGATTTATGAAAAAACACACATGCAATGGCATCTATGGGATCCATGTGGTTTAGGAATAGAACACACATTTATTGGCATCTAGCGGATCCATGTAGTTTATGAACAGAACACACATGCAGTGAACTCTAGTGGATCCATGTGGTTTAGGCAAAGAACACACATGCAATGGCGGCTAGTGGATCCATGAGGTTTATGAAAAGAACACACATGCAATGGCACCTATGGGATCCATGTGGTTTAGGAATAGAACACACATTTAATGGCATCTAGCGGATCCATGTAGTTTATGAATAGAACACACATGCAATAAACTCTAGTTGATCCATGTGGTTTAGGCAAAGAACACACATGTAATGGCATCAAGTGGATCCATTAGGTTTATGAAAAAACACATGCAATGGCATCTAGTGGATCCATGTGGTTTATGAAAAGAACACACATGCAATGGAATCTAGTGGATCCATGTGGTTTAGGAATAGAACACACATGCAATGACATCTAGTGGATCCATGTGGTTTATGAAAAGAACACACATGCAATGACATCTAGTGGATCCATGTGGTTTATTAAAAGAAAACACATCCAATGGCATCTAGTGGATCCATGTGGTTTATGAACATAACACACATGCAATGAACTCTAGTGGATCTATGTGGTTTATGAAAAGAACACACATCCAATGGCATCTAGTGGATCCATATGGTTCAGGCATTGTAAGATCCCTCCTTATTAAAGGAAAAGATCCCTGTGATTGCAATGCTAGTCCCTGGATCAATGCTAGCATTCACAGTTTAAGATGAAGTACACAGATACAAAGGTCGTTTATTACAGTCATTCCAGAGATAACACATAGTCTTTTACAACTCATGGCCAAAGGCCTAATACAAGAGTTTATGGAATAAGTAAATAAACATAAGTCTTCATCTTCATGTGCCACAGGCAAGCATGTTGAGTGTAGACTCATGACTCCTAATCATCATCAGAGTAACCTGCAACATCATAAGTTACAGCCACAGAGGGTCAATACTTTGGAATAGTATTGGCAAGTGATACCTTAGTATATATTTAAGTGGACTATAATACTATATGCATTTGGATGGTGGAGCTTAGGCTTGCATTGCTCAAAATAGATTTTTCCTTAACTTTTTGAAAATACTAAATTTTTGTTTGGCAAAGACTGTCCCAAGGTATCTACCAATCAAAGACTGAAGATCCACTCAGGGCATCTACCAATCAAAGACTGAAGATCCTTTAACCCTTGTTCACCCACAAGTTTTATTCAGAAATTGGAGTGATGAGATTCTTGAAGTTTCCATGTCTTGATGCTCAAATTGTCCTTTACCAGGGACATGGCTAAGTACTTAGGTTTTACACTCTGCAGAGGTGGTGCACTTTCCCCACAAGCCTTGGTTTCCCAAGACATGATCCTTCAGTAGCCTTTCCTTAGTCAAATGGACGCGCTCCAACCTATCAACCCATCTACCACCCACTGTCCAAGAGACTAAGTTCCAGCATCCTAAGATCATGGAGCCCATATTACCAAGTGGTTGCACTTGAAGCTTCTCAACATTTGACAACTCAAATCTCTTTGTTCCTGGGTGGCCATCCACAAGTGAGATACACAAGGTTCACCAGTACCCCTGGCCTTGTGTAACCACTCAACATATCCCATTCTTTCCATTCCACCCAGGTGATTCATTAACTTAGTTGTTTTGTTAAATAAAAACAAGTCCTTAGACTTAGAATATTTTTCCATAGTGTGAATATATAAACCACCCTTGTTTTCTAGTAGCTAGGCTAAGCATGGCATGGCAACTTATCTTTAGGGAATTCTCCTAGCAATTCTAGCATTCTATTCTAAATAGGATTTCCCATCATCAATTGACAAAAGTAGCATGCAAGTCCTAACAAAATATATCTAATGCAAGTATAAAATATAGGTATAGAATATTCATGAAGATATCACTTGCCTTGGTAGTGTGGAGAGTATCACTCGTCACAATCACAATCACTAGCAAAATCTACACACAAAAGTTATAGCACACAATTACACACAAATATATACAAACAAAAATATTATGAATGCATGCATGTATGAATCTACCAAGTGATGATTTTTTGAAAACTCAACCAAGCAAGTGCATGAATACAGAAACTAAACAAGTCACAAAATAGCCAAGACAACTTAAATAGCCCTAAAAATAAAATACTAAACTAAACTTATATTCAAAAAGGCCTCAAACAAGTCTCTGCAATTTAAGCACATCTAATGGTTACTATTTGCTAAACAAAAAGGATAGGCAGAAAGGTCTTGTTTTTCTGAATCCAACGGTATAAAGTTTGCAAAATTCTAACGTGGGATTCAAAAGATATAGGCATTTGAATTTGGATCAAATTTCTGGTTTTAAATCTATTTTCAGATCTAACCTAGCCACGTCATGCTCTTATTCGCCGTGCCGTTTCATGGATCGAGCTCCACAGCGTAGGATCTAAATGAAAACTAGCGGCTCAGATCGCATCGCCGGGTTAAGTGGATCTATCCTAGCGCTACGATCTGAATCTAACGGCTGTTATTTCTCCGCCAAGAACCGGCGGGCGAGCGGCTACCGCGGCCACGCTTGCCGGTCGATAGCGTTCGCGCACGATACGGAGGGAGAAGGAGGAGTAGCTCACCGGGCTCAGGAGGTCACGGCGAAGCTCGTCGTACTTGCGGTTGGTCAAGGGGCGCTCGGGCACGGCTGCGATTGCTCACCGGAGTTCGTGGCGGCGTCGGGTGCGTCGGGTGGTCGTCGTGGACGCCGTGGATCACCCCAAGGCAAGCGAGACACGGTTAGATTCACAGGGTCAAGGCGAAGTAGTGAGCGTGAACGGAAAGGCGAGGGGCGGTTTGTACCTTCCGGAAAAACTCGTTGGAGTAGATGTCGCCGTCGGTGCTCGCGGTGTCAAGTGGAACCGGCGACCTGGGGCAGTACAAGACGGACTAGTGAGGTCAGGAGGTGCGCCAAGACACGCTGAGTCAGATTGTAAGAACGAGAGGCAGAGGGGAGCTCTGGACTCACCGGAATCGATCGTCGGAGAGGCTCTGTCTGCGGCGGGGCAAAGCTGATTGAGGACAGCCTGGTGGCGGAGTGAGTGAGGTGTTTGGGGGAAAAAGATCGCGAGGCAGAGAGGATCTTATAGCCGTGGAATCGGCGAAACGCCGAGGATAAATGCCCATTTATGCCGCCATTACCGCCATCATCTGCAGCGACGTGGTCGTCGGCGCGGTCTGGGGAAGACGAGGGCGACGTGGACCGGGCCCGCTCGTCAGCGAAGAGTGCGAGGTGGCGGTGGGGTCTGTCTGTCAGCGACTTAACGCGTGCGCTCGCGCGTGTGAGAAGGAAAAGGAGATCCCCGGCTGGGCTCTCTGTGCTTGATTTGCTGCTGGGCGATTCTCGCCGCCGCCCTTTTCTTTTCTTTAGGCCTTTTCTTTTTCTAATTCCATTTTCTGAATAGAATTTGATATGAATTCAAATCCTTTTGAATTCAAACTGCTTTGGGGATTTTTGCAGGGTTCTGTGGGTTCATAAACAATCAAATATCCTAGTGGTTACCTTGCAAAGGCTTAGACAAGCTTGGGTTTCAAAATAAACAGAGATTTGCTCTAGTTGCAAATATTTAAAATAGGGGTTTGAAACTATTTCTAAATTTGGAATCTTGGGTTTAAATGCTACTCCTAATCTTTCCAATCATGGAGGCAAGCAAACAAGGTCATGGACAAACAAATCCCAAAGGGTGGTGGCCAATTGAGACAATTTGCCCACATGAAATCATAGCTCAAACTTCTGCCTTTAAATGATTTTGAGAAAAACCCTATATGAATGAATGATGCAAGGATGAAATGAATGAGTTTTTGAAACATGATTTTTGGGATGTTACAAATCTAACCCCCTTAAAATGAATCTCGCCCTAGAGATTCGGATTGGCTAGCAAATAGGTAAGGGTGGTCTTTCCGAAGATCGTCCTCTCTCTCCCATGTTGCTTCTTCTTTGGAATGATGGTTCCATTGTACTTTGCAAAACTTGATGGTTTTTGTCCTTGTGACTCTTTCTGTGGTCTCAAGAATCTTGACAGGCTTTTCTTCATAGGTGAGATCACTTTCTAGTTGAACTTCTTCCAAAGATATGGTATCTTTCAAAGATGTTTCTTCCATTTCTGGGTGACATTTCTTGAGCTGGCTCACATGAAAAACATTATGGACTGCTAATAAAGATGCTGGCAGTTCGATTTCATATGCACTTCTCCTTGCGACTTAGGATGTTGAATGGTCCAACATATCTTGGTGCTAACTTTCCTTTGACTCCAAATCTTTTTACTCCACGAAGTGGTGATACTCTAAGATAAGCTCTATCCCCAACTTCGTAAGTGACTTCTCTACGCTTAGCATCTGCGTAGCTTTTCTGTCGAGACTGTGCTATCTTCAATCTGTCTCTAACCAATTTGACCTTTTCTTCGGCGTCTTTGATAAGATCTGGTCCAAACAAACTTCTTTCTCCCACACCATTCCATAGCAATGGGGTGGTACACTTTCTTCCGTATAGAAACTCGAATGGTGCCATCCCAATACTAGATTGGTGACTGTTGTTGCAAGAGAACTCTGCGTAAGGCAGACTTTCATCCCAACTTGCCCCATAGTCTAGGGCACATGCCCTCAACATGTCTTCAAGAATTTGATTAGTCCTTTCTGTTTGTCCATCAGTTTGAGGATGAAAAGCAGTGCTGAATTCCAACCTCGTTCCTAGAGATTCATGAAGCTGTCTCCAAAAGTGAGAAGTGAATTGAGTTCCTCTATCAGACACAATACTCTTAGGTACTCCGTGAAGGCATACAATTCTGCTCATGTAGATTTTGGCTAACTTTGCACTGGTATAAGTTGTCTTTACGGGTATAAAATGAGCCACTTTAGTTAGGAGATCTCACTACCCATATGGAATCATACCCGACCTGGTCCTTGGTAATCCGTAATGAAATCCATACCAATATTTTCCCACTTCCATTCAGAATAGGCATTGGTTGAAGCAAACCTGCTGGTTTCGATGCTCGCTTTCACTCTACACACGTCACACAAGGCAATGTGTTCGGCGATGTCCCTTTTAAGATTGTTCCACCAAAACCTTTCTTTCATATCCATATACATTTTGGTGTTTCCCGGGTGAATAGAATACGGAGAGTTATGGGCTTCTTGTAAAATCAGTTTCAGCATTTCCGGATCTTGTGGAACACAAATCGTTTCTCGTGCCATAAAGTACCTTGTTCGTCCATATGGAAACTTTTAGCTCTCCCTTGGCTAATCCTTTCCTTGATCTCTTCGATCTCTTTATCCGCCTTTTGGGCTTCTTTAATCTTATCCAAGCAGTGGGTTGAACATCCAAAGACATGAGATGTCCTTCCCAAGACAATCTCAAACCTGAGTTCCTTGAATTGCTTACACAAGTCATCGGCAATTCACCTTTGGTAAGGCCATTTACAAACGCTTACGACTTAGGGCATCTGCTACTACATTTGCTTTTAGGGGTGGTATTGCAAATTCAAGTCGTAATCCTTGATAAGTTCTAGCCATCTTCTTTGTCTCATATTGATCTCCTTCTGGGTGAAGATATATTTCAAGCTTTTATGGTCGGTGAATACTTCACAACGTTTTCCCAAAAGGTAATGTCTCCATGTTTTGAGTGCATGGACTACAGCGGCTAACTCTAAATCATGAGTAGGATAATTTACTTCATGAGTTTTGAGTTGTCTCGAGGCATAAGCCACAACTTTTCCGCCTTGCATAAGTACGGCACCTAATCCTTGATGAGAAGCATCACAATATACTTGGAAATCCTTTTCCAAATCTGGTAGGCACAGATCGGTCGACACAAGTCTCTTCTTTAATTCTTGAAAGCTGAGTTCACATCCTTCAGACCAAGCAAATTTCTTATCTTTCTTTAACAATTCTATCATTGGTTTAGCAACCTTAAAAAAATTTCAATGAATCTTCTGTAGTAACCTGCTAAACCAAGGAAGCTACGAACCTCTTTTACATTCTTAGGAGATTCCCATTCTGTCACAGCCGAAACTTTAGCAGGATCAACTGCTACACCGTCCTTTGTCACAACATGACCAAGAAATCCAACTTCCTCTAACCAAAACTCACACTTGCTGAATTTGGCATAAAGCTTATGTTCCCTTAGTTTCTCAAGTATCAAGCGTAGATGTCTTTCATGCTCTTCCTTGCTCTTGGAGTAGACTAAGATGTCATCGATGAAAACGACAACGAACTTGTCGAGAAATTCCATGAACACTTTGTTCATCATATTCATGAAGTATGCCGGAGCGTTGGTTAAACCAAAAGGCATCACAGTGTACTCATACAATCCATACCTCGTGGTAAATGCTGTTTTAGGTATGTCTTGCTCTCTTATCTTGAGTTGAAAATAGCCTAACCGAAAGATCAATCTTGAGAACACACATGCTCCTTCTAGCTGATCAAACAAGTCATTTATTCTTGGCAAAGGATACTTGTTCTTGATGGTTACCTCGTTGAGAGAACGGTAATCTATGCATAACCTTTGAGTTCTGTCTCTCTTTTCTACGAACAAAACTGGAGCTCCCCAAGATGAAGAACTTGGCTGGATGAATCCTTTCTGCAATTGTTCTCCAAGTTGTTTCTTGAGTTCCTTAAGTTCGTCAACTGACATTTTATAAGGCCTTTTTGCCCTTGGTCCAGAACCTGGTACCAAATCTATTATAAACTCCACATCTCTATCTGGTGGCATTCCTGGTAATTCTTCCGGAAACACATCCGGATATTCACACACAATTGGCACACTGTCCATGCTAACCCCCTTAAGAGAATTTAGCTTGCTTCCTTTAGATTGAAAATTGGACTTAAATGTTATCCTCTTACCTTCAGGGGTTGTGAGTGAAATTGTGCGATTTGCACAATCTAGTACTCCCTCATACTTAGCCATCCAATCCATTCCCAAAATTACATCCAATCCTTGGGAATTTAGGATTATTAGGTTTACTGGAAACTTATGTTTTCCGATCTCTATGACTAGATCCCGGCATCCAAGACTCACTATCATATCCCCTCCCGGAGAGCTAACTTTTATCGGACACCCAATGTTTTCAGATGCAAACCCATTTATATCAACAAACGCTTTTGATATGAATGAATGAGATGCACCAGTGTCAAAGAGTACAAATGCTGAGATGGAATTGAGTCTGAACTTACCAGCGGCATCGTCTTCATAGACCTCCTCCACATTGATGTGGTTCACCTGTCGATTCTGAAAAGGATTGGGCTTGTTAGGTCCTTCAACGTTCTTCTCAGGGCACTCATTAGCATAATGCCCCAGCTTCTTGCATTTGAAGCATTCAACCTGACTGTTGTCCTTCTTAGGTTGACTTCCACTTCCACTATGGTGGCTCTTATATCCACTCTTGTGGTTCTTGTACTTATCATTGTCATGACTGCGATGATGCTTGTTGTCATGACGGTTGTGGTTGTGGTGCTTGTTAAACTTCCCATGCTTGTGGGATCTGGTGACACTATCATCATAGTGAGATCGTTTATGAGACGATCCCGAGCTATGCTTGTCGGAGTGTTTCCTCTTTCTACTCTCAACTTGCTTCATTTTATTCTCCACAATAACAGCCTTGTCACACAGCGACTGATAAGTTGGAACATATGCCACAGACAGCTGCAGATTCAGTTCGTCATTCAAGCCTTCCAGAAACTTTTCCTTCCTTTTGGCATCAGTGTCAACCTCATCCGGTGCATAGCGCGCCAAATTGTTGAACTCTTCAATATATTCAGCCACACTGTGGTGGCGCTGTGTTGTGAAATTCCTTCTTTTCAGGCTCATCATTCCTGGTGAGATATGTGTAGTGCGAAAGCCATCTTCAAAGATAGCCCAAGTCACTTCATCAATAGGCGTGGTAATCTGGAAGTTGTCCCACCATGCGGCGGCTGGTCCTTCCAACAGATGTGCTGCGAACCTGACCTTTTCAGCATCATGCATCCACGGTCACTAAGTCTTTGTTCACGTAACATAGCCAATCATTGGCCACCATGGGATCAGTCGTTCCCGAAAACTTAGCTGGCCTCAGACGCAGAAATCTGGTGAGCATATCAAAACCTGGAGGGTTGTTGTTGTTGTTGTTGTTGTTATTGTTATTGGGGTTGTTGTTGTTCTGGTTCTGGATGAACGTCGTCATCATTTGCATAAGCTGTGTTTGCGCATTCATCATTTGTTGCATTTCGGTAATGTTGGGGTTGGGGTTGGTGTTTTGCGACGGGAGGCATCATGGTTTATTCATATAGAGATAAGAATGAGATACCCTTACATGATTTATGCACAATACATCACACAAGCAGACATATAGCATGCAACACAAGGATAAAGCTAAACAACAAGATAACAAAAAGTCTCAAAGTACAAACACACAAGTGGCAAGCCATCCACATGTCGGATGGTCCAACAATAAGTTCACAAATAACAAGTGCGGTAAATAAAGATAACTGAGTAGTCAAATCTACTCCATCAATCTCCTCCTCGACAAAGGTAAGACCTGCGTTCTCCAATGCGCTCTTGTTCTCCTCGATGGTAGTGGTCAAAGAGTCGATCTTGGCCTTGACAGCCCTCATCTGGGAACCAATCCTCACAAACACTGCTTGTCGCTCTAACTCAAGTCCTTGGACTGCAGTTCCTCGGTCATATCACGAATCCTCTTGTTCCTATCCCACACGCTTCTCTTGACTCTTGAACTTACGGTCTTGGGTCTCGAACTTCGTCTCCATCTCCTTGACTATCTCGTCCTGTGCAAAAGAGCTTGTCCTTCTCATGAAGTTGCACTGAGCTCGTCATTACTAAGCATGACGTTGGTCCTATCGGTATCCACATGCCTAATAAGAGTCTCTAAGTCCTGGAGGTACAGGCGTATCGGCTCTGCTGTGACCCTCGAGTCGTCCTCAAAGTCAATGGACTCTCCGTCGTCATCACGCCTTCCGAAGGCGTGGAAGTGAGTGCCTCTAACCTGTCGGGAGTGACGTCCTAACAGTCGTCCTATCAGATCCTGCATGACAACCTCTATGCCTCTCTCCCTGTCATCGTGCATAAGCTTGAAGACGATGGCCTCTGTAGTAGGCTCAGTCTGGCGTCCTGGCTGGTTCACCTTGAAGCCCCAAAGGTCCTTCCTCTCAAACTTGGTGAGTGGGTGCACCGTAATGATAGTAAGAGGGAGATCGAGTAAAGTAGTAAGCTCTACGATACGAGGACCAAAACGTGTAACTGGAACTCCTCAACAGTGCTGATGGCAATAGGCATCTATTTATAAGATTGAAAAAGTTAGAACAACACAATTTAAGATAAACAAGACAAACATTCAAACACATTCTTGGGACACACAAAAATTATACAAGTCATGCATACAAGAATCCATTACATCAACCAAGGTTCAAACTTATTTAAGGTATCCTTTTGGAAAATAAGGTGATAGGTGGTGGTCCAACTAACGAAGTGCGCTTACAATCCTATCTCATTGGATCTGGTGGCTAACACAATGTTCCTAGTGGAAATCACCCTATCTTGTTCACATGCTTCTATCACTAAGTCTATAATATCTCCTCTTAAGGATTGGTTGGTGATTTCCAACTCTTGGGTATGTTCCTTCTCTTTCTCTAAGTCTTTTGGAGGTTGAGCATCTTGCACTTGACTCTAGCACTTAGTTCCTTGATAGTCTTCAAGCTGCTTCTTCTGACTCAAAGAATGTGGTGTGCATAAAAGTGTTGGTGTACATGCAGAAGCCCTTTTCTTTGTGGTTGTCTTCCTTATTCTTGTACAAGTGAAGTTGCACCCACCAATACTCCACTCCATCCTCCATCACTGGAAAGCCTTTGTACACTGCTGCACCATGTACTCCCATGGTTTCCATGAGGTCCTTGAGAATCTTGGGAAACTCAGTCTCACACTCCAAAGTCATGGTCATGAGTGGTCCTTTCTTTACGGCTTTGTTGACGGAGTTCATCTACAAATAGAGATGAGAATGAGAAGATTAGAAAAGTTCTGAGAAGAATAGACAAGTGTAGAAGAAGTTAAAATTTTCCTTAGTGGTTTCCAATCCTAGGGTCATAATCCTACAGGCAACACAGTGCTCTGATACCATCTGTAAGATCCCTCCTTATTAAAGGAAAAGATCCCTGTGATTGCAATGCTAGTCCCTGGATCAATGCTAGCATTCACAGTTTAAGATGAAGTACACAGATACAAAGGTCGTTTATTACAGTCATTCCAGAGATAACACATAGTCTTTTACAACTCATGGCCAAAGGCCTAATACAAGAGTTTATGGAATAAGTAAATAAACATAAGTCTTCATCTTCATGTGCCACAGGCAAGCATGTTGAGTGTAGACTCATGACTCCTAATCATCATCGAGTAACTGCAACATCATAAGGTACAGCCACAGAGTGTCAATACTTTGGAATAGTATTGGCAAGTGATACCTTAGTATATATTTAAGTGGACTATAATACTATATGCATTTGGCTGGTGGAGCTTAGGCTTGCATTGCTCAAAATAGATTTTTCCTTAACTTTTGAAAATACTAAATTTTTGTTTGGCAAAGACTATCCCAAGGTATCTACCAATCAAAGACTGAAGATCCACTCAGGCATCTACCAATCAAAGACTGAAGATCCTTTAACCCTTGTTCACCCACAAGTTTTATTCAGAAATTGGAGTGATGAGATTCTTGAAGTTTCCATGTATTGATGCTCAAATTGTCCTTTACCAGGGACATGGCTAAGTAATTAGGTTTTACACTGCAGAGGTGGTGCACTTTCCCACAAGCCTTGGTTTCCCAAGACATGATCCTTGATAGCCTTTCCTTAGTCAAATGGACGCGCTCCAACCTATCAACCCATCTACCACCCACTGTCCAAGAGACTAAGTTCCAGCATCCTAAGATCATGGCAGAGCCCATATTACCAAGTGGTTGCACTTGAAGCTTCTCAACATTTGACAACTCAAATCTCTTTGTTCCTGGGTGGCCATCCACAAGTGAGATACACAAGGTTCACCAGTACCCCTGGCCTTGTGTAACCACTCAACATATCCCATTCTTTCCATTCCACCCAGGTGATTCATTAACTTAGTTGTTTTGTTAAATAAAAACAAGTCCTTAGACTTAGAATATTTTTCCATAGTGTGAATATATAAACCACCCTTGTTTTCTAGTAGCTAGGCTAAGCATGGCATGGCAACTTATCTTTAGGGAATTCTCCTAGCAATTCTAGCATTCTATTCTAAATAGGATTTCCCATCATCAATTGACAAAAGTAGCATGCAAGTCCTAACAAAATATATCTAATGCAAGTATAAAATATAGGTATAGAATATTCATGAAGATATCACTTGCCTTGGTAGTGTGGAGAGTAGCACTCGTCACAATCACAATCACTAGCAAAATCTACACACAAAAGTTATAGCACACAATTACACACAAATATATACAAACAAAAATATTATGAATGCATGCATGTATGAATCTACCAAGTGATGATTTTTGAAAACTCAACCAAGCAAGTGCATGAATACAGAAACTAAACAAGTCACAAAATAGCCAAGACAACTTAAATAGCCCTAAAAATAAAATACTAAACTAAACTTATATTCAAAAGGCCTCAAACAAGTCTCTGCAATTTAAGCACATCTAATGGTTACTATTTGCTAAACAAAAGGATAGGCAGAAAGGTCTTGTTTTCTGAATCCAACGGTATAAAGTTTGCAAAATTCTAACGGGATTCAAAAGATATAGGCATTTGTATTTGGATCAAATTTCTGTTTTTAAATCTATTTTCAGATCTTACCTAGCCACGCGTCCTGCTCTTATTCGCCTGCATCAAGCCGATGGATCGAGATCCACACCGTAGGATCTAAATGAAAACTAGCGGCTCAGATCGCGTCTGTTTGAGGTTAAGTGGATCTATCCTAGCGCTCGATCTGAATCTAACTGTTATTTCTCTCGCCAAGAAGCGGCGGGCGGTGGCTACGGCGTGAGAACCGGTCAATAGCGACGCGGCTGCGAGACGGAGGAGAAGGAGGAGTAGCTCACCGGGCTCGAGAGGTCACGGCGAAGCTCGTCGTACTGCGGTTGGTCAAGGCGCTCGGCATGGCTGCGATTGCTCACCGGAGTTAAATGGCGGCGTCGGTGCGTCGGGTGGTCGTCGTGGGCGTCGTGGATCACCCAAGGCAAGCGAGACAGTTAGATTCACAGGTCAAGGCGAAGTAGTGGCGTGAACGGAAAAGGCGAAGGTCTGCACCTTCCGGAAAAACTCGTCGAGTAGATGTCGCCGTCGGTGCTCGCGGTGTCAAGTGGAACCGGCGACACGGGCGTACAAGACGGACTAGTGAGGTCGAGGTGCGCCAAGACACGCTGAGTCAGATTGTAAGAACGAGAGGCGGGAGCTCGGACTCACCGGAATCGATCGTCGAGAGGCTCTGTCTGCGGGGCAAAGCTGATTGAGGACAACTGGTGGCGAGTGAGTGAGGTGTTTGGGGAAAAAGATCGCGAGGCGAGAGGATCTTATAGCCGGGAATCGGGAAGCGCCGAGGATAAATGCCCATTTACGCCGGCGCCATTACCGCCATCACTGCTGCAGCGACGTGGTCGTCGGCGGCGATGCAGGAAACGAGGCGGCGTGGACCGGGCCCGCTGTCGTCAAGAGTGCGAGGTGGCGGTGGGGTCTGCTCTGTCGCGACTTAACGTCTTCAGGCCACAAGTGAGAAGGAAAGGAGATCCCGGGTGGGCTCGCTGGGCTTGATTTTGTCTTGGGCAGATTCGCCGCCGCCCTTTTCTTTTTAGGCCTTTTCTTTTTCTAATTCCATTTTCTGAATAGAATTTGATATGAATTCAAATCCTTTTGAATTCAAACTGCTTTGGGGATTTTTGCAGGGTTCTGTGGGTTCATAAACAATCAAATATCCTAGTGGTTACCTTGCAAAGGCTTAGACAAGCTTGGGTTTCAAAATAAACAGAGATTTGCTCTAGTTGCAAATATTTAAAATAGGGGTTTGAAACTATTTCTAAATTTGGAATCTTGGGTTTAAATGCTACTCCTAATCTTTCCAATCATGGAGGCAAGCAAACAAGGTCATGGACAAACAAATCCCAAAGGGTGGTGGCCAATTGAGACAATTTGCCCACATGAAATCATAGCTCAAACTTCTGCCTTTAAATGATTTTGAGAAAAACCCTATATGAATGAATGATGCAAGGATGAAATGAATGAGTTTTTGAAACATGATTTTTGGGATGTTACAGGCATAGAATACACATGCAATGAACTCTAGTGGATCCATGTGGATTATGAGAAGAACACACATGCAATGAACTCTAGTGGAACCATGCGGTTTATGACAATATCACACATGCAATGGCATCTAGTGGATCCATCTGGTTTATGAAAATAACACACATGCAATGAACTCTAGTGGATCCATGTAGCTTAAGCATAGAACACCCATGCAATGAACTCTAGTGGATCCATATGGTTTAGGCATAGAACACACATGCAATGAACTCTAGTGGATCCATGTGGTTTATCAAAAGAACACACATGCACTGAACTTTAGTGGATCCATGTGGTTTATGAAAAGAACACACATGCAATGACATCTGGTGGATCCATGTGGTTTAGGAATAGAACACACATGCAAAGAACTCTAGTGGATCCATGTGGTTTATGAAAAGAACACACATCTAATGGCATCTACTGGATCCATGTCGTCTAGGATTAGAACACACATGCAATGGAATCTACTGGATCCATGTGGTTTATGAAAAGAACGCACATGCAATGCCATCTAGTTGATCCATGTGGTTTAGGAATAGAACACACATGCAATGACATCAAGTGGATCCATGTGGTTTATGAAAAACATGCAATGGCATATGGTGGATCCATGTGGTTTATGAAAACAACACGGGGGCAATGAACTCTAGTGGATCCATGTGGTTTATGAAAATAACACACATGCAATGGCATCTAGTGGATCCATGTGGTTTATGAAAAGAACACACATGGAATGGCATCTGGTGGATCCATCTGGTTTATGAAAAGAACAAACATCCAATGGCAACTAGTGGATTCATGTGGTTTAGGAATAGAACACACATGCAATGGCATCTAGTGGATCAATGTGGTTTATGAAAAGAACACACATGGAATGGCATCTAGTGGATCCATTTAGTTTATGAAAAGAACAAACATCCAATGGCAACTAGTGGATTCATGTGGTTTAGGAATAGAACACACATGCAATGGCATCTAGTGGATCGATGTGGTTTATGAAAAGAACAACAATGCAATGGCATCTAGTGTATCCATGTGGTTTAGGAATAGAACACACATGCAATGAACTCTAGTGGATCCATGTGGTTTATGAAAAGAACACATATGCAATGGAATCTAGTGTATCCATGTGGTTTATGAAAAGACACACATGCAATGAACTCTAGTGGATCCATGTGGATTATGAAAATAACACACATGCAATGAACTCTAGTGGATCCATGTGGTTTATGAAAAGAACAAACATGCAATGGCATCTAGTGGATCCATGTGGTTTATGAATAGAACACACATTTAATGGCATCTAGTGGATCCATGTGGTTTATGAATAGAACACACATGCAATGAACTCTAGTGGATCCATGTGGTTTAGGCAAAGAACACACATGCAATGGCGGCTAGTGGATCCATGTGGTTTATGAAAAGAACACACATGCAATGGCACCTATGGGATCCATGTGGTTTAGGAATAGAACACACATTTAATGGCATCTAGCGGATCCATGTAGTTTATGAATAGAACACACATGCAATAAACTCTAGTTGAACCATGTGGTTTCGGCAAAGAACACACATGTAATGGCATCTAGTGGATCCATGTGGTTTATGAAAAAACACATGCAATGGCATCTAGTGGATCCATGTGGTTTATGAAAAGAACACACATGCAATGGAATCTAGTGGATCCATGTGGTTTAGGAATATAACACACATGCAATGACATCTAGTGGATCCATGTGGTTTATGAAAAGAACACACATGCAATGACATCTAGTGGATCCATGTGGTTTATGAAAAGAACACACATCCAATGGCATCTAGTGGATCCATGTGGTTTATGAACATAACACACATGCAATGAACTCTAGTGGATCTATGTGGTTTATGAAAAGAACACACATCCAATGGCATCTAGTGGATCCATATGGTTTAGGCATAGAACACACATGCAATGAACTCTAGTGGATCCATGTCGATTATGAGAAGAACACACATGCAATGAACTCTAGTGGATCCATGTGGTTTATGAAAATAACATCTAGTGGATCCATCTGGTTTATGAAAATAACACAGATGCAATGAACTCTAGTGGATCCATGTAGCTTAAGCATAGAACACACATGCAATGAACTCTAGTGGATCCATGTAGCTTAAGCATAGAACACACATGCAATGAACTCTAGTGGATCTATGTGGTTTAGGCAAAGAACACACATGCAATGGCATCTAGTGATCCATGTGGTTTATGAAAAGAATACACATGCAATGGAATATAGTGTATCCATGTTGTTTAGGCATAGAACACACATGCAATGAACTCTAGTGGATCCATGTGGTTTATCAAAAGAACACACATGCACTAAACTTTAGTGGATCCATGTTATTTATGAAAAGAACACACATGCAATGACATCTGGTGGATCCATGTGGTTTAGGAATAGAACACACATGCAAAGAACTCTAGTGGATCCATGTGGTTTATAAAAATAACACACATCTAATGGCATCTACTGGATCCATGTGGTCTAGGATTAGAACACACATGTAATGGAATCTACTGGATCCATGTGGTTTATGAAAAGAACGCACATGCAATGCCATCTAGTTGATCCATGTGGTTTAGGAATAGAACACACATGCAATGACATCAAGTGGATCCATGTGGTTTATGAAAAGGACACACATGGAATGGCATCTAGTGGATCCATCTGGTTTATGAAAAGAACAAACATCCAATGGCAACTAGTGGATTCATGTGGTTTAGGAATAGAACACACATGCAATGGCATCTAGTGGATCGATGTGGTTTATGAAAAGAACAACAATGCAATGGCATCTAGTGTATCCATGTGGTTTAGGAATAGAACACACATGCAATGAACTCTAGTGGATCCATGTGGTTTATGAAAAGAACACATATGCAATGGAATCTAGTGTATCCATGTGGTTTATGAAAAGAACACACATGCAATGAACTCTAGTGGATCCATGTCGATTATGAAAATAACACACATGCAATGAACTCTAGTGGATCCATGTGGTTTATGAAAAGAACAAACATGCAATGGCATCTAGTGGATCCATGTGGTTTATGAATAGAACACACATTTAATGGCATCTAGTGGATCCATGTGGTTTATGAATAGAACACACATGCAATGAACTCTAGTGGATCCATGTGGTTTAGGCAAAGAACACACATGTAATCGCATCTAGTCGATCCATGTGGTTTATGAAATGAACACACATCCAATAGCATCTATGTGGTTTAGGAATAGAACACACATGCAATGGCGTCTAGTGGATCCATGTGGTTTATGAAAAGAACACAAATGCAATGAACTCTAGTGGATCCATGTGGATTATGAAAAGAACACACATGCAATGGCATCTAGTGCATCCATGTGGTTTATGAAAAGAACACACATGCAATGAACTTTTGTGGATCCATGTGGTTTATGAAAAGAACACACATGCAATGAACTCTAGTGGATCCATGTGGATTTTGAAAATAACAGACATGCAATGAACTCTAGTGGATCCATGTGGTTTATGAAAAGAACAAACATGCAATGGCATCTAGTGGATCCATGTGGTTTATGAATAGAACACACATTTTAATGGCATCTAGTGGATCCATGTGGTTTATGAATAGAACACACATGCAATGAACTCTAGTGGATCCATGTGGTTTAGGCAAAGAACACACATGCAATGGCGGCTAGTGGATCCATGTGGTTTATGAAAAGAACACACATGCAATGGCACCTATGGGATCCATGTGGTTTAGGAATAGAACACACATTTAATGGCATCTAGCGGATCCATGTAGTTTATGAATAGAACACACATGCAATAAACTCTAGTTGAACCATGTGGTTTCGGCAAAGAACACACATGTAATGGCATCTAGTGGATCCATGTGGTTTATGAAAAAACACATGCAATGGCATCTAGTGGATCCATGTGGTTTATGAAAAGAACACACATGCAATGGAATCTAGTGGATCCATGTGGTTTAGGAATAGAACACACATGCAATGACATCTAGTGGATCCATGTGGTTTATGAAAAGAACACACATGCAATGACATCTAGTGGATCCATGTGGTTTATGAAAAGAACACACATCCAATGGCATCTAGTGGATTCATGTGGTTTATGAACATAACACACATGCAATAAACTCTAGTGGATCTATGTGGTTTATGAAAAGAACACACATCCAATGGCATCTAGTGGATCCATATGGTTTAGGCATAGAACACACATGCAATGAACTCTAGTGGATCCATGTCGATTATGAGAAGAACACACATGCAATGAACTCTAGTGGATCCATGTGGTTTATGAAAATAACACACATGCAATGGCATCTAGTGGATCCATCTGGTTTATGAAAATAACACAGATGCAATGAACTCTAGTGGATCCATGTAGCTTAAGCATAGAACACACATGCAATGAACTCTAGTGGATCCATGTAGCTTAAGCATAGAACACACATGCAATGAACTCTAGTGGATCTATGTGGTTTAGGCAAAGAACACACATGCAATGGCATCTAGTGATCCATGTGGTTTATGAAAAGAATACACATGCAATGGAATATAGTGTATCCATGTTGTTTAGGCATAGAACACACATGCAATGAACTCTAGTGGATCCATGTGGTTTATCAAAAGAACACACATGCACTAAACTTTAGTGGATCCATGTTATTTATGAAAAGAACACACATGCAATGACATCTGGTGGATCCATGTGGTTTAGGAATAGAACACACATGCAAAGAACTCTAGTGGATCCATGTGGTTTATAAAAATAACACACACCTAATGGCATCTACTGGATCCATGTGGTCTAGGATTAGAACACACATGTAATGGAATCTACTGGATCCATGTGGTTTATGAAAAGAACGCACATGCAATGCCATCTAGTTGATCCATGTGGTTTAGGAATAGAACACACATGCAATGACATCAAGTGGATCCATGTGGTTTATGAAAAACATGCAATGGCATCGGTGGATCCATGTGGTTTATGAAAAGATCACGCGGGCAATGAACTCTAGTGGATCCATGTGGTTTATGAAAATAACACACATGCAATGGCATCTAGTGGATCCATGTGGTTTATGAAAAGGACACACATGGAATGGCATCTAGTGGATCCATCTGGTTTATGAAAAGAACAAACATCCAATGGCAACTAGTGGATTCATGTGGTTTAGGAATAGAACACACATGCAATGGCATCTAGTGGATCGATGTGGTTTATGAAAAGAACAACAATGCAATGGCATCTAGTGTATCCATGTGGTTTAGGAATAGAACACACATGCAATGAACTCTAGTGGATCCATGTGGTTTATGAAAAGAACACATATGCAATGGAATCTAGTGTATCCATGTGGTTTATGAAAAGAACACACATGCAATGAACTCTAGTGGATCCATGTCGATTATGAAAATAACACACATGCAATGAACTCTAGTGGATCCATGTAGTTTATGAAAAGAACAAACATGCAATGGCATCTAGTGGATCCATGTGGTTTATGAATAGAACACACATTTAATGGCATCTAGTGGATCCATGTGGTTTATGAATAGAACACACATGCAATGAACTCTAGTGGATCCATGTGGTTTAGGCAAAGAACACACATGTAATCGCATCTAGTCGATCCATGTGGTTTATGAGATGAACACACATCCAATAGCATCTATGTGGTTTAGGAATAGAACACACATGCAATGGCGTCTAGTGGATCCATGTGGTTTATGAAAAGAACACAAATGCAATGAACTCTAGTGGATCCATGTGGATTATGAAAAGAACACACATGCAATGGCATCTAGTGCATCCATGTGGTTTATGAAAAGAACACACATGCAATGAACTTTTGTGGATCCATGTGGTTTATGAAAAGAACACACATGCAATGAACTCTAGTGGATCCATGTGGATTATGAAAATAACAGACATGCAATGGCATCTACTAGATCCATGTGGTTTATGAATAGAACACACATTTAATGGCATCTAGTGGGTCCACGTGGTTTATGAATAGAACACACGTGCAATGAACTCTATTGGATCCATGTGGTTTATGCAAAGAACACACATGCAATGGCATCTACTGGATCCATGTGGTTTATGAATAGAACACACATTTAATGGCATCTAGTGGGTCCACGTGGTTTATGAATAGAACACACGTGCAATGAACTCTATTGGATCCATGTGGTTTATGCAAAGAACACACATGCAATGGCATCTAGTGGATCCATGTGGTTTAGGATTAGAACTCACATGCAATGGCATCTAGTACATCCATGTGGTTTATGACAAGAAAACGAATCCAATGGCATCTAGTGGATCTATGTGGTTTAGGAATAGAACACACATGTAATGGCATCTAGTGGATCCATGTGATTTATGAAAAGAACACACATGCAATGAACTCTAGTGGATCCATGTAGTTTATGAAAAGAACACACATGCAATGGAATGTAGTGATCCATGTAGTTTATGAAAAGAACACACATACAATGGCATATAGTGGATCCATGTGGTTTAGGAAAAGAACACACATGCAATGGCACCTAGTGGATCCATCTGGTTTATGAAAAGAACACACATGCAATGGCATCTAGTGGATCCATGTGGTTTAGGAATAGAACACACATGCAATGACATCTAGTGGATCCATGTGCTTTATGAAAAAACACATGCAATGGCATCTAGCGGATCCATGTGGTTTATGAAAAGAACACACGTGCAATGAACTCTAATGGATCCATGTGGTTTATGAAAACAACACACATGCAATGACATCTGGCGGATCCATGTGGTTTACAAAAAGAAAAACATCCAATGGCATCTAGTGGATCCATGTGGTTTAGGAATAAAACACACATGCAATGGCATCTAGTGGATCCATGTGGTTTATGAAAAGAACACACATGCAATTGCATCTAGTGGATCCATGTGGTTTAGGAATAGAACACACATGTAATGAAATCTAGTGGATCCAGGTGGTTTATGAAATGAACAGACATGCAATGGAATCTAGTGGATCCATGTGGTTTATGAGAAGAACACATATGCAATGAACTCTAGTGGATCCATGTGGTTTATGAAAAGAACACACATGTAATGAAATCTAGTGGATCCATGTGGATTATGACAAGAACACACATGCAATGAACTCTAGTGGATCCATGTGGTTTATGAAAAAAAACACATGCAATGGCATCTATGGGATCCATGTGGTTTAGGAATAGAACACACATTTAATGGAATCTAGCGGATCCATGTAGTTTATGAATAGAACACACATGCAATGAACTCTAGTGGATCCATTTTGTTTAGGCAAAGAACACACACGCAATGGCATCTAGTGTATCCATGTGGTTTAGGAAAAGAACACACATGCAATGGCACCTATGGGATCCATGTTGTTTAGGAATAGAACATACATTTAATGGCATCTAGCGGATCCATGTAGTTTATGAATAGAACACACATGCAATAAACTCTAGTTGATCCATGTGGTTTAGGACAATAACACACATGCAATGGCAACTAGTGGATCCATGTGGTTTATGAAAATAACACACATGCAATGGCATCTAATAGATCTATGTGGTTTATTAAAAGAACACACATACAATGAAAACTAGTGGATCCATGTGGTTTAGGCAGAACACACATGCAATGTAATCTAGGTGATCCATGTTGTTTATGAAAAGAACACACATGCAATGGCATCTAGTGGATCCATGTGGTTTAGGCATAGAACACACATGCAATAAATTCTAGTGGATCCATGTGGTTTATGAAAATAACACACATGCAATGAACTCTAGTGGATCCATGTGATTTATGAAAAGAACACACATGAAATAGCATCTAGTGGATCCATGTGGTTTATGAAAAGAACACACATGCAATGGCTTCTAGTCGATCTATGTGGTTTATTAAAAGAACACACATGGAGTGGCATCTAGTGGATCCTTATGGTTTAGGGATAGAACACACATGCAATGAACTCTAGTGGATCCATGCGGTTTATGAAAAAACACATGCAATGGAATCTAGTGGATCCATGTGGTTTATGAAAAGAACACACACGCAATGGCATCTAGTGGATCCATGTGGTTTAGGAATAGAACACACATGCAATGACATCTAGTGGATCCATGTGGTTTATGAAAAGAACACAGATGCAATGACATCTAGTGGATCCATGTGGTTTATGAAAAGAACACACATCCAATGGCATCTAGTGGATCCATGTGGTTTATGAACATAACACACATGCAATGAACTCTAGTGGATCTAGGTGGTTTATGAAAAGAACACACATGCAATGGCATCTAGTGGATCCATATGGTTTAGGCATAGAACACACATGCAATAAACTCTAGTGGATCCATGTGGATTATGAGAAGAACACACATGCAATGAACTCAAGTGGATCCATGTGGTTTATGACAATAACACACATGCAATGGCATCTAGTGGATCCATCTGGTTTATGAAAATAACACACACGCAATGAACTCTAGTGGATCCATGTGTCTTAAGCATAGAACACACATGCAATGAACTCTAGTGGATCCATGTGGTTTAGACAAAGAACACACATGCAATGGCATCTAGTGATCCATGTGGTTTATGAAAAGAATACACATGCAATGGAATCTAGTGGATCCATGTTGTTTAGGCATAGAACAAACATGCAATGAACTCTAGTGGATCCATGTGGTTTATGAAAAGAACACACATGCACTGAACTTTAGTGGATCCATGTGGTTTATGAAAAGAACACACATGCAATGACATCTGGTGGATCTATGTGGTTTAGGAATAGAACACACATGCAAAGAACTCTAGTGGATCCATGTGGTTTATGAAAAGAACACACATGCAATGACATCTGGTGGATCCATGTGGTTTAGGAATAGAACACACATGCAAAGAAATCTAGTGGATCCATGTGGTTTATGAAAAGAACACACATCTAATGGCATTTACCAGATCCATGTGGTTTAGGATTAGAACACACATGCAATGGAATCTACTGGATCCATGTGGTTTACGAAAATAACACACATGCATTGCCATCTAGTTGATCCATGTGGTTTAGGAATAGAACACACATGCAATGACATCAAGTGGATCCATGTGGTTTATGAAAAACATGCAATGGCATCTGGTGGATCCATGTGGTTTATGAAAAGAACACGCGGGCAATGAACTCTAGTGGATCCATGTGGTTTATGAAAATAACACACATGCAATGGCATCTAGTGGATCCATGTGGTTTATGAAAAGAACACACATGGAATGGCATCTAGTGGATCCATTTAGTTTATGAAAAGAACAAACATCCAATGGCATCTAGTGGATTCATGTGGTTTAGGAATAGAACACACATGCAATGGCATCTAGTGGATCGATGTGGTTTATGAAAAGAACAAACATGCAATGGCATCTAGTGTATCCATGTGGTTTAGGAATAGATAACACATGCAATGAACTCTAGTGGATCCATGTGGTATATGAAAGGGACACATATGCAATGGAATCTAGTGTATCCATGTGGTTTATGAAAAGAACACACATGCAATGAACTCTAGTAGATCCATGTGGATTATGAAAATAACACACATGCAATGAACTCTAGTGGATCCATGTGGTTTATGAAAAGAGCAAACATGCAATGGCATCTAGTGGATCCATGTGGTTTATGAATAGAACACACATTAATTGGCATCTAGTGGATCCATGTGGTTTATGAATAGAACACACATGCAATGAACTGTAGTAGATCCATGTGGTTTAGGCAAAGAACACACATGTAATGGCATCAAGTCGATCCATGTGGTTTATGAAATGAACACACATCCAATGGCATCTATGTGGTTTAGGAATAGAACACACATGCAATAAACTCTATTGGATCCATGTGGTTTATGCAAAGAACACACATGCAATGGCATCTACTGGATCCATGTGGTTTATGAATAGAACACACATTTAATGGCATCTAGTGGGTCCACGTGGTTTATGAATAGAACACACGTGCAATGAACTCTATTGGATCCATGTGGTTTATGCAAAGAACACACATGCAATGAACTCTAGTGGATCCATGTGGATTATGAAAATAACACACATGCAATGGCATCTACTAGATCCATGTGGTTTATGAATAGAATACACATTTAATGGCATCTAGTGGGACCACGTGGTTTACAAATAGAACACACGTGCAATGAACTCTATTGGATCCATGTGGTTTATGCAAAGAACACACATGCAATGGCATCTACTGGATCCATGTGGTTTATGAATAGAACACACATTTAATGGCATCTAGTGGGTCCACGTGGTTTATGAATAGAACACACGTGCAATGAACTCTATTGGATCCATGTGGTTTATGCAAAGAACACACATGCAATGGCATCTAGTGGATCCATGTGCTTTAGGATTAGAACTCACATGCAATGGCATCTAGTACATCCATGTGGTTTATGACAAGAACACGCATCCAATGGCATGTAGTGGATCTATGTGGTTTAGGAATAGAACAAACATGCAATGCCATCTAGTGGATCCATGTGATTTATGAAAAGAACACACATGCAATGAACTCTAGTGGATCCATGTAGTTTATGAAAAGGACACACATGCAATGGAATGTAGTGATCCATGTAGTTTATGAAAAGAACACACATGCAATGGCATCTAGTGGATCCATGTGGTTTAGGAATAGAACACACATGCAATGAACTCTAGTGGATCGATGTGGTTTATGAAAATAAAACACATGCAATGAACTCTAGTGGATCCTTGTGGTTTATGAAAAGAACACATATGCAATGAACTCTAGTGGATCCATGTGGATTATGAAAAGAACACACATGCAATGAACTCTAGTGGATCCATGTAGTTTATGAAAAAAAACATGCAATGGCATCTATGGGATCCATGTGGTTTAGGAATAGAACACACATTTAATGGAATCTTGCGGATCCATGTAGTTTATGAATAGAACACACATGCAATGAACTCTAGTGGATCCATGTGGTTTAGGCAAAGAACACACATGCAATGGCGGCTAGTGGATCCATGTGGTTTATGAAAAGAACACACATGCAATGGCACCTATGGGATCCATGTGGTTTAGGAATAGAACACACATTTAATGGCATCTAGCGGATCCATGTAGTTTATGAATAGAACACACATGCAATAAACTCTAGTTGATCCATGTGGTTTACGCAAAGAACACACATGTAATGGCATCTAGTGGATCGATGTGGTTTATGAAAAAACACATGCAATGGCATCTAGTGGATCCATGTGGTTTATGAAAAGAACACACATGCAATGGCATCTAGTGGATCCATGTGGTTTAGGAATAGAACACACATGCAATGACATCTAGTGGATCCATGTGGTTTATGAAAAGAACACACATGCAATGACATCTAGTGGATCCATGTGGTTTTTGAAAAGAACACACATCCAATGGCATATAGTGGATCCATGTGGTTTATGAACATACCACACATGCAATGAACTCTAGTGGATCTATGTGGTTTATTAAAAGAACACACATCCAATGGCATCTAGTGGATCCATGTGGTTTAGGCATAGAACACACATGCAATGAACTCTAGTGGATCCATGTGGATTATGAGAAGAACACACATCTAATGGCATCTACCGGATCCATGTGGTTTAGGATTAGAACACACATGCAATGGAATCTACTGGATCCATGTGGTTTACGAAAATAACACACATGCAATGAACTCTAGTGGATCCATGTGATTTATGAAAAGAACACACATGAAATAGCATCTAGTGGATCCATGTGGTTTATGAAAAGAACACACATGCAATGGCTTCTAGTCGATCTATGTGGTTTATTAAAAGAACACACATGGAGTGGCATCTAGTGGATCCTTATGGTTTAGGGATAGAACACACATGCAATGAACTCTAGTGGATCCATGCGGTTTATGAAAAAACACATGCAATGGCATCTAGTGGATCCATGTGGTTTATGAAAAGAACACACACGCAATGGCATCTAGTGGATCCATGTGGTTTAGGAATAGAACACACATGCAATGACATCTAGTGGATCCATGTGGTTTATGAAAAGAACACAGATGCAATGACATCTAGTGGATCCATGTGGTTTATGAAAATAACACACATCCAATGGCATCTAGTGGATCCATGTGGTTTATGAACATAACACACATGCAATGAACTCTAGTGGATATATGTGGTTTATGAAAAGAACACACATGCAATGACATCTGGCGGATCCATGTGGTTTACAAAAAGAAAAACATCCAATGGCATCTAGTGGATGCATGTGGTTTAGGAATAAAACACACATGCAATGGCATCTAGTGGATCCATGTGGTTTATGAAAAGAACACACATGCAATTGCATCTGGTGGATCCATGTGGTTTAGGAATAGAACACACATGTAATGAAATCTAGTGGATCCAGGTGGTTTATGAAATGAACAGACATGCAATGGAATCTAGTGGATCCATGTGGTTTATGAGAAGAACACATATGCAATGAACTCTAGTGGATCCATGTGGTTTATGAAAAGAACACACATGTAATGAAATCTAGTGGATCCATGTGGATTATGACAAGAACACACATGCAATGAACTCTAGTGGATCCATGTGGTTTATGAAAAAAAACACATGCAATGGCATCTATGGGATCCATGTGGTTTAGGAATAGAACACACATTTAATGGCATCTAGCGGATCCATGTAGTTTATGAATAGAACACACATGCAATGAACTCTAGTGGATCCATTTTTTTTAGGCAAAGAACACACACGCAATGGCATCTAGTGTATCCATGTGGTTTAGGAAAAGAACACACATGCAATGGCACCTATGGGATCCATGTTGTTTAGGAATAGAACATACATTTAATGGCATCTAGCGGATCCATGTAGTTTATGAATAGAACACACATGCAATAAACTCTAGTTGATCCATGTGGTTTAGGACAATAACACACATGCAATGGCAACTAGTGGATCCATGTGGTTTATGAAAATAACACACATGCAATGGCATCTAATAGATCTATGTGGTTTATTAAAAGAACACACATACAATGAAAACTAGTGGATCCATGTGGTTTAGGCAGAACACACATGCAATGTACACACATGCAATGAACTCTAGTGGATCCATGTGGTTTAGGCAAAGAACACACATGCAATGGCGGCTAGTGGATCCATCTGGTTTATGAAAAGATGGCACCTATGGGATCCATGTGGTTTAGGAATAGAACACACATTTAATGGCATCTAGCGGATCCATGTAGTTCATGAATAGAACACACATGCAATAAACTCTAGTTGATCCATGTGGTTTAGGCAAAGAACACACATGTAATGGCATCTAGTGGATCCATGTGGTTTATGAAAAAACACATGCAATGGCATCTAGTGGATCCATGTGGTTTATGAAAAGAACACACATGCAATGGAATCTAGTGGATCCATGTGGTTTAGGAATAGAACACACATGTAATGACATCTAGTGGATCCATGTGGTTTATGAAAAGGACACACATGCAATGACATCTAGTGGATCCATGTGGTTTATGAAAAGAACACACATCCAATGGCATCTAGTGGATCCATGTGGTTTATGAACATAACACACATGCAATGAACTCTAGTGGATCTATGTGGTTTATGAAAAGAACACACATCCAATGGCATCTAGTGTATCCATATGGTTTAGGCATAGAACACACATGCAAAGAACTCTAGTGGATCCATGTGGTTTATGAAAAGAACACACATCTAATGGCATCTACCGGATCCATGGGGTTTAGGATTAGAACACACATGCAATGGAATCTACTGGATCCATGTGGTTTACGAAAAGAACACACATGCAATGCCATCTAGTTGATCCATGTGGTTTAGGAATAGAACACACATGCAATGGCATCTAGTACATCCATGTGGTTTATGACAAGAACACGCATCCAATGGCATCTATGTGGTTTAGGAATAGAACACACATGCAATGGCATCTAGTGGATCCAGGTGATTTATGAAAAGAACACACATGCAATGATCTCTAGTGGATCCATGTAGTTTATGAAAAGAACACACATGCAATGGAATGTAGTGATCCATGTAGTTTATGAAAAGAACACACATGCAATGGCATCTAGTGGATCCATGTGGTTTAGGAATAGAACACACATGCAATGAACTCTAGTGGATCGATGTGGTTTATGAAAATAAAACACATCCAATGAACTCTAGTGGATCCTTGTGGTTTATGAAAAGAACACATATGCAATGAACTCTAGTGGATCCATGTGGATTATGAAAAGAACACACATGCAATGAACTCTAGTGGATGCATGTGGTTTATGAAAAAACACACATGCAATGGCATCTATGGGATCCATGTGGTTTAGGAATAGAACACACATTTAATGGCATCTAGTGGATCATGTGGTTTATGAATAGAACACACATGATGAACTCTAGTGGATCCATGGGGTTTAGGAACAGAACACACATGCAATGAACTCTAGTGTATCTATGTGGTGTATGAAAAGAACACACATGCAATGGCATCTAGTGGATCCATATGGTTTAGGCATAGAACACACATGCAATGAACTCTAGTGGATTATGAGAAGAACACACATGCAATGAACTCTAGTGGATCCATGAGGTTTATGAAAATAACAAACATGCAATGGAATCTAGTAGATCCATGTGGTTTAGGAATAGAACACACATGCAATGAACTCTAGTGGATCCATGTGGTTTATGAAAAGAACACACATGCACTGAACTTTAGTGGATTCATGTGGTTTATGAAAAGAACACACATGCAATGACATCTGGTGGATCCATGTGGTTTAGGAATAGAACACACATGCAACAAACTCTAGTGGATCCATGTGGTTTATCAAAAGAACAAACATCCAATGGCATCTAGTGGATCCATGTGGTTTAGGAATAGAACACACATGAAATGGCATCTAGTGGATCAATGTGGTTTATGAAAAGAACACACATGCAATGGCATCTAGTGTATCCATGTGGTTTAGGAATAGAACACACATGCAATGAGCTCTAGTGGATCTATGTGGTTGATGAAAAGAACACACATGCAATGAACTCTAGTGGATCCATGTGGATTATGAAAATAACACACATGCAATGAACTCTAGTGGATCCATGTGGTTTATGAAAAGAACAAACATGCAATGGCATCTAGTGGATCCATGTGGTTTATGAATAGAACACACATTTAATGGCATCTAGTGGATCCATGTGGTTTATGAATAGAACACACATGCAATGAACTATAGTGGATCCATGTGGTTTAGGCAAAGAACACACATCTAATGGCATCTAGTGGATCCATGTGGTTTATGAAAATAACACACATGCAATGGCATCTAATATATATATGTGGTTTATTAAAAGAACACACATGCAATGAAATCTAGTGGATCCATGTGGTTTAGCCAGAACACACATGCAATGTCATCTAGGTGATCCATGTGGTTTATGAGAAGAACTCACATGCAATGGCATCTAGTGGATCCATGTGGTTTAGGCATAGAACACACTTGCAATGAATTCTATTGGATCCATGTGGTTTATGAAAAGAACACACATGCAATGAACTCTAGTGGATCCATGTGATTTATGAAAAGAACACACATGAAATAGGATATAGTGGATCCATGTGGTTATGAAAATAACACACATGCAATGGCTTCTAGTCGATCTATGTGGTTTATGAAAAGAACACACATGGAGTGGCATCTAGTGGAGCCTTGTGGTTTAGGGATAGAACACACATGCAACAAACTCTAGTGGATCCATGTGGTTTATGAAAAAACACATGCAATGGCATCTAGTGGATCCATGTGGTTTATGAAAAGTACACACGTGCAATGGCATCTAGTGGATCCATGTGGTTTAGGAATAGAACACACATGCAATGCCATCTAGTGGATCCATGTGGTTTATGAAAAGAACACACATGCAATGACGTCTAGTGGATCATGTGGTTTATGAAAAGAACAAACATCCAATGGCATCTAGTGGATCCATGTGGTTTATGAACATAACACACATGCAATGAACTCTAGTGGATCTATGTGGTGTATGAAAAGAACACACATGCAATGGCATCTAGTGGATCCATATGGTTTAGGCATAGAACACACATGCAATGAACTTTAGTGGATCCATGTGGATTATGAGAAGAACAGACATGCAATGAACTCTAGTGGATCCATGTTTATGAAAATAACACACATGCAATGGAATCTAGTGGATCCATATGGTTTATTAAAATAACACACATGAAATGAACTCTAGTGGATCCCTGTGGCTTAAGCATAGAACACACATGCAATGAACTCTAGTGGATCCATGTGGTTTAGGCAAAGAACACACATGCAATGGCATCTAGTGATCCATGTGGTTTATGAAAAGAACACACATGCAATGGAATCTAGTAGATCCATGTGGTTTAGGAATAGAACACACATGCAATGAACTCTAGTGGATCCATGTGGTTTATGAAAAGAACACACATGCACTAAACTTTAGTGGATCCATGTGGTTTATGAAAAGAACACACATGCAATGACATCTGGTGGATCCATGTGGTTTAGGAAAAGAACACACATGCAATGAGCTCTGGTGGATCTATGTGGTTTATGAAAAGAACACACATGCAATGAACTCTAGTGGATCCATGGGGATTATGAAAATAACACACATGCAATGAACTCTAGTGGATCCATGTCGTTTATGAAAATAACAAACATTCAATGGCATCTAGTGGATCCATGTGGTTTATGAATAGAACACACATTTAATGGCATCTAGTGGATCCATGTGGTTTATGAATAGAACACACATGGAATGAACTCTAGTGGATCCTTGTGGTTTAGGCAAAGAACACACATGTAATGGCATCTAGTCGATCCATGTGGTTTATGAAAAGAACACACATCCAATGGCATCTAGTGGATCTATGTGGTTTATGAATAGAACACACATGAAATGGCATCTAGTGGATCCATGTGGTTTATGAAACGAACACAAATGTAATGAACTCTAGTGGATCCATGTGGTTTATGAAAAGAACACACATGCAATGGCATCTAGTGGATCCATGTGGTTTATGAAAAGAACACATATGCAACGGAATCTTGTGTATCCATGTGGTTTATGAAAAGAACACACATGCAATGAACTCTAGTGGATCCATGTGGATTATGAAAATAACACACATGCAATGAACTCTAGTGGATCCATGTGGTTTATGAAAAGAACAAACATGCAATGGCATCTAGTGGATCCATGTGGTTTATGAATAGAACACACATTTAATGGCATCTAGTGGATCCATGTGGTTTATGAATAGAACACACATGCAATGAACTATAGTGGATCCATGTGGTTTAGGCAAAGAACACACATCTAATGGCATCTAGTGGATCCATGTGGTTTATGATAATAACACACATGCAATGGCGTCTAATATATATATGTGGTTTATTAAAAGAACACACATGCAATGAAATCTAGTGGATCCATGTGGTTTGGCCAGAACACACATGCAATGTCATCTAGGTGATCCATGTGGTTTATGAAAAGAACTCACATGCAATGGCATCTAGTGGATCCATGTGGTTTAGGCATAGAACACACTTGCAATGAATTCTATTGGATCCATGTGGTTTATGAAAAGAACACACATGCAATGAACTCTAGTGGATCCATGTGATTTATGAAAAGAACACACATGAAATAGGATAGTGGATCAATGTGGTTATGAAAATAACACACATGCAATGGCTTCTAGTCGATCTATGTGGTTTATGAAAAGAACACACATGGAGTGGCATCTAGTGGAGCCTTGTGGTTTAGGGATAGAACACACATGCAACAAACTCTAGTGGATCCATGTGGTTTATGAAAAAACACATGCAATGGCATCTAGTGGATCCATGTGGTTTATGAAAAGTACACACGTGCAATGGCATCTAGTGGATCCATGTGGTTTAGGAATAGAACACACATGCAATGCCATCTAGTGGATCCATGTGGTTTATGAAAAGAACACACATGCAATGACGTCTAGTGGATCATGTGGTTTATGAAAAGAACAAACATCCAATGGCATCTAGTGGATCCATGTGGTTTATGAACATAACACACATGCAATGAACTCTAGTGGATCTATGTGGTGTATGAAAAGAACACACATGCAATGGCATCTAGTGGATCCATATGGTTTAGGCATAGAACACACATGCAATGAACTTTAGTGGATCCATGTGGATTATGAGAAGAACAGACATGCAATGAACTCTAGTGGATCCATGTTTATGAAAATAACACACATGCAATGGAATCTAGTGGATCCATATGGTTTATTAAAATAACACACATGAAATGAACTCTAGTGGATCCCTGTGGCTTAAGCATAGAACACACATGCAATGAACTCTAGTGGATCCATGTGGTTTAGGCAAAGAACACACATGCAATGGCATCTAGTGATCCATGTGGTTTATGAAAAGAACACACATGCAATGGAATCTAGTAGATCCATGTGGTTTAGGAATAGAACACACATGCAATGAACTCTAGTGGATCCATGTGGTTTATGAAAAGAACACACATGCACTAAACTTTAGTGGATCCATGTGGTTTATGAAAAGAACACACATGCAATGACATCTGGTGGATCCATGTGGTTTAGGAAAAGAACACACATGCAATGAGCTCTGGTGGATCTATGTGGTTTATGAAAAGAACACACATGCAATGAACTCTAGTGGATCCATGGGGATTATGAAAATAACACACATGCAATGAACTCTAGTGGATCCATGTCGTTTATGAAAATAGCAAACATTCAATGGCATCTAGTGGATCCATGTGGTTTATGAATAGAACACACATTTAATGGCATCTAGTGGATCCATGTGGTTTATGAATAGAACACACATGGAATGAACTCTAGTGGATCCTTGTGGTTTAGGCAAAGAACACACATGTAATGGCATCTAGTCGATCCATGTGGTTTATGAAAAGAACACACATCCAATGGCATCTAGTGGATCTATGTGGTTTATGAATAGAACACACATGAAATGGCATCTAGTGGATCCATGTGGTTTATGAAACGAACACAAATGTAATGAACTCTAGTGGATCCATGTGGTTTATGAAAAGAACACACATGCAATGGCATCTAGTGGATCCATGTGGTTTATGAAAAGAACACATATGCAACGGAATCTTGTGTATCCATGTGGTTTATGAAAAGAACACACATGCAATGAACTCTAGTGGATCCATGTGGATTATGAAAATAACACACATGCAATGAACTCTAGTGGATCCATGTTGTTTATGAAAAGAACAAACATGCAATGGCATCGAGTGGATCCATGTGGTTTATGAATAGAACACACATTTAATGGCATCTAGTGGATCCATGTGGTTTATGAATAGAACACACATGCAATGAACTCTAGTGGATCCATGTGGTTTAGGCAAAGAACACACATGTAATGGCATCTAGTCGATCCATGTGGTTTATGAAAAGAACACACATCCAATGGCATCTATGTTGTTTAGGAATAGAACACACATGCAATGGCATCTAGTGGATCCATGTGGTTTATGAAAAGAACACAAATGCAATGAACTCTAGTGGATCCATGTGGTTTTTGAAAAGAACACACATGCAATGGCATCTAGTGGATCCATGTGGTTTATGAAAAGAATACACATGCAATGAACTTTAGTGAATCCATGTGGTTTATGAAAAGAACACACATGCAATGAACTCTAGTGTATCCATGTGGATTATGAAAATAACACACATGCAATGGCATCTACTGGATCCATGTGGTTTATGAATAGAACACATATTTAATGGCATCTAGTGGGTCCACGTGGTTTATGAATAGAACACACGTGCAATGAACTCTATGGATCCATGTGGTTTATGCAAAGAACACACATGCAATGGCATCTACTGGTTCCATTTGGTTTATGAATAGAACACACATTTAATATTATCTAGTGGGTCCACGTGGTTTATGAATAGAACACACGTGCAATGAACTCTATTGGATCCATGTGGTTTATGCAAAGAACACACATGCAATGGCATCTAGTGGATCCATGTGGTTTAGGATTAGAACTCACATGCAATGGCATCTAGTACATCCATGTTGTTTATGACAAGAACACGCATCCAATGGCATCTAGTGGATCTATGTGGTTTAGGAATAGAACACACATGCAATGGCATCTATTGGAACCATGTGATTTATGAAAAGAACACACATGCAATGAACTCTAGTGGATCCATGTAGTTTATGAAAAGAACACACATGTAATGGAATGTAGTGATCCATGTAGTTTATGAAAAGAACACACATGCAATGGCATCTAGTGGATCCATGTGGTTTAGGAATAGAACACACATGCAATGAACTCTAGTGTATCGATGTGGTTTATGAAAATAAAACACATGCAATGAACTCTAGTGGATCCATGTGGTTTATGAAAAGAACACACATGCAATGAACTCTAGTGGATCCATGTGGATTATGAAAAGAACACACATGCAATGAACTCTAGTGGATCCATGTGGTTTATGAAAAAAACACATGCAATGGCATCTATGGGATCCATGTGGTTTAGGAATAGAACACACATTTAATGGCATCTAGCGGATCCATGTAGTTTATGAATAGAACACACATGCAATGAACTCTAGTGGATCCATGTGGTTTAGGCAAAGAACGCACATGCAATGGCAGCTAGTGGATCCATGTGGTTTATGAAAAGAACACACATGCAATGGCACCTATGGGATCCATGTGGTTTAGGAATAGAACACACATTTAATGGCATCTAGCGGATCCATGTAGTTTATGAATAGAACACACATGCAATAAACTCTAGTTGATCCATGTGGTTTAGGCAAAGAAAACACATGTAATGGCATCTAGTGGATCCATGTGGTTTATGAAAATAACACACATGCAATGGCATCTAATAGATCTATGTGGTTTATTAAAAGAACACATATGCAATGAAATCTAGTGGATCCATGAGGTTTAGCCAGAACACACATGCAATGTCATCTAGGAGATCCATGTGGTTTATGAAAAGAACACACATGCAATGGCATCTAGTGGATCCATGTGGTTTAGGCATAGAACACGCATGCAATGAATTCTATTGGATCCATGTGGTTTATGAAAAGAACACACGTGCAATGAACTTTAGTGGATCCATGTGATTTATGAAAATAACACACATGAAATAGCATCTAGTGGATCCATGTGGTTTATGAAAAGAACACACATGCAATGGCTTCTAGTGGATCTATGTGGTTTATGAAAAGAACACACATGGACGGGCATCTAGTGGATCCTTGTGGTTTAGGGATAGAACACACATGCAATGAACTCTAGTGGATCCATGTGGTTTATGAAAAAACACATGCAATGGCATCTAGTGGATCCATGTGGTTTATGAAAAAACACACGTGCAATGGCATCTAGTGGATCCATGTGGTTTAGGAATAGAACACACATGCAATGACATCTAGTAGATCCATGTGGTTTATGAAAAGAACACACATGCAATGACATCCAGTGGATCATGTGGTTTATGAAAAGAACACACATCCAATGGCATCTAGTGGATCCCTGTGGTTTATGAACATAACACACATGCAATGAACTCTAGTGGATCTATGTGGTTTATGAAAAGAACACACATGCAATGGCATCTAGTGGATCCATATGGTTTAGGCATATAACACACATGCAATGAACTCTAGTGGATCCATGTGTATTATGAGAAGAACTCACATGCAATGAACTCGAGTGGATCCATGTGGTTTATGAAAATAACACAGATGCAATGGCATCTAGTGGATCCATATGGTTTATGAAAATAACACACATGCAATGAACTCTAGTGGATCCATGTGGCTTAAGCATAAAACACACATGCAATGAACTCTAGTGGATCCATGTGGTTTAGGCAAAGAACAAACATGCAATGGCATCTAGTGATCCATGTGGTTTATGAAAAGAACACACATGCAATGGAATCTAGTAGATCCATGTGGTTTAGGAATAGAACACACATGCAATGAACTCTAGTGGATCCATGTGGTTTATGAAAACAACACACATGCACTGAACTTTAGTGGATCCATGTGGTTTATGAAAAGAACACGCATGCAATGACATCTAGTGGATCCATGTGGTTTAGGAATAGAACACACATGCAAAGAACTCTAGTGGATCCATGTGGTTTATCAAAAGAACAAACATCCAATGGCATCTAGTGGATCCATGTGGTTTAGGAATAGAACACACATGCAATGGCATCTAGTGGATCGATGTGATTTATGAAAAGAACACACATGCAATGGCATCTAGTGTATCCATGTGGTTTAGGAATAGAACACACATGCAATGAACTCTAGTGGATCCATGTGGCTTATGAAAAGAACACACATGCAATGAACTCTAGTGGATCCATGTGGATTATGAAAATAACACACATGCAATGAACTCTAGTGGATCAATGTGCTTTATGAAATTAACAAACATGCAATGGCATCTAGTGGATCCATGTGGTTTATGAATAGAACACACATTTAATGGCATCTAGTGGATCCATGTGGTTTATGAATAGAACACAGATGCAATGAACTCTAGTGGATCCTTGTGGCTTAGGCAAAGAACACACATGTAATGGCATCTAGTCGATCCATGTGGTTTATGAAAAGAACACACATCCAATGGCATCTAGTGGATCTATGTGGTTTAGGAATAGAACACACATGAAATGGCATCTAGTGGGTCCACGTGGTTTATGAAACGAACACACGTGCAATGAACTCTATTGGATCCATGTGGTTTATGCAAAGAACACACATGCAATGGCATCTAGTGGATCCATGTGGTTTAGGATTAGAACACACATGCAATGGAATCTAGTACATCCATGTGGTTAATGAAAAGAACACGCATCCAATGGCATCTAGTGGATCTATGTGGTTTAGGAATAGAACACACATGCAATGACATCTAGTGGATCCATGTATTTTATGAAAGAACACACATGCAATGAACTCTATTGGATCCATGTAGTTTATGAAAAGAACACACATGCAATGGAATGTAGTGATCCATGTAGTTTATGAAAAGAACACACATGCAATGGCATCTAGTGGATCCATGTGGTTTAGGAATAGAACACACATGCAATGAAATCTAGTGGATCGATGTGGTTTATGAAAATAAAACACATGCAATGAACTCTAGTGGATCCATGTGGTTTATGAAAAGAACACACATACAATGGCATATAGTGGATCCGTGTGGTTTATGAAAATAACACACATGCAATGCCATCTAGTGGATCCATGTGGTTTAGGAATAGAACACACATGTAGTGAACTCTAGTGGATCCATGTGGTTTATGAAAAGAACACACATCTAATGTCATCTTCTGTATCCATGTGGTTTACGAAAAGAACAAACATCCGATGGTATCTAGTGGATCCATGTGGTTTAGGAATAAAACACACATGCAATGGCATCTAGTGGATCCATGTGGTTTATGAAAAGAACACACATGCAATGGCATCTAGTGGATCTGTGTGGTTTAGGAATAGAACACACATGCAATGAACTCTAGTGGATCCAGGTGGTTTAGGCATAGAACACGCATGCAATGAATTCTATTGGATCCATGTGGTTTATGAAAAGAACACACATGCAATGAACTTTAGTGGATCCATGTGATTTATGAAAATAACACACATGAAATAGCATCTAGTGGATCCATGTGGTTTATGAAAAGAACACACATGCAATGGCTTCTAGTGGATCTATGTGGTTTATGAAAAGAACACACATGGACGGGCATCTAGTGGATCCTTGTGGTTTAGGGATAGAACACACATGCAATGAACTCTAGTGGATCCATGTGGTTTATGAAAAAACACATGCAATGGCATCTAGTGGATCCATGTGGTTTATGAAAAAAAACACGTGCAATGGCATCTAGTGGATCCATGTGGTTTAGGAATAGAACACACATGCAATGACATCTAGTGGATCCATGTGGTTTATGAAAAGAACACACATGCAATGACATCCAGTGGATCATGTGGTTTATGAAAAGAACACACATCCAATGGCATCTAGTGGATCCCTGTGGTTTATGAACATAACACACATGCAATGAACTCTAGTGGATCTATGTGGTTTATGAAAAGAACACACATGCAATGGCATCTAGTGGATCCATATGGTTTAGGCATATAACACACATGCAATGAACTCTAGTGGATCCATGTGTATTATGAGAAGAACTCACATGCAATGAACTCGAGTGGATCCATGTGGTTTATGAAAATAACACACATGCAATGGCATCTAGTGGATCCATATGGTTTATGAAAATAACACACATGCAATGAACTCTAGTGGATCCATGTGGCTTAACCATAGAACACACATGCAATGAACTCTAGTGGATCCATGTGGTTTAGGCAAAGAACAAACATGCAATGGCATCTAGTGATCCATGTGGTTTATGAAAAGAACACACATGCAATGGAATCTAGTAGATCCATGTGGTTTAGGAATAGAACACACATGCAATGAACTCTAGTGGATCCATGTGGTTTATGAAAAGAACACACATGCACTGAACTTTAGTGGATCCATGTGGTTTATGAAAAGAACACACATGCAATGACATCTATTGGATCCATGTGGTTTAGGAATAGAACACACATGCAAAGAACTCTAGTGGATCCATGTGGTTTATCAAAAGAACAAACATCCAATGGCATCTAGTGGATCCATGTGGTTTAGGAATAGAACACACATGCAATGTCATCTAGTGGATCGATGTGATTTATGAAAAGAACACACATGCAATGGCATCTAGTGTATCCATGTGGTTTAGGAATAGAACACACATGCAATTAACTCTAGTGGATCCATGTGGCTTATGAAAAGAACACACATGCAATGAACTCTAGTGGATCCATGTGGATTATGAAAATAACACACATGCAATGAACTCTAGTGGATCAATGTGCTTTATGAAATTAACAAACATGCAATGGCATCTAGTGGATCCATGTGGTTTATGAATAGAACACACATTTAATGGCATCTAGTGGATCCATGTGGTTTATGAATAGAACACAGATGCAATGAACTCTAGTGGATCCTTGTGGTTTAGTCAAAGAACACACATGTAATGGCATCTAGTCGATCCATGTGGTTTATGAAAAGAACACACATCCAATGGCATCTAGTGGATCTATGTGGTTTAGGAATAGAACACACATGAAATGGCATCTAGTGGGTCCACGTGGTTTATCAAACGAACACACGTGCAATGAACTCTATTGGATCCATGTGGTTTATGCAAAGAACACACATGCAATGGCATCTAGTGGATCCATGTGGTTTAGGATTAGAACACACATGCAATGGCATCTAGTACATCCATGTGGTTAATGAAAAGAACACGCATCCAATGGCATCTAGTGGATCTATGTGGTTTAGGAATAGAACACACATGCAATGACATCTAGTGGATCCATGTATTTTATGAAAGAACACACATGCAATGAACTCTATTGGATCCATGTAGTTTATGAAAAGAACACACATGCAATGGAATGTAGTGATCCATGTAGTTTATGAAAAGAACACACATGCAATGGCATCTAGTGGATCCATGTGGTTTAGGAATAGAACACACATGCAATGAAATCTAGTGGATCGATGTGGTTTATGAAAATAAAACACATGCAATGAACTCTAGTGGATCCATGTGGTTTATGAAAAGAACACACATACAATGGCATATAGTGGATCCGTGTGGTTTATGAAAATAACACACATGCAATGCCATCTAGTGGATCCATGTGGTTTAGGAATAGAACACACATGTAGTGAACTCTAGTGGATCCATGTGGTTTATGAAAAGAACACACATCTAATGTCATCTTCTGTATCCATGTGGTTTACGAAAAGAACAAACATCCAATGGTATCTAGTGGATCCATGTGGTTTAGGAATAAAACACACATGCAATGGCATCTAGTGGATCCATGTGGTTTATGAAAAGAACACACATGCAATGGCATCTAGTGGATCCGTGTGGTTTAGGAATAGAACACACATGCAATGAACTCTAGTGGATCCAGGTGGTTTATGAAATAAACAGACATGCAATGGAATCTAGTGGATCCATGTGGTTTATGAAAAGAACATATATGCAATGAACTCTGGTGGATCCATGTGGTTTATGAAAAGAACACACATGCAATCAACTCTAGTGGATCCATGTGGATTATGAAAAGAACACACATGCAAGGAACTCTAGTGGATCCATGTGGTTTATTAAAAGAACACACATGCAATGGCATCTATGGGATCCATGTGGTTTAGGAATAGAACACACATCTAATGGCATCTAGCGAATCCATGCAGTTTATGAATAGAACACACATGCAATGAACTCTAGTGGATTCATGTGGTTTAGGCCAAGAAAACACATGCAATGGCATCTAGTGGATACATGTGGTTTATGAAAATAACACACAAGCAATGGCATCTAATAGATCCATGTGGTTTATTTAAAGAACACCCATGCAATTAAATCTAGTGGATCCATGTGGTTTAGGCAGAACAGACATGCAATGGCATCTAAGTGATCCATGTGGTTTATGAAAAGAACACACATGTAATGGCATCTAGTGGATCCATGTGGTTTAGGCATAGAACACACATGCAATGAATTCTAGTGGATCCATGTGGTTTATGAAAAGAACACACATGCAATGAACTCTAGTGGATCCATGTGTTTTATGAAAAGAACACACATGAAATGGCATCTAGTGGATCCATGTGGTTATGAAAAGAACACGCATGTTCTAGTCGATCTATGTGGTTTATGAAAATAACACACATGGAGTGGCATCTAGTGGATCCTTGTGGTTTAGGCATAGAATACACATGCAATGAACTCTAGTGGATCCATGTGGTTTATGAAAAAACACATGCAATGGCATCTAGTGGATCCATGTGGTTTATGAAAAGAACGCACATGCAATGGCATCTAGTGGATCCATGTGGTTTAGGAATAGAACACACATGCAATGACATCTAGTGGATCCATGTGGTTTAGGAAAAGAACACACATGCAATGACATCTAGTGGATCCATGTGGTTTATGAAAAGAACACACATCCAATGGCATCTAGTGGATCAATGTGATTTAGGAATAGAACACACATCTAGTGAACTTTAGTGGATCCATGTGGTTTATGAAAAGAACACACATGCAATGGCATCTAATGAATCCATGTGGTTTATGAAAAGAACAAACATCCAATGGCATCAAGTGGATCCATGTGGTTTATGAAAATACCACACATGCAATGAACTCTAGTGGATCTATGTGGTTTATGAAACACATGCAATGGCATATAGTGGATCCATATGGTTTAGGCATAGAACGCACATGCAATGAACTCTAGTGGATCCATGTGTATTATGAAAAGAACACACATGCAATGAACTCTAGTGGATCCATGTGGTTTATGAAAATAACACACATGCAATGGCATCTAGTGGATCCATCTGGTTTATGAAAATAACACACATGCAATGAACTCTAGTGGATTCATGTGTCTTCAGCATAGAACACACAAGCAATGAACTCTAGTGGATCCATGTTGTTTAGGCAAAGAACACACATGCAATTCAAGGAGATATGCCCTAGAGGCAAATAATAAATAGGTTTTTATTGTCATGTCTCAATTAGTTTATAATAGTTTCATATTGTGCTATAACTGTGCCAAGTAGAAACATTGGTACAGGTGTGGTATGAAACAACAAAGTCCCTAGTAGCCTCTATTCATACTAGTTCGTTGGTCACGAAGATGATCTGGGTTTCAAGATCATGGGCATTTATGCCGACTGACAACGAGATCATATCATTGGAGAATGATGTGATTGGACATTCCTCGAAGGATTACAACACGATCAAGTCATATAGTTCATTGTTGCAACAGCTATACCTAGACTCCTTCTCCTTAGACCGTGAGCTCATATTACTCACTGTTTCCCTAGGATGCTTAGACAACATCAACCGTCATCTGGTAACGCGGTGGCCATAAAGGTGTATGTTGGGTATTCCGAAGGAACAGTAGATGACATGTGACTGCAAGACCGGGATTTGTTCACCCACATGATGGGTAAAGATACATACGACCGACTTGGTGAGATTACATCTATAAATGTTGCAACATGTGACTAGGTCACGGGGATGTAATATCACGGTAACAAGAAAACATAACTTGTTGTGAACGAGATTGAACAAAGGTATGGGAGACCAGTGATCGGATCTCGGACAAGTTGTATCGAGAAACAAAAGGAAGAGGATGATACATTTAGACGGTTCAAATGACATTGTTATCAGGAATGCATAGGGGTCACATGGACATCCCTGGTCCCTCTGTTGATCATTGATACAGATCATGTCTAGAGCATTCCCGAGCCATGAGAGGATACACTTAAGGGTACGATGAGAGCGATCATTCGTAAGATGGAATCACAGTAGAGAAAGAGAGAAATCCGCAATCGTTCCGCAGAGAGATCCGAAGTTGTTCGGGGAAAGAATTAAGGACCGATTCATCCCGGGAAAGATCTGAAGTCGTTCGGAGGAAATCGGAAGGGAACCAAAAGATGTTTCGGGTTGAATCAGGTTTTGTAATATGTGTTTACATATTAATTAGTGTAATTAATATTAAATATAATATTAAAATCTAATTTGAAAGGTTATTCCACTAATGGGCCAAACTTCCTAGGGAAATAGGGCCCATGAGGGAAAACCGGAGGAGGGAAGGGCCAAGGGGCCAAACGCCTCAAGGGGGCCCACCCGGCCAGCCTAGGGCTGTGCGCGGGGTGGGGCCCACCCCTGGCCGGTGTCCCATGAAGGCCCATGCGCCTCCCCCCTCTCCCTTGAATAGTCCCACATGGGAAACCCAAAGGGGAGGGCACACCCCCTCCCCCCATATAAAGGGGTGCCCATGGGTGGGATTGAACACACAATTTGAGAAGTCCTTTGGTTGACTTTCTCCCTCCCTCTCTCTATACCTTGTGACCATGGCCCCATGTCTGGGCTGTGTGATCGAGGCACTCCTGCAGTACGCCATTGCACTGCTGGGATTCCTAGCTGGATATCACTTCCGCACTCCCGGCGGGATCGGGGAGCCGGAGGTCTCATCATGCACCGGATGTGTACGAAGACATGAGGCGCAACACTTGGGGAGCTAGAATGTCGTGAGCCGGAGCTGTTGCACGATGAAGATGATGAAGATCAAGAAGGAGCAAGGGCTGACCTGCGAGGAGCTTCGCGACCTTGAGGTCAGCTTCGAGTACGACTACATCAACCACGTTCCCCGTGGAACGTTAACCGCGTATGGTCTACAAGGGTATGTATTCTATACGCATTGGCCGTTACCGCATTACTACATAGATAGATCCTAGGCTAAGTTTCCGGGGATCCTTCGTAGGAAATTTTTTATTTTCTGCGCCGATCCCCAATAGTGGTATCAGAGTCGATCTATGCGTAGGAGTGTTGTACGGCCAGTACGCACAAGTATTGTGCGGGCATTGATCCCTTAGTTGTTACCCTCTAACGCGTACTTGTTTATATCGCGGTATTGTTTGATGAAGCGGCCCAGACCGACCTTACGCGTATTCGTACGCGAGACTGGTTCCACGCTCAACATACGGTTGTATCGTATAAGTGGCTAGCGGGTGTCTGTCTCTCATTCGATAGTTGATATAGCATTTACAATGGAGGGCCCTGAAAGGGGTGTAATAGAGACAACTGTCAGATCCATGTTGTGGTGGGAAAGTTCGTAGTTTAGAAACGGTTCTAGTGCGAAAGCCCTAACAACCACGTAAAACTTGCAATAGATAAAGTAGAGGCGTCTAACTTTATTTTGCAGGGGGCATGTGATTATGATATGGAATTGGTCGTTATGAAGGTAAAGTAGTTTACTTTTCTGTTACTAAGTAGTATAGTGATAGTCATCATTCCGATGAACGACCTGGTGGAGGCGTCGTGGACTTGGCGTCAAACCAAGGGCACGATGGAGATCATGCCGGAGCGGTCGATGGAGATCAAGGCGCAAGAAAGACCATATCATATCACATTATACATATGATGTTGATACCTGTTTTTACATCTTATTGTGTGCTAGTATTTAGATACTCAGCGGTAGCAAATAAGATAATCCCTATTTAATTCCAATGTTCCGTGTTCCCCTTGTGTGTGCACCACCAAGAAAGTTCTTCGGTATGAGGCTGGCCGTGATGATCGGGGGTCAGACATATCTACGTTCGCATACAGTGGGTGTAAGCCATGTTGCACAGCGAATACACAGAAGTTAGATTTGGCGAGCCTAGCATGTATAGACATGGCCTCGGAACACAAGAGATCGAAAGATTGAGCATGAGTCACACGGATGATGTGATTGACATTAGTGAATGTCTACCTTTGATAATGCACTGATGGCCGTGATGATCGGGGGAGGTGCAGAGGATAGGGATCATGCGATCACTGAAATCGTCCAGGGGATGACCATTTTAGTGGAGACCAATTATAAATTGATCTCTTATTATAAACTTAGTCTAGATGTCTATTTGCAAATATCTTATTAGATCTTAGCCTATCCCATTGAGGTCGTTTGCGACCATGGGAATATATTGCTTAATATGGAACTTAGCAAAAGGGTCAAACTTCATAGATTAATATCCACGCCTAAGGGATATCCTCGTAAAAGGTGATCTTCTCTTCTTGACATAATAACCATTAGGAGATAATCCGACGACTCCATAATGTTTGGAAAAACACTTAGTGATCTTGCATTAGAGTTGAGATCTCTTAGAAGGGCTTGATTGCAAATGGAGTCTTGGATGAAAAGGTATATATAAGATATACAAATTATAAATGTGGTTCTTGCAAAACTCATTGCAGTTTGCAAAGTATTTGCTTGTCCCGTTTTGTGAAAACAGGAATATCTGCTTGAGAATTGCTGGTTTTGAGGCAACGTGACTTGATGACGGCAAGCAAAATAGTTGATGGCCGACATCACCACTTCCCTCAAGGTTTATCATTTGGATTAGTGGACTTGAATATAAAATTGTAATCCTTGTATGTGTGTCTTGCTTTTGGCGAGACGATTATTCATATGAACAAGTTACAAACCAGTTTGTACTATTCTTATGAACAATACCTTATGGTCACATTACGATTACAAATAAGTTATTCTCATCACTATGTTAATGATAATAGTTTAAACATTTATAAAGGATTAGAATGCTAAAAAGATATCCAAAGTTTAATAATGAAATGACACTACAGTTTAAGTCATTTTGGTTATTGCAGGTTCTTTATGAAAGATTAGGGTCCTAGATGCATAATCTAGAGACTTTGCAAAACCATGCCTCTTGGGTAGAATGACTAAAACTCCGCATTCTGGTAAAACGGTGATATGCAAAGAAATGTTGAATCTTACACATAGTGATGAATCACATTGTCAACAAGTAGTGGAAATCATTAGTTAATTCTGGACTTAAGTGAATAAGTGTATTTACTTAATGAAACATGAAGTTTGAAATGATTTGAATTGTTCAAATGAGTTCATAACTAAATGGGATATTGAATGAACTGAATTAACAAGTCTCTTCGATTTGATCGACATGACTAAAGTATTTAAGTGAAGTTTAGCATAAAAGGGACTTGTGAAAGATGTTTCACAAATTATGATAATTGGATGAATTCAAACTATGTTGAAATGTCTAAACATCATAATCATTATGTATTACATACATATGGTATAATATCATCTCTTATAGGGGTTATAGTTATCGTTTAAAGTTAGAGATCAAAATAAGCAAACACTCATTTGAAATACAAAGGAACATCTAAAAGATTCGTGGAAACAACACCATAAGTGTTATGTCAAGTTCGAGTTTCTAGAGATTTCGATAAGTCAAAGTCGTGGCGAATAAACAAGTCTTTGTAGAGCATTCTTAGGAAGCTATGAATGCATCTTCCACAAAAGGGGCAAACCTGTTGTTTTCCAAAGTTGACGTGTCTTGATGAAGATACAGATGGAAGAAAGTAAAATATCGAAACAAGGCATTTGACCTTACCTCCGGATTGTTGAGTGGCGCAGCGGAATTTGTTCCGTGAAACCAAAATCTACAAATAGAGGAGAAACATTTGATAATGATCATAAAGTTTCAATTAATACTTTTACTAATGCAAGTAGGATTCAACTATATATTCTACAAGTTTGTGGAATTATATTGTTGATTCACTTGTAATGTTTTGAACAAGACATACCTACAAATTACAAAGAAGCGTGATGGACCTGAGTGCGAGAAATGACTACGAGTCATAAAATCCTATATTAAGTTACATTTAAGATTTCAGAGTAACATGTTACTTGATCTTATTAAAGTAAAGAAGTTTCCTTGATATTTATGATTGACTACAAAGTCATCAGAAGGAAATGAAACTTAATGAATGACAAAAGCTCGATTTGTCACAAGTTTGGACAAATTCAAGGAGTTGACTACAACAGTAGTGATGCTTAAGTATTTTGGATTTACACTAGAAATATATGGATATTGAAGTCTCGTAATTGGAATTCTCAAATTGATAATGATCAAAGAATTTTGGAATGTCCAAGGTTATCGAGAGGACCTAGATTTGAGTGGGAGCAAATCAGCTTGGCTAATTCATAATATGTAGTTGACATATTTTGAGTGCGAGCTAAGTGAAATCCCTAGATCTCAAACATGAATGTCATATTTGAGTGGGAGCTGACTGAAATCCCTGGATCTCAAACAGGAATGTCATATTTGAGTGGGAGCATGAAATCATTCTAGGATATTTGAAACGACATATGTGAATGATGTGATTGGTGTTAATAGTATTTAAGTTAGGATGAAGTTGAAGTTATTAAACAATAAGATCTATCGAGATAGATTGGTGAGTTTAATAAACACTAAATGTCGAATGCTTCCTGGACTTGATTCTGAAAGATGTTCAGAATTTCCTAAGCAAGATTCTGAAGAAGTTCAGAATAGAACAAGGTAAGAAAGAAGTTCCTACTATATGAAGCATTGAGTATTACAACTATGGTTGAAAGAAAGAGATGTGTTGCATCTCCTATGCCTCAGTCATAGGTTCTTCCACATAACCATGTTGTATACTCGACATAATGTGACCCAAGATTCTGGTTGGGAGGACTGGCTCTTAACTGTAAGAACATGTCTTTAAGTGATTCCTGAGTTGATCACTGAACCAGAGTTAAGTTCGTACCTAAATGGGAAGAAGCAATGTAAGTGGCATAGTTGCATTTCATGCACTAGGATCTACATAGACATAGAAGTATAAAGGCTACATATAATGTGTTGTATAATGTTATGGTGGGGCTAATTCGCTTTTAACGTAGAATGATGTGTCCCAGGGCCCAGTGCCCATGAGAAAGCCCTCGAGGTTGATCTAACGTCACTGTAAGCTCCTAGAATCCGGCCTCGTTCTGCTCCCATGACTATAGTATATACACAAAGGATAGCAAAGTGTGATTCGAAGTTTAGATGACAACGTGAAAACACCGTCATCAAAAACACTAGAAACAAAAGTCTCGCTTTGTTGCCAAACAAATACTTCGACCCATTATAATATAATGGAGTGAATGTCAGATTAGGAAGACATTAACGATTTGCAAAAGACATAATGATCTGGTGAAACAGAACATGGACATGACGTTTCCCATGAGCATGCATAATCTATAAACGCATATGGTATATGGTTTATACGAGTAAAATGCGAGCTGGATTATTTGTACTCTAGTGCAAGTGGGAGACTGAAGGAGATATGCCCTAGAGGTAAATAATAAATAGGTTTTTATTGTCATGTCTCAATTAGTTTACAATAGTTTCATATTGTGCTATAACTGTGCCAAGTAGAAACATTGGTACAGGTGTGGTATGAAGCAACAAAGTCCCTAGTAGCCTCTATTCATACTAGTTCGTTGGTCACGAAGATGATCTGGGTTTCAAGATCATGGGCATTTATGCCGACTAACAACGAGATCATATCATTGGAGAATGATGTGATTGGACATTCCTCGAAGGATTGCAACACGATCAAGTCATATAGTTCATTGTTGCAATAGCTATACCTAGACTCCTTCTCCTTAGACCATGAGCTCATATTACTCACTGTTTCCCTAGGATGCTTAGACTACATCAACCGTCATCTTGTAACGCGGTGGCCATAAAGGTGTACATTGGGTATTACGAAGGAACAGTAGATGACATGTGACTGAAAGACCGGGATTTGTTCACCCACATGACGGGTAAACATACATACAGCCGACTTGGTGAGATTACATCTATAAATGTTGCAACATGTGACTAGGTCACGGGGATGTAATATCACGGTAACAAGAAAACATAACTTGTTGTGAACGAGATTGAACAAAGGTATGGGATACCAGTGATCGGATCTCGGACAAGTTGAATCGAGAAACAAAAGGAAGAGGATGCTACATTTTAGACGGTTCAAACGACATTTTCATCAGGAATGCATAGGGGTCACATGGACATCCCTGGTCCCTCTGTTGATCATTGATACAGATCATGTCTAGAGCATTCCCGAGCCGTGAGAGGATACACTTAAGGGTACGATGAGAGCGATAATTCGTAAGATGGAATCACAGTAGAGAAAGAGAGAAAGCCGGAATCATTCCGCAGAGAGATCCGAAGTTGTTCGGAGAAAGAATAAAGGACCAGAATCATTCCGGGAAAGATCCGAAGTTGTTCAGAGGAAATCGAAAGGGAACCGAAAGATGTTTCGGGTTGAATCAGGTTTTGTAATATGTGTTTACATATTAATTAGTGTAATTAATATTAAATATAATAGTAAAATCTATTTTGAAATGTTATTCCACTAATGGGCAAAATTTCCTAGGGAAATAGGGCCCATGAGGGAAAACCGGAGGAGGGAAGGGCCAAGGGCCAAGGGGCCAAAGCCCAGGCGCCTCAAGGGGGCCCACCCGGACAGCCTAGGGCTGTGCGCGGGGTGGGGCCCACCCCTAGCCGGTGGCCCATGAAGGCCCATGTGCCTCCCCCCTCTCTCCCTTGAATAGTCCCACATGGGAAACCCAAAGGGGAGGGCACACCCCCTCCCCCTATATAAAGGGGTGCCCATGGGTGGGATTGAACACACAATTTGAGAAGTCCTTTGGTTGACTTTCTCCCTCCCTCTCTCTATACCTTGTGACCATGGCCCCAAGTATGGGCTGTGCGATCGAGGCACTCCTGTAGTACGCCGTTGCGCTGCAGGGATTCCTAGCCGGATATCACTTCCGCACTCCCGGCGGGCTAGAGGAGCCGGAGGTCTCATCGTGCACCGGATGTGTACGAAGACACGAGGCGCAACACTTGGGGCGCTAGAATGTTGTGAGCCGGACCTGTTGCACGATGAAGATGATGAAGATCAAGAAGGATCAAGGGGGTGACCTGTGAGGTGCTTCGCGACCTTGAGGTCGGCTTCGAGTACGACTACATCAACCATGTTCCCCGTGGAACGTTAACCGCGTACGGTCTACAAGGGTATGTATTCTCTATGCATTGGCTGTTACCGCATTACTACATAGATAGATCCTAGGCTCAGTTTCTAGGGATACTTCCTAGGAATTTTTTTGTTTTCTTCGCCGATCCCCAACAGCAATGGCATCTAGTGATCCATGTGGTTTATGAAAAGGACACACATGCAATGGAATCTAGTGTATCCATGTGGTTTAGGCATAGAACACACATGCAATGAACTCTAGTGGATCCACGTGGTTTATGAAAAGAACACACATGCAATAAACTTTAGTGGATCCATGTGGTTTATGAAAACAACACACATGCAATGACATCTGGTGGATCCATGTGGTTGAGGAATAGAACACAAATACAATGAACTCTACTGGATCCATGTGGTTTATGAAAAGAACACACATCTAATGGCATCTAGTGGATCCATGTGGTTTAGGATTAGAACACACATGCAATGGCATCTACTGGATCCATGTGGTTTATGAAAAGAACACACATGCAATGCCATCTAGTGGATCCATGTGCTTTAGGAATAGAACACACATGCAATGACATCTAGTGGATCCATGTGGTTTATGAAAAAATATTTAATGGCATCTAGTGGATTCATGTGGTTTATGAAAAGAACACACATCCAATGGCATCTAGTGGATCTATGCGGTTTAAGAATAGAACACACATGCAATGGCATCTAGTGGATCCATGTGGTTTATGAAAAGAACACAAATGCAATGAACTCTAGTGGATCCATGTGGTTTATGAAAATAACACACATGCAATGGCATCTAGTGGATCCATGTGGTTTATGAAAAGAACATACATGCAATGCCAGCTATTGGATCCATGTGGTTTATGAAAAGAACAAACATCCAATGGCATCTAGTGCATCCATGTGGTTTAGGAATAGAACACACATGCAATGGCATCTAGTAGATCCATGCGGTTTATGAAAAGAACACACATGCAATGACATATAGTGTATCCATATGGTTTAGGAATAGAAAACACATGCAATGAACTCTAGTGGATCCATGTGGTTTATGAAAAGAACACACATCTAATGGCATCTAGTGGATCCATGTGGTTTAGGATTATAACACACATGCAATGGCATCTACTGGATCCATGTGGTTTATGAAAAGAACACACATGCAATGCCATCTAGTTGATCCATGTGGTTTAGGAATAGAACACACATGCAATGACATCTAGTGGATCCATGTGGTTTATGAAAAAATATTTAATGGCATCTAGTGGATTCATGTGGTTTATGAAAAGAACATGCGTGCAATGAACTCTAGTGGATCCATGCGGTTTATGAAAAGAACACAGATGCAATGGCATCTAGTGGATCCATGTGGTTTACAAAAAGAACACACGTGTAATGCCATCTATTGGATCCATGTGGTTTATGAAAAGAACAAACATCCAATGGCAGCTAGTGGATGCATGTGGTTTAGGAATAGAACACACATGCAATAACATCTAGTGGATCGATGTGGTTTATGAAAAGAACACACATGCAATGGCATCTAGTGTATCCATGTGGTTTAGGAATAGAACACACATGCAATGAACTCTAGTGGATCCATGTGGTTTATGAAAATAACACACAAGCAATGGAATATAGTGGATCCATGTGGTTTATGAAAATAACACACATGCAATGAACTCTAGTGGATCCATGTGGATTATTAAAAGAACACACATGCAAGGAACTCTAGTGGATCCATGTGGTTTATGAAAAGAACACACATGCAATGGCATCTAGTGGATGCATGTGGTTTATGAATAGAACACACATTTAATGGCATCTAGTGGATCCATGTGGTGTATTAATAGCACACACATGCAATGAACTCTATTGGTTCAATGTGGTTTAGGCAAATAACACACATGCAATGGCATATAGTGGATCCATGTGTCTTAGGATTAGAACACACATGCAATGGCATCTAGTACATCCATGTGGTTTATGACAAGAACACACATCCAATGGCATATAGTGGATCTATGTGGTTTAGGAATAGAACACACATGCAATCACATCTAGTGGATCCATGTGGTTTATGAAAAGAACACACATGCAATGAACTCTAGTGGATCCATGTGGTTTATGAAAAGAACACACATGCAATGGAATGTAGTGATCCATGTGGTTTTTTAAAAGAACACACATGCAATGGCATCTACTGGATCCATGTGGTTTAGGATTACAACACACATGCAATGGCATCTAGTAGATCCATGTGGTTTATGAAAAGAACACACATCCAATGGCATCTAGTGGATCTATGCGGTTTAAGAATAGAACACACATGCAATGGCATCTAGTGGTTCCATGTGGTTTATGAAAAGAACACAAATGCAATGAACTCTAGTGGATCCATGTGGTTTATGAAAATAACACATGCAATGGCATCTAATGGATCCATGTGGTTTATGAAAAGAACATACATGCAATGCCATCTATTGGATCCATGTGGTTTATGAAAAGAACAAACATCCAATGGCATCTAGTGCATCCATGTGCTTTATGAAAAGAACAAACATCCAATGGCATCTAGTGGATCCATGTGGTTTAGGAATAGAACACACATGCAATAACATCTAGTGGATCGATGTGGTTTATGAAAAGAACACACATGCAATGGCATCTAGTGTATCCATGTGGTTTAGGAATAGAACACACATGCAATGAACTCTAGTGGATCCATGTGGTTTATGAAAATAACACACAAGCAATGGAATATAGTGGATCCATGTGGTTTATGAAAATAACACACATGCAATGAACTCTAGTGGATCCATGTGGATTATTAAAAGAACACACATGCAAGGAACTCTAGTGGATCCATGTGGTTTATGAAAAGAACACACATGCAATGGCATCTAGTGGATGCATGTGGTTTATGAATAGAACACACATTTAATGGCATCTAGTGGATCCATGTGGTGTATTAATAGCACACACATGCAATGAACTCTATTGGTTCAATGTGGTTTAGGCAAATAACACACATGCAATGGCATATAGTGGATCCATGTGTCTTAGGATTAGAACACACATGCAATGGCATCTAGTACATCCATGTGGTTTATGACAAGAACACACATCCAATGGCATATAGTGGATCTATGTGGTTTAGGAATAGAACACACATGCAATCGCACATAGTGGATCCATGTGGTTTATGAAAAGAACACACATGCAATGAACTCTAGTGGATCCATGTGGTTTATGAAAAGAACACACATGCAATGGAATGTAGTGATCCATGTGGTTTTTTAAAAGAACACACATGCAATGGCATCTACTGGATCCATGTGGTTTAGGATTACAACACACATGCAATGGCATCTAGTAGATCCATGTGGTTTATGAAAAGAACACACATCCAATGGCATCTAGTGGATCTATGCGGTTTAAGAATAGAACACACATGCAATGGCATCTAGTGGTTCCATGTGGTTTATGAAAAGAACACAAATGCAATGAACTCTAGTGGATCCATGTGGTTTATGAAAATAACACACATGCAATGGCATCTAATGGATCCATGTGGTTTATGAAAAGAACATACATGCAATGCCATCTATTGGATCCATGTGGTTTATGAAAAGAACAAACATCCAATGGCATCTAGTGCATCCATGTGCTTTATGAAAAGAACAAACATCCAATGGCATCTAGTGGATCCATGTGGTTTAGGAATAGAACACACATGCAATAACATCTAGTGGATCGATGTGGTTTATGAAAAGAACACACATGCAATGGCATCTAGTGTATCCATGTGGTTTAGGAATAGAACACACATGCAATGAACTCTAGTGGATCCATGTGGTTTATGAAAATAACACACAAGCAATGGAATATAGTGGATCCATGTGGTTTATGAAAATAACACACATGCAATGAACTCTAGTGGATCCATGTGGATTATTAAAAGAACACACATGCAAGGAACTCTAGTGGATCCATGTGGTTTATGAAAAGAACACACATGCAATGGCATCTAGTGGATGCATGTGGTTTATGAATAGAACACACATTTAATGGCATCTAGTGGATCCATGTGGTGTATTAATAGCACACACATGCAATGAACTCTATTGGTTCAATGTGGTTTAGGCAAATAACACACATGCAATGGCATATAGTGGATCCATGTGTCTTAGGATTAGAACACACATGCAATGGCATCTAGTACATCCATGTGGTTTATGACAAGAACACACATCCAATGGCATATAGTGGATCTATGTGGTTTAGGAATAGAACACACATGCAATCACATCTAGTGGATCCATGTGGTTTATGAAAAGAACACACATGCAATGAACTCTAGTGGATCCATGTGGTTTATGAAAAGAACACACATGCAATGGAATGTGATCCATGTGGTTTTTAAAAGAACACACATGCAATGGCATCTACTGGATCCATGTGGTTTAGGATTACAACACACATGCAATGGCATCTAGTAGATCCATGTGGTTTATGAAAAGAACACACATCCAATGGCATCTAGTGGATCTATGCGGTTTAAGAATAGAACACACATGCAATGGCATCTAGTGGTTCCATGTGGTTTATGAAAAGAACACAAATGCAATGAACTCTAGTGGATCCATGTGGTTTATGAAAATAACACACATGCAATGGCATCTAATGGATCCATGTGGTTTATGAAAAGAACATACATGCAATGCCATCTATTGGATCCATGTGGTTTATGAAAAGAACAAACATCCAATGGCATCTAGTGCATCCATGTGCTTTATGAAAAGAACAAACATCCAATGGCATCTAGTGGATCCATGTGGTTTAGGAATAGAACACACATGCAATAACATCTAGTGGATCGATGTGGTTTATGAAAAGAACACACATGCAATGGCATCTAGTGTATCCATGTGGTTTAGGAATAGAACACACATGCAATGAACTCTAGTGGATCCATGTGGTTTATGAAAATAACACACAAGCAATGGAATATAGTGGATCCATGTGGTTTATGAAAATAACACACATGCAATGAACTCTAGTGGATCCATGTGCATTATGAAAAGAACACACATGCAAGGAAGTCTAGTGGATCCATGTGGTTTATGAAAAGAACACACATGCAATGGCATCTAGTGGATGCATGTGGTTTATGAATAGAACACACATTTAATGGCATCTAGTGGATCCATGTGGTGTATGAATAGCACACACATGCAATGAACTCTATTGGATCAATGTGGTTTAGGCAAATAACACACATGCAATGGCATCTAGTAGATCCATGTGGTTTATGAAAAGAACACACATCCAATGGCATCTAGTGGATCTATGCGGTTTAAGAATAGAACACACATGCAATGGCATCTAGTGGATCCATGTGGTTTATGAAAAGAACACAAATGCAATGAACTCTAGTGGATCCATGTGGTTTATGAAAATAACACACATGCAATGGCATCTAATGGATCCATGTGGTTTATGAAAAGAACATACATGCAATGCCATCTATTGGATCCATGTGGTTTATGAAAAGAACAAACATCCAATGGCATCTAGTGCATCCATGTGGTTTAGGAATAGAACACACATGCAATGGCATGTAGTAGATCAATGTGGTTTATGAAAAGAACACACATGCAATGACATATAGTGTATCCATGTGGTTTAGGAATAGAAAACACATGCAATGAACTCTAGTGGATCCATGTGGTTTATGAAAAGAACACACATGCAATGGAATCTAGTGGATCCATGTGGTTTATCAAAACAACACACATGCAATGAACTCTAGTGGATCCATGTGGTTCATGAAAATAACACACATGCAATGAACTCTAGTGGATCCATGTGGTTTATGAAAAGAACACACATGCAATGGCATCTAGTGGATACATGTGGTTTATGAATAGAACACACATTTAATGGCATCTAGTGGGTCCATGTGGTTTATGAATAGAACACACGTGCAATGAACTCTAGTGGATCCATGTGGTTTATGCAAAGAACACACATGCAATGGCATATAGTGGATCCATGTGTCTTAGGATTAGAACACACATGCAATGGCATCTAGTACATCCATGTGGTTTATGACAAGAACACACATCCAATGGCATATAGTGGATCTATGTGGTTTAGGAATAGAACACACATGCAATCGCATCTAGTGGATCCATGTGGTTTATGAAAAGAACACACATGCAATGAACTCTAGTGGATCCATGTGGTTTATGAAAAGAACACACATGCAATGGCATCTACTGGATCTATGTGGTTTAGGATTACAACACACATGCAATGGCATTTATTGGATCCATGTGGTTTATGAAAAGAACACACATGCAATGCCATTATAGTGGATCTATGTGGTTTAGTAATAGAACACACATGCAATGACTTCTAGTGGATCCATGTGGTTTATGAAAAAACATGCAATGGCATCTAGTGGATCCATGTGGTTTATGAAAAGAACATGCATGCAATGAAATCTAGTGGATCCATGTGGTTTATGAAATGAACACACATGCAATGGAATGTAGTGATCCATGTGGTGTATGAAAAGAACACACATCTAATGGCATCTAGTGGATCCATGTGGTTTAGCATTATAACACACATGCAATGGCATCTACTAGATCCATGTGGTTTATGAAAAGAACACACATGCAATGCCATCTAGTGGATCCATGTGGTTTAGGAATAGAACACACATGCAATGACATCTAGTGGATCCATGTGGTTTATGAAAAAACATGCAATGGCATCTAGTGGATCCATGTGGTTTATGAAAAGAACACACATGCAAGGAACTCTAGTGGATCCATGTGGTTTATGAAAAGAACACACATGCAATGGCATCTAGTGGATGCATGTGGTTTATGAATAGAACACACATTTAATGGAATCTAGTGGATCCATGTGGTTTATGAATAGCACACACATGCAATGAACTCTAGTGGATCCATGTGGTTTACGCAAATAACACACATGCAATGGCATCTAGTAGATCCATGTGGTTTTTGAAAAGAACACACATGCAATGACATATAGTGTATCCATGTGGTTTAGGAATAGAAAACACATGAAATGAACTCTAGTGGATCCATGTGGTTTATGAAAAGAACACACATGCAATGGAATCTAGTGGATCCATGTGGTTTATCAAAACAACACACATGCAATGAATTCTAGTGGATCCATGTGGTTTATGAAAATAACACACATGCAATGAACTCTAGTGGATCCATGTGGTTTATGAAAAGTACACACATGCAATGGCATCTAGTGGATACATGTGGTTTATGAATAGAACACGCATTTAATGGCATCTAGTGGGTCCATGTGGTTTATGAATAGAACACACGTGCAATGAACTCTAGTGGATCCATGTGGTTTATGCAAAGAACACACATGCAATGGCATATAGTGGATCCATGTGTCTTAGGATTAGAACACACATGCAATGGCATCTAGTACATCCATGTGGTTTATGACAAGAACACGCATCCAATGGCATATAGTGGATCTATGTGGTTTAGGAATAGAACACACATGCAATCGCATCTAGTGGATCCATGTGGTTTATGAAAAGAACACACATGCAATGAACTCTAGTGGATCCATGTGGTTTATGAAAAGAACACACATGCAATGGCATCTAATGGATCCATGTGGTTTAGGATTAGAACACACATGCAATGGCATCTATTGGATCCATGTGGTTTATGAAAAGAACACACATGCAATGCCATTATAGTGGATCCATGTGGTTTAGGAATAGAACACACATGCAATGACTTCTAGTGGATCCATGTGGTTTATGAAAAAACATGCAATGGCATCTAGTGGATCCATGTGGTTTATGAAAAGAACACGCATGCAATGAAATCTAGTGGATCCATGTGGTTTATGAAATGAACACACATGCAATGGAATGTAGTGATCCATGTGGTGTATGAAAAGAACACACATCTAATGGCATCTAGTGGATCCATGTGGTTTAGCATTATAACACACATGCAATGCATCTACTGGATCCATGTGGTTTATGAAAAGAACACACATGCAATGCCATCTAGTGGATCCATGTGGTTTAGGAATAGAACACACATGCAATGACATCTAGTGGATCCATGTGGTTTATGAAAAAACATGCAATGCCATCTAGTGGATCCATGTGGTTCATGAAAAGAACACACATGCAAGGAACTCTAGTGGATCCATCTGGTTTATGAAAAGAACACACATGCAATGGCATCTAGTGGATGCATGTGGTTTATGAATAGAACACACATTTAATGGAATCTAGTGGATCCATGTGGTTTATGAATAGCACACACATGCAATGAACTCTAGTGGATCCATGTGGTTTAGGCAAATAACACACATGCAATGGCATCTAGTAGATCCATGTGGTTTATGAAAATAACACACATCCAATGGCATCTAGTGGATCTATGAGGTTTAAGAATAGAACACACATGCAATGGCATCTAGTGGATCCATGTGGTTTATGAAAAGAACACAAATGCAATAAACTATAGTGGATCCATGTGGTTTATGAAAAGAACACACATGCAATGAACTCTAGTGGATCCATGTGGTTTATGAAAAGAACACACATGCAATGGCATCTACTGGATCTATGTGGTTTAGGATTACAACACACATGCAATGGCATTTATTGGATCCATGTGGTTTATGAAAAGAACACACATGCAATGCCATTATAGTGGATCTATGTGGTTTAGTAATAGAACACACATGCAATGACTTCTAGTGGATCCATGTGGTTTATGAAAAAACATGCAATGGCATCTAGTGGATCCATGTGGTTTATGAAAAGAACATGCATGCAATGAAATCTAGTGGATCCATGTGGTTTATGAAATGAACACACATGCAATGGAATGTAGTGATCCATGTGGTGTATGAAAAGAACACACATCTAATGGCATCTAGTGGATCCATGTGGTTTAGCATTATAACACACATGCAATGGCATCTACTAGATCCATGTGGTTTATGAAAAGAACACACATGCAATGCCATCTAGTGGATCCATGTGGTTTAGGAATAGAACACACATGCAATGACATCTAGTGGATCCATGTGGTTTATGAAAAAACATGCAATGGCATCTAGTGGATCCATGTGGTTTATGAAAAGAACACACATGCAAGGAACTCTAGTGGATCCATGTGGTTTATGAAAAGAACACACATGCAATGGCATCTAGTGGATGCATGTGGTTTATGAATAGAACACACATTTAATGGAATCTAGTGGATCCATGTGGTTTATGAATAGCACACACATGCAATGAACTCTAGTGGATCCATGTGGTTTAAGCAAATAACACACATGCAATGGAATCTAGTAGATCCATGTGGTTTTTGAAAAGAACACACATGCAATGACATATAGTGTATCCATGTGGTTTAGGAATGAAAACACATGAAATGAACTCTAGTGGATCCATGTGGTTTATGAAAAGAACACACATGCAATGGAATCTAGTGGATCCATGTGGTTTATCAAAACAACACACATGCAATGAATTCTAGTGGATCCATGTGGTTTATGAAAATAACACACATGCAATGAACTCTAGTGGATCCATGTGGTTTATGAAAAGTACACACATGCAATGGCATCTAGTGGATACATGTGGTTTATGAATAGAACACGCATTTAATGGCATCTAGTGGGTCCATGTGGTTTATGAATAGAACACACGTGCAATGAACTCTAGTGGATCCATGTGGTTTATGCAAAGAACACACATGCAATGGCATATAGTGGATCCATGTGTCTTAGGATTAGAACACACATGCAATGGCATCTAGTACATCCATGTGGTTTATGACAAGAACACGCATCCAATGGCATATAGTGGATCTATGTGGTTTAGGAATAGAACACACTTGCAATGTATTCTAGTGGATCCATGTGGTTTATGAAAAGAACACACATGCAATGAACTCTAGTGGATCCATGTGGTTTATGAAAAGAACACACATGCAATGGCATCTAATGGATCCATGTGGTTTAGGATTAGAACACACATGCAATGGCATCTATTGGATCCATGTGGTTTATGAAAAGAACACACATGCAATGCCATTATAGTGGATCCATGTGGTTTAGGAATAGAACACACATGCAATGACTTCTAGTGGATCCATGTGGTTTATGAAAAAACATGCAATGGCATCTAGTGGATCCATGTGGTTTATGAAAAGAACACGCATGCAATGAAATCTAGTGGATCCATGTGGTTTATGAAATGAACACACATGCAATGGAATGTAGTGATCCATGTGGTGTATGAAAGAACACACATCTAATCGCATCTAGTGGATCCATGTGGTTTAGCATTATAACACACATGCAATGCATCTACTGGATCCATGTGGTTTATGAAAAGAACACACATGCAATGCCATCTAGTGGATCCATGTGGTTTAGGAATAGAACACACATGCAATGACATCTAGTGGATCCATGTGGTTTATGAAAAAACATGCAATGCCATCTAGTGGATCCATGTGGTTCATGAAAAGAACACACATGCAAGGAACTCTAGTGGATCCATCTGGTTTATGAAAAGAACACACATGCAATGGCATCTAGTGGATGCATGTGGTTTATGAATAGAACACACATTTAATGGAATCTAGTGGATCCATGTGGTTTATGAATAGCACACACATGCAATGAACTCTAGTGGATCCATGTGGTTTAGGCAAATAACACACATGCAATGGCATCTAGTAGATCCATGTGGTTTATGAAAATAACACACATCCAATGGCATCTAGTGGATCTATGAGGTTTATGAATAGAACACACATGCAATGGCATCTAGTGGATCCATGTGGTTTATGAAAAGAACACAAATGCAATAAACTATAGTGGATCCATGTGGTTTATGAAAAGAACACACATGCAATGGCATCTAGTGGATCCATGTGGTTTATGAAAAGAACATACATGCAATGCCATCTATTTGATCCATGTGGTTTATGAAAAGAACAAACATCCAATGGCATCTAGTGGATCCATGTGGTTTAGGAATAGAACACACATGCAATGGCATCTAGTAGATCGATGTGGTTTATGAAAAGAACACACATGCAATGACATCTAGTGTATCCATGTGGTTTAGGAATAGAAAACACATGCAATAAACTCTAGTGGATCCATGTGGTTTATGAAAAGAACACACATGCAATGGAATCTAGTGGATCCATGTGGTTTATCAAAACAACACACATGCAATGAACTCTAGTGGATCCATGTGGTTTATGAAAATAACACACATGCAATGAACTCTAGTGGATCCATGTGGATTATGAAAATAACACACATGTAATTAACTATAGTGGATCCATGTGGTTTATGAAAAGAACACACATGCAATGGCATCTAGTGGATACATGTGGTTTATGAATAGAACGCATATTTAATGGCATCTAGTGGGTCCATGTGGTTTATGAATAGAACACACGTGCAATGAACTCTAGTGGATCCATGTGGTTTATGCAAAGAACACACATGCAATGGCATCTAGTGGATCCATGTGTATTAGGATTAGAACACACATGCAATGGCATCTAGTACATCCATGTGGTTTATGACAAGAACACGCACCCAATGGCATCTAGTGGATCTTTGTGGTTTAGGAATAGAACACACATGGAATCGCATCTAGTGGATCCATGTGGTTTATGAAAAGAACACACATGCAATGAACTCTAGTGGATCCATGTGGTTTATGAAAAGAACACACATGCAATGGAATGTAGTGATCAATGTGGTTTATGAAAAGAACACACATGCAATGGCATCTACTGGATCCATGTGGTTTAGGATTAGAACACACATGCAATGGTATCTACTGGATCCATGTGGTTTATGACAAGAACACACATCCAATGGCATATAGTGGATCCATGTGGTTTAGGAATATAACACACATGCAATGACTTCTAGTGGATCCATGTGATTTATGAAAAGAACACGCATGCAATGAACTCTAGTGGATCCATGTGGTTTATGAAAACAACACACATGCAATGGCATCTACTGGATCTATGTGGTTTAGGATTACAACACACATGCAATGGCATTTATTGGATCCATGTGGTTTATGAAAAGAACACACATGCAATGCCATTATAGTGGATCTATGTGGTTTAGTAATAGAACACACATGCAATGACTTCTAGTGGATCCATGTGGTTTATGAAAAAACATGCAATGGCATCTAGTGGATCCATGTGGTTTATGAAAAGAACATGCATGCAATGAAATCTAGTGGATCCATGTGGTTTATGAAATGAACACACATGCAATGGAATGTAGTGATCCATGTGGTGTATGAAAAGAACACACATCTAATGGCATCTAGTGGATCCATGTGGTTTAGCATTATAACACACATGCAATGGCATCTACTAGATCCATGTGGTTTATGAAAAGAACACACATGCAATGCCATCTAGTGGATCCATGTGGTTTAGGAATAGAACACACATGCAATGACATCTAGTGGATCCATGTGGTTTATGAAAAAACATGCAATGGCATCTAGTGGATCCATGTGGTTTATGAAAAGAACACACATGCAAGGAACTCTAGTGGATCCATGTGGTTTATGAAAAGAACACACATGCAATGGCATCTAGTGGATGCATGTGGTTTATGAATAACACAAATTTAATGGAATCTAGTGGATCCATGTGGTTTATGAATAGCACACACATGCAATGAACTCTAGTGGATCCATGTGGTTTACGCAAATAACACACATGCAATGGCATCTAGTAGATCCATGTGGTTTTTGAAAAGAACACACATGCAATGACATATAGTGTATCCATGTGGTTTAGGAATAGAAAACACATGAAATGAACTCTAGTGGATCCATGTGGTTTATGAAAAGAACACACATGCAATGGAATCTAGTGGATCCATGTGGTTTATCAAAACAACACACATGCAATGAATTCTAGTGGATCCATGTGGTTTATGAAAATAACACACATGCAATGAACTCTAGTGGATCCATGTGGTTTATGAAAAGTACACACATGCAATGGCATCTAGTGGATACATGTGGTTTATGAATAGAACACGCATTTAATGGCATCTAGTGGGTCCATGTGGTTTATGAATAGAACACACGTGCAATGAACTCTAGTGGATCCATGTGGTTTATGCAAAGAACACACATGCAATGGCATATAGTGGATCCATGTGTCTTAGGATTAGAACACATGCAATGGCATCTAGTACATCCATGTGGTTTATGACAAGAACACGCATCCAATGGCATATAGTGGATCTATGTGGTTTAGGAATAGAACACACATGCAATCGCATCTAGTGGATCCATGTGGTTTATGAAAAGAACACACATGCAATGAACTCTAGTGGATCCATGTGGTTTATGAAAAGAACACACATGCAATGGCATCTAATGGATCCATGTGGTTTAGGATTAGAACACACATGCAATGGCATCTATTGGATCCATGTGGTTTATGAAAAGAACACACATGCAATGCCATTATAGTGGATCCATGTGGTTTAGGAATAGAACACACATGCAATGACTTCTAGTGGATCCATGTGGTTTATGAAAAAACATGCAATGGCATCTAGTGGATCCATGTGGTTTATGAAAAGAACACGCATGCAATGAAATCTAGTGGATCCATGTGGTTTATGAAATGAACACACATGCAATGGAATGTAGTGATCCATGTGGTGTATGAAAAGAACACACATCTAATGGCATCTAGTGGATCCATGTGGTTTAGCATTATAACACACATGCAATGCATCTACTGGATCCATGTGGTTTATGAAAAGAACACACATGCAATGCCATCTAGTGGATCCATGTGGTTTAGGAATAGAACACACATGCAATGACATCTAGTGGATCCATGTGGTTTATGAAAAAACATGCAATGCCATCTAGTGGATCCATGTGGTTCATGAAAAGAACACACATGCAAGGAACTCTAGTGGATCCATCTGGTTTATGAAAAGAACACACATGCAATGGCATCTAGTGGATGCATGTGGTTTATGAATAGAACACACATTTAATGGAATCTAGTGGATCCATGTGGTTTATGAATAGCACACACATGCAATGAACTCTAGTGGATCCATGTGGTTTAGGCAAATAACACACATGCAATGGCATCTAGTAGATCCATGTGGTTTATGAAAATAACACACATCCAATGGCATCTAGTGGATCTATGAGGTTTAAGAATAGAACACACATGCAATGGCATCTAGTGGATCCATGTGGTTTATGAAAAGAACACAAATGCAATAAACTATAGTGGATCCATGTGGTTTATGAAAAGAACACACATGCAATGGCATCTAGTGGATCCATGTGGTTTATGAAAAGAACATACATGCAATGCCATCTATTTGATCCATGTGGTTTATGAAAAGAACAAACATCCAATGGCATCTAGTGGATCCATGTGGTTTAGGAATAGAACACACATGCAATGGCATCTAGTAGATCGATGTGGTTTATGAAAAGAACACACATGCAATGACATCTAGTGTATCCATGTGGTTTAGGAATAGAAAACACATGCAATAAACTCTAGTGGATCCATGTGGTTTATGAAAAGAACACACATGCAATGGAATCTAGTGGATCCATGTGGTTTATCAAAACAACACACATGCAATGAACTCTAGTGGATCCATGTGGTTTATGAAAATAACACATGCAATGAACTCTAGTGGATCCATGTGGATTATGAAATAACACACATGTAATTAACTATAGTGGATCCATGTGGTTTATGAAAAGAACACACATGCAATGGCATCTAGTGGATACATGTGGTTTATGAATAGAACGCATATTTAATGGCATCTAGTGGGTCCATGTGGTTTATGAATAGAACACACGTGCAATGAACTCTAGTGGATCCATGTGGTTTATGCAAAGAACACACATGCAATGGCATCTAGTGGATCCATGTGTATTAGGATTAGAACACACATGCAATGGCATCTAGTACATCCATGTGGTTTATGACAAGAACACGCACCCAATGGCATCTAGTGGATCTTTGTGGTTTAGGAATAGAACACACATGGAATCGCATCTAGTGGATCCATGTGGTTTATGAAAAGAACACACATGCAATGAACTCTAGTGGATCCATGTGGTTTATGAAAAGAACACACATGCAATGGAATGTAGTGATCAATGTGGTTTATGAAAAGAACACACATGCAATGGCATCTACTGGATCCATGTGGTTTAGGATTAGAACACACATGCAATGGTATCTACTGGATCCATGTGGTTTATGAAAAGAACACACATGCAATGCCATCTAGTGGATCCATGTGGTTTAGGAATATAACACACATGCAATGACTTCTAGTGGATCCATGTGATTTATGAAAAGAACACGCATGCAATGAAATCTAGTGGATCCATGTGGTTTATGAAATGAACACACATGCAATGGAATGTAGTGATCCATGTGGTGTATGAAAAGAACACACATCTAATGGCATCTAGTGGATCCATGTGGTTTAGGATTATAACACACATGCAATGGCATCTACTGGATCCATGTGGTTTATGAAAAGAACACACATGCAATGGCATCTAGTGGATCGATGTGGTTTATGAAAACAACACACATGCAAGGAACTCTAGTGGATCCATGTGGTTTATGAAAAGAAAACACATGCAATGGCATCTAGTGGATGCATGTGGTTTATGAATAGAACACACATGCAATGGCATCTAGTGGATCCATGTGGTTTATGAATAGCACACACATGCAATGAACTCTAGTGGATCCATGTGGTTTAGGCAAATAACACACATGCAATGGCATCTAGTAGATCCATGTGGTTTATGAAAAGAACACACATCCAATGGCAGCTAGTGGATCTATGCGGTTTAAGAATAGAACACACATGCAATGGCATCTAGTGGATCCATGTGGTTTATGAAAAGAATACAAATGCAATGAACTCTAGTGGATCCATGTGGTTTATGAAAAGAACACATGCAATGGCATCTAGAGGATCCATGTGGTTTATGAAAAGAACATACATGCAATGCCATCTATTGGATCCATGTGGTTTATGAAAAGAACAAACATCCAATGGCATCTAGTGGATCCATGTGGTTTAGGAATAGAACACACATGGAATGGCATCTAGTAGATCGATGTGGTTTATGAAAAGAACACACATGCAATGACATCTAGTGTATCCATGTGGTTTAGGAATAGAAAACACATGCAATGAACTCTAGTGGATCCATGTGGTTTATCAAAACAACACACATGCAATGGAATCTAGTGGATCCATGTGGTTTATCAAAACAACACACATGCAATGAACTCTAGTGGATCCATGTGGTTTATGAAAATAACACACATGCAATGAACTCTAGTGGATCCATGTGGATTATGAAAATAACACACATGCAATGAACTATAGTGGATCCATGTGGTTTATGAAAGGAACACACATGCAATGGCATCTACTGGATACATGTGGTTTATGAATTGAACACACTTTTAATGGCATCTAGTGGGTCCATGTGGTTTATGAATAGAACACACTTGCAATGAACTCTAGTGGATCCATGTGGTTTATGCAAAGAACACACATGCAATGGCATGTAGTGGATCCATGTGTCTTAGGATTAGAACACATATGCAATGGCATCTAGAACATCCATGTGGTTTATGACAAGAACACGCATCCAATGGCATCTACTGGATCTATGTGGTTTAGGAATAGAACACACATGGAATCGCATCTAGTGGATCCATGTGGTTTATAAAAAGAACACACATTCAATGAGCTCTAGTGGATCCATGTGGTTTATGAAAAGAACACATGCAATGGCATCTAGAGGATCCATGTGGTTTATGAAAAGAACATACATGCAATGCCATCTATTGGATCCATGTGGTTTATGAAAAGAACAAACATCCAATGGCATCTAGTGGATCCATGTGGTTTAGGAATAGAACACACATGGAATGGCATCTAGTAGATCGATGTGGTTTATGAAAAGAACACACATGCAATGACATCTAGTGTATCCATGTGGTTTAGGAATAGAAAACACATGCAATGAACTCTAGTGGATCCATGTGGTTTATCAAAACAACACACATGCAATGGAATCTAGTGGATCCATGTGGTTTATCAAAACAACACACATGCAATGAACTCTAGTGGATCCATGTGGTTTATGAAAATAACACACATGCAATGAACTCTAGTGGATCCATGTGGATTATGAAAATAACACACATGCAATGAACTATAGTGGATCCATGTGGTTTATGAAAGGAACACACATGCAATGGCATCTACTGGATACATGTGGTTTATGAATTGAACACACTTTTAATGGCATCTAGTGGGTCCATGTGGTTTATGAATAGAACACACTTGCAATGAACTCTAGTGGATCCATGTGGTTTATGCAAAGAACACACATGCAATGGCATGTAGTGGATCCATGTGTCTTAGGATTAGAACACATATGCAATGGCATCTAGAACATCCATGTGGTTTATGACAAGAACACGCATCCAATGGCATCTACTGGATCTATGTGGTTTAGGAATAGAACACACATGGAATCGCATCTAGTGGATCCATGTGGTTTATTAAAAGAACACACATGCAATGGAATGTAGTGATCCATGTGGTTTATGAAAAGAACACACATGCAATGGCATCTGCTGGATCCATGTGGTTTAGGATTAGAACACACATGCAATGGTATCTACTGGATCCATGTGGTTAATGAAAAGAACACACATGCAATGCCATCTAGAGGATCCATGTGGTTTAGGAATAGAACACACATGCAATGACTTCTAGTGGATCCATGTGGTTTAGGAAAAAACATGCAATGGCATCTAGTGGATCCATGTGGTTTATGAAAAGAACACGCATGCAATGAAATCTAGTGGATCCATGTGGTTTATGAAATGAAAACACATGCAATGGAATGTTGTGATCCATGTGGTGTATGAAAAGAACACACATCTAATGGCATCTAGTGGATCCATGTGGTTTAGGATTATAACACACATGCAAGGGCATCTACTGGATCCATGTGGTTTATGAAAAGAACACACATGCAATGCCATCTAGTGGATCCATGTGGTTTAGGAATAGAACACACATGCAATGACATCTTGTGGATCCATGTGGTTTATGAAAAAACATGCAATGGCATCTAGTGGATCCATGTGGTTTATGAAAAGAACACACATGCAAGGAACTCTAGTGGATCCATGTGGTTTATGAAAAGAAAACACATGCAATGGCATCTAGTGGATGCATGTGGTTTATGAATAGAACACACATGCAATGGCATCTAGTGGATCCATGTGGTTTATGAATAGCACACACATGCAATGAACTCTAGTGGATCCATGTGGTTTAGGCAAATAACACACATGAAATGGCATCTAGTAGATCCATGTGGTTTATGAAAAGAACACACATCCAATGGCATCTAGTGGATCTATGCGGTTTAAGAATAGAACACACATGCAATGGCATCTAGTGGATCCATGTGGTTTATGAAAAGAACACAAATGCACTGAACTCTAGTGGATCCATGTGGTTTATGAAAAGAACACACATGCAATGGCATCTAGAGGATCCATGTGGTTTATGAAAACAACATACATGCAATGCCATCTATTGGATCCATGTGGTTTATGAAAAGAACAAACATCCAATGGCATCTAGTGGATCCATGTGGTTTAGGAATAGAACACACATGCAATGGCATCTAGTAGATCGATGTTGTTTATGAAAAGAACACACATGCAATGACAGCTAGTGTATCCATGTGGTTTAGGAATAGAAAACACATGCAATGAACTCTAGTGGATCCATGTGGTTTATGAAAAGAACACACATGAAATGGAATCTAGTGGATCCATGTGTTTTATCAAAACAACACACATGCAATGAACTCTAGTGTATCCATGTGGTTTATGAAAATAACACACATGCAATGAACTCTCGTGGATGCATGTGGATTATGAAAATAACACACATGCAATGAACTATAGTGGATCCATGTGGTTTATGAAAAGAACACACATGCAATGACATCTACTGGATACATGTGGTTTATGAATAGAACACACATTTAATGGCATCTAGTGGGTCCATGTGGTTTATGAATAGAACACACTTGCAATGAACTCTAGTGGATCCATGTGGTTTACGCAAAGAACACACATGCAATGGCATGTAGTGGATCCATGTGTCTTAGGATTAGAACACACATGCAATGGCATCTAGTACATCCATGTGGTTTATGACAAGAACACGCATCCAATGGCATCTAGTGGATCTATGTGGTTTAGGAATAGAACACACATGCAATCGCATCTAGTGGATCCATGTGGTTTATGAAAAGAACACACATGCAATGAACTCTAGTGGATCCATGTGGTTTATGAAAAGAACAAACATGCAATGGAATGTAGTGATCCATGTGGTTTATGAAAAGAACACACATGCAATGGCATCTACTGGATCCATGTGGTTTAGGATTAGAACACACATGCAATGGCATCTACTGGATCCATGTGGTTTATGAAAAGAACACACATGCAATGCCATCTAGTGGATCCATGTGGTTTAGGAATAGAACACACATGGAATGACTTCTAGTGGATCCATGTGGTTTATGAAAAAACATGCAATGGCATCTAGTGGATCCATGTGGTTCATGAAAAGAACACGCATGCAATGAAATCTAGTGGATCCATGTGGTTTATGAAATGAACACACATGCAATGGAATATAGTGATCCATGTGGTGTATGAAAAGAACACACATCTAATGGCATCTAGTGGATCCATGTGGTTTAGGATTATAACACACATGCAATGGCATCTACTGGATCCATGTGGTTTATGAAAAGAACACACATGCAATGCCATCTAGTGGATCCATGTGGTTTAGGAATAGAACACACATGCAATGACATCTAGTGGATCCATGTGGTTTATGAAAAAACATGCAATGGCATCTAGTGGATCCATGTGGTTTATGAAAAGAACACGCGTGCAATGAACTCCAGTGGATCCATGTGGTTTAGGAAAAGAACACACATGCAATGGCATGTAGTGGATCCATGTGGTTTACGAAAAGATCACACGTGCAATGCCATCTATTGGATCCATGTGGTTTATGAAATGAACAAAGATCCAATGGCATCTAGTGGATCCATGTGGTTTAGGAATAGAACACACATGCAATGGCATCTAGTGGATCGATGTGGTTTATGAAAAGAACACACATGCAATGGCATCTAGTGTACCCATATGGTTTAGGAATAGAAAACACATGCAATGAACTCTAGTGGATCCATGTGGTTTATGAAAAGAACACACATGCAATGTAATCTAGTGGATCCATGTGGTTTATAAAAATAACACACATACAATGAACTCTAGTGGATCCATGTGGTTTATGAAAATAACACAAATGCAATGAACTCTAATGGATCCATGTGGATTATGAAAATAACACACATGCAGTGAACTCTAGTGGATCCATGTGGTTTATGAAAAGAACAAACATGCAAAGGCATCTAGTGGATACATGTTGTTTATGAATAGAACAC